>CP045906.1:4468351-4480651 GCA_013387185.1 Caligus rogercresseyi
GGGCTTTGAAGGAATGTTCCGATTGTAACGGTACTTACGTTAATTAACATCAATGTCTTGTTGCATATTTTGAATTCCATAATTTTTTATAAAAGTAATTTTTTGAGCCTGTTGTCAGATACTTAAAAACAAATTCTTCAAAACCACTTGAATCATTTTTAGCAGAGTTCAACCGCCTTAGGAATTAAACTCTGCGTAACGTCCTGTTAGCTTCAAAATAATTCTTAAGGCAGTCTTTTTATCATTTTCAATGTATTATTTTAATCTGAAAAAAATGTATTACTGCTAGAAAACATGCTTATGGACCCCTGAAGACCAGTTAGTGGGAGTGAGTTAGCATAGTAGAACCATGATCCGTTCCTAATGCTTAAAAACCGGTATACAACATAAGTAGATAGTTAAAATACCAAGTATTTTATATTTTTGTCCTTCATATTAATTGAAATGAAAATTTGTCAGTCAAGGAATTAAAAAACGTATTATATATAACAAACTCCATGATAATGTTATATACACAAAATAACCGTTACCTCAGTGGAAGTGTGCTCCTTTTTAAAATATTGTGGTCATAGTCAGTCTAACGAGAGGAAAAGGTCAATCTTTATGTGCCTCGTGGACAAATCAGAACTTATAATCCTTATTTTTATCCACAAAACATGCACTCAACAACTCCTAATATGCCCCCCAAAAAATCCAACTTATGTATATAAATTATAGACAAATTATATTATTTGTCCAAAAATAAAAATTTAAAATGGTGTACAGTAATTTTATCGCCACGTACATTCTTAGTGGACTTTTTTATAGCCGTTTTTTTGTACGGTGCATTTCGTTCGATAAGGGTCTAATCTCAGTCTTAGGCCGATTAAGCCTGCAAGGTTAGGCCTATAAAGTAAAAAAATAAATAGGCACCCAAATGTTCACTACAAAAAAGCTTCACAGCAAAAATACCCGTGACAAAAAGAAGAATGAGATAAATACTTTACTACAAAAAAAACTCATGACAAAAATACCTACGAGAAAAAAAAGAACAAGGAAATTAACTGACTATAAAATAGCAAGCGAGGTAAATACCCACGACAAAAAAACCTATAAAAAGGTCTGCGAGGAATTTACGCGCGATGAAATTACAGTAAACCTAAAAAAAATGTTAATATGATTTGGCTCTAAAAAAATATTCACAAAATATGTCACTTTTTATTTATTGACAATTTATATGCTTTTGAAGCCTCATTTATACTAAAGAACATGCTTCACCATATAGAAACGCAACGTAACTACCAACTATATATACTCCTTTAAAAACATAATATATATTATATCCCCTTTATTGTATGAACAATATGACAAACGAAGCCTCCTTGAGCAGCCCCTTGTCTGTATTCGCCATAAAATGCAAAATAATAATAATAAAAGTATACAATAGACGACTAACTGGCTACCCCATCAATATGGATTAGTCCGCTTACTTGGTTTCTTTAAATAAGGAACGGGTGGGGTCTATAAAAAGGGAGAAAGAAAGAAATAATAAAATTCAAGAGGAAGTTGGGTGAGTCATGATAACAATTCACAAGTTTTTAAAATATAGTTTTATAGATTCTTAAATCTTTTTATTTCAATTCTTATACAGCCGAAGGAAGTGCAATATCAAAGGGAGAGCGATAGCTTATGTGTTAAGGTGTGTTCATCTCTCAATGTTGAGGGTGAATGTTCGAATACTCCCGAGAGGGGAAGGTCAATTTTGGTCAACAACCCTCATTGATAAGATCCTAGGTTCGATAGATTATTTTTAATGTTATAATGGAATATTTATATCGGATCTAATTCTATCGAGTAAATGGTACAAATTAATATAAACATAGATAGAATTATTAAACTAAAACAATTGGCTCCTAGTTATTATTTTTACTTAAGGTGAGCTATATGTTGATTGAAATTATATTATCTTCCGATATGGACTGTAAATTTATTGCGAATGTTATTAAATATTATGTTTTTATATTTTATTAGATTTTATAAATATTAGCTGCATTTTTAATAGTTTTTTATTTTATATAAAAATTGATTTGTTTTAAGCACATTAATTTACTTCCTTTTAATTTTTTGACATAAAGTTTTTTCATTATTTAGCATTCAATTTCTAAATATGTATGAAGGAAAAGAAATACCTAAAAATATTAAAAACGTGAAACGTTCACATGAAAGTACGTGAAGATAATTTTTTTTGGGAGCTGAACCATAAATACATTTTAGCATAGGACTAAAGAATAAACTTTTGATATAAAATTTAATTATCAATTAAAATATTATCATTTACCATTCTTAAAATCCTTTATGATTGTTGATAGCGTCTTCTGGTGGATGGAGGCAAGGGAAGGGAAGTATTTTATTTATTTCGACGCCGAAATCCAAATTAAAAAGTGTTTAAACATAATTTGTGCATAAACAATTTATCTAAATATTAAAATAATATGAACTACAATGTTCATTTATGTATTTTCGCAGCTGCCCTGAATAGTTTTACTCTGTTTCTGTATATAACTTTAGTGTATTTTATTTTACACTTTATAAAATTCGCAGTTTAACCGAATAAAATGTATCCACCGAAAAAAAATATTAAAGTAATCACAAACTACAAGATCAATATTAATAATAATATTCAAATTTTGTGCAACATTCCTATGAAAAACTTTGATTATCAAATTGAGTAATTTGATGTTTAAAGCATCATATCGTCCTGGATTCAAAGACGTTGTACTTGTCGGCAACGTATCGTAGAGTGGGGATTGGCATCGTCTTTGTGAGATGCATCTCCCTTGTCGAAATCCTCATTGAGGCCGTCAGACATGGAGATAGCACATGAGAGGGCGTGGTTATGCCTGTTTTGGTGACTTAATATGTCCCTTTGAAAGAACTCGTTTTATTAAATGGATATTTACATAATACATGACGTGTAAATTAACGAACTCATTCACAAGTCAAGCTTGAAGAATCTTTACCATGTCGTAGCTACATCGTCCGATCTACTTGCTCTGAAGTATCATATCCCGCTACATCAATGGGATTTAACTTTGCCATGTATGCCATGACTAGTTCAATGGCACACAAAATCTCCTTATAGTTTCTTTAACTACCACCATGACTCTGTGGGCAGTTTACATGGAATGCTTTCAATATGGTTTTTTGCGGGTTGTCATAAAAATAATCGTGAAAGGTGTATGTGCATATTTGTAATATATTTTTCTTTAACAGTTTGACTTATAAATATCACAGGAGTTATGTTGAAGCATATTTTTCACATATAATATTGTTGAAACAATGATAAAAATATATTCAAATTTAAATCAAAAATTCGTGAAACATATATTTTCGTAAATAGAGACCATTTTCATTACTCAAAAGACTGGGATCGTATAAAACACATGATATATATTTTTTTTGCAACTATGTCAATGAAAAAACTCTTACATAACCTCATCTTCATGGGTTAATTACAATGGGCAATGTTCGTACCCATGAGGATTTTGATAAGGAATTATATAATATGGGAATCCACTTAGGTTTAATGCGCCATGTAATCACTATAAATACAAGATAGAAAACAGGATTACCGGCTTAGGAAACAAATTATACACATAAAAGGAGGATTTGACTTCGTTAGAGGGCTGGTAGTTTTATATAATAATTTCATATTCATTCTCAATGCTAAGATATTGTTGTTAAGAGGATGTTCTTTGTTTATGGCCTGAATTATGGTAACAGTGTCTTATTTTAAACAGCCATTCAAACATAAATAAAAGGTTAATTTTGACATTTTTTAAATTCCTAGCTTAATGTAATATATATTTCACCGATAAATTAATCAATTATCTTATAACTGTTCTAAATAAATAAAGGTTGCTGAAGAAAAATCAAAACATAATAAATGAAATGTTAAAAAAACTATTAATGAAAAACTGTAGTAGCATTTTGTATAGACAAAATAATCATGAAATTTAATATTTGTACATTAAATCTGACCCGAATTGAAAAAAAAAAACCACTTGAGAATCACCAGTGTCAGTAAAAGTTTAATATTACATATTTTGAAATGAGTATGGGTTTTTTGAACTTTACAGATATAAAAAAAGACTGAGATAGTTTCCTTTAGTAAAGAATAAACTATTAAGAGATTGCTTGTACTTACAAACTACAAGAAAAGTACAAAAACAAAACGAGTCTTGCTAGTACAAAAATGAATTAGATTATTATAGTCTATATTTAGAATGATTTGCATGCTTCGACGTGATTACTGACAAATAGGGAAAATTGAAAACATCCGGCGTGTTCAGCTCTCAATGTTTGTGTAGCAGGTTCGAATCTTCCAGAGTGGGGATGGCCATTTTTGGCTTCCTCATTGATAAAGATCCTAGGTTTGATAGACTGTTTTACATGCTAGTATACTTATTTATATCCAGTCGGATACTGCAGTTTGTCGAACCAAATATAAAAAAAAAGTTTTTAGTTGGTTAAGACAATGTCAATCATCTTAATATAGAAGTGTCTTTAACAAAAAATATATTTTAATCAATATAACAGGAATGCTTTAACTCTATTATATATTTATTCATATATTAATTATAATTAAAACATATATGGCAGTTAAATAAAAAGTGATAAAATTATTTCATCATTATCTACTTACATACTATACTCTTAATATACGCTTATTTAAAGTTTATATTACCATAAGTTTAACTTCTATAAATAACCAAAAATTATTTACAATCATGATTTTTGCAGAAAAGTTTTTTAGTTATAAGATATTTAGTTTTATAAATGAAGAAAAAACTTCCTTTACTGATTCCTTTGTGCAATTCAATTCTAACTACGTGCTTGTCCTTAGTGTTCCTTACTGAAGCAAATAATCCTTAGTCCTTCAAACCCCAGGGCAAAATAATACAAAGCACTTTCTTAAAAGAAAAAAAAACGTCTTTCAATCGCTATTTGAAGCCACCAGGAGGCAATGATTAATTTGTTGTCCCCTCCAATGAACGCTTTTTTCTAAATCACCCTCAATAAAAATGCTCCATAAAAAATATCGTCTATTTTTCTCTTCTTTTTAAAGCCTTAGGCCTTGGATTTGTTTACTTCTTATGTCATATACCAAAATTGCTTTGAGGTTTCTTTGTCATCATTCTCTAGGAAGAATAAAATCAAGTATATAGAGAGGGACACCCACCTGTGCAGGAGTGAATGATTATTTTGTATAAAAGAAAATAAGAAGTCTTTGTTGATTCGCTAAGGTCCTACATACTTTTTTCTTGCTTTCAATAATGAAACATAGATAATTGAATTTTAAGCGAGAAGCGAGATAGCAGTCATATATATATATATAGGTATATTATATATATATATATATATATATATATATATATATATATTATATATATATATATATATATATATATATATATATAGGGTGATTCTTATTTCACGTTCTTTGAATTTGAGATTCGGGCTCCCCCTAGGATTTTACTTTAGTGCATAGAGATCATCTTGTGAAAATTTGAACGAAATCGAATTATGTGAAGTGTCCATTCAACGGGCCTAAAGTTATTAGTTAACTTATTTACTATTTTTTTTGCCATTTAATCGCCTCTAATGTCCTTCATTTCAATGCTATTTTCAAACAATTTGCCGCAAAATGGTAGGTATGATTGCAAGGACTCCATATTATTTATTATTTCTATGTACATTCAAAATCAAACGAGATAATAAAGTTTCAAATGTTCATTTTACGGGTATTTTCCATAAAAATGACCTCTTCAAAACTTAAATTTCTCGTTGAATTTTGTATGTACATAATAAATAAAATTTATTTTGAATCCTTTCAATATATATATATATAAATATGTATACATAATCCTCTGCCATTGTATGGACTATAAACATCAGGTCGTAATATGGTGAATAATATTGAGCGTGCGCCTTATCGTATGAAGGCTTATTAACATAAAAGCCAATTCTACGTTGGATGATCTTTTTTTACCACTATAATACGTATCATATCCTCATAGACGCGATTCCATAGAAACTATGTAGGCAAAAAGTCCACTACATAGTATAATATAAATAAAGAACCAGAGTGATTCTTAGTTAATAACGTAAAGAAATGCTTAATATTATATTTGTCACGTTCTAACGTCACCTTAAATACATTATTAAACTCTGAATGTAACCCCCCAAAATCCATTGAAGTTAATATTATTAACTTTCAATAAATATAAGGAAAAAAAGTATATATACATATATATGGTATATTCATGGGTTGGGTTCCCATATAATTAAAATGTCAAACCCTAATGATTTTAGAGTGTCGTGGCATGAAAAGGAATCATTACCCCCGCCATTCAGACATAAAAAACTACTCCCTTATTCACATGTGAAACATCTCAGGGCGTCTCTTACCACCGAGGGCCTCAAATATATACAGTTAAATATATATCTATATTATTATCATCTCATAGCATTATAAAAAGCTATTCCATAGCTTGATAGAAGACGTTACTAACTGAAGTAGTGAATGCAAAATGGCTGGCTTTGTATGATATATTCCACTTCATGATTGAATGGAAGGAGTGCTTGAAATGCTTCATGTTGAATTAAAAATATAGATTATCTATTTATAGAGAAAAAAATTGATTATGAAATATAGATTGCTCACAAAAAAATATGAAATCTTTGGCATCATATAATTATTCTTACTTGGACGATTCATGATATTCAGCCGGACAAATTGTGCATTTCAGATGATCGGCTACCATTTTATGCTTTTAATTGATCTGTTTTGCCATTGACGAAACAAAACTTCCAGGCGACTAGGCTAAAAAAAGGACGTTAAAATCAATTCTTACAAAAAATATGATATTGATTTTATAATATTTATTTTTATTTTTTCAACTGACATTTTATTGTTGTGACTTTAGTTTTTTTTGCTATTTAGTTCGATAGAAATGCATCGGACTGCATGATTATAGCATACAAATTAGTAGGATCTTATCAATGAGATATACCAAATATGACCATCCCCTCTCGGGAGTATTCGAACCTGCACCCCCAATATTGAGAGTTTACACGCCATAGTGCACACGGCTATCGCACTCCCTTAGTTTTATGATGAGTACATCTATAATAAAATATAAATTCTCAGATAATATAGATCATAAATAAGTCTTTACCCACATTTTACATAGAAGATTGATTTCATCTTTTATTTGTTAACATTTTGTAATATTAGCGTTGGCTTTATGGATTATTCAAATATGTGTTATGTATTTAACGCTTGAGAAAAACTAGTCTTGTGACAACTTACTTCATATAAGCACCATATTAATATCCATTAACATAATTCACTTAGTTTATGTACATAAGATGGCGTCCTGTTTGTATAAGAAGTAATATAAATAATTGATATCATTAGCTCCGAAAAGAGCTTCAAATTAGTGCCACAGCTGCTCTGTAAGTTTATTACTTACTAAAACAATTACAGTAGGAATTAATATACATATGTACATAAATGTTTTTTATGTATCCCTTTCTAATAATAGTAACAACAACCGATTTATATTTCTTCATGATAAGAAATAAATGATTGTAATAAGGAATTATTATAAATCAAAATATATTGTTTGCTTAATAACGAGATAAAAAAATATGATTTTTTTTCTGTTGGCGTTCATTTTGTCTTCTTCAAATGAACTCGTGGTTCGACAACCTGCTATCACAGCTTGTAAAGTCGTCTAGGACACTTTGAATTATCTGGTTATCTTCAAGGGATATAATGAAGGAACACGTGGTGAGGATTTAGACTCCAAATTACCAGTCACTCAGAACTGTTGGCGACCCAAAACATTGCGACATTCTTGAATATTTATCCATTGAACTTAGAAATGCAGGAGTTTCAAGTGATGTTTAAAAAATATATATTAATAAAATCATAATGATTTTTTGATCCTGGTGGCATATTGGTTGATAGTTACATAAGGCTGTTTTTACTTATAGCTATTTGAAGTTAAGACACTTTGATCATATTCTCTTAGTGTATAAAGAAACAAAAGACCGTGATGATGGATTATATTATAGTCGTGGTATTACTACTTTATGACGTTTACATTTCATAAAAAATCTATGAAGAGACCTAAATATCCCTTTTTGCTTACTGTTTAGGGAGGAGATCAAAGAAGATACTGTTATTATTATTAGATATTTATATATATATATAAACATCAAACTGTTTGAAAGCCCTTTTAGTATAATTTTGACCATAGCTAGAGCTCCTTTAATGTACGCACATTATAAAGGAGAAAAAATATTTTCTTTAAAACGACGAAAATAACATAAGTGAATCTTCTAAACTAATGTACCTCTCTCTTTCTAATGGGAAAACTTGTAGAAAACATAACTCAAAAAACTTGGCAGAGCAACCAAGGAAAAGGAAACACTGGTCAATACATAATAAAAGTATATTTTTGTTGATATTTTCGAGTGTATGGAGAATAGGAAGAAAGTGGATAAATTGGTTTTCGTATAGCTAAATGAAGGCAGTTTAATTGTTTTCTTGGTTTTTTTATACATATTAAAAAATAAATTCAACTTATTCTTATAAGCTTGATTATTGAATCCCAAGCAAGATATTTGCATTATAAAAAATATTAATAAATGGTATAACAAAGACTTGAAAGGGGAGTAGTGGACAAAAATATGCTAAAAACTACACATTTGTTCTGATTTGCATACAAATTATAGCTGTAAAATTTGCCTAACGACAAGAATTCATTATGCTATATTTTAAATAACTTTATAACTGACTAGAACTTTGTTTAAATATAAAACATTATAGCTATTTCATCAGTCCCCACCATATACTTACAATCTTTAAAACTAAAGAACCATGTGGAAAACAAATGTCAATTGCAGTAGCATATGCATATATATATGCACCGTATGTTTTTGCCCTTTATCACGGCCATACTTATGGAACGATTTCGTTTAAAATTGGCATGTTTTATAATATAAGTAGTGTCCTCCAGGGAGTCTTGAATATTATCTGAAACTAATGACGCCACTGTGAGTGAAAAAGAAAACAAATGCATATTTAGACATGAAAGACGCATTTTATCAACTTTATTTATTAAATAAAATATACGGCGCATATGTCTAAAAAATGACGTCACTAGTCACAGAGAGCCAGAAACATTAATCTGTTTTTTTCTATTATTTGCTATTATTCATGCACGGTTGCATCACTGGACCAATTTAGAGAAATTAGAATGGGCCACCTTCATGACCCA
Source organism: Caligus rogercresseyi (assembly GCA_013387185.1). Taxonomy (NCBI): domain Eukaryota; kingdom Metazoa; phylum Arthropoda; class Copepoda; order Siphonostomatoida; family Caligidae; genus Caligus; species Caligus rogercresseyi. The sequence goes on from CP045906.1 coordinate 4,477,684, forward strand.
AAATTGACTCCATGACTCCAGGGAGTTGTAGAAGACCCCTTTAATATTGTCCCAAATGACCTAGAAAATGGCATCACGGATTTCAAAAGGCCAAAAACTATATATTTTTTTTTGTTCTCAACACACGGCACTAAGCACTCAATCGATTGAGTTGAAGATAGACATGGATCTTACTTTTTGTGGGCCATAAACACCTTTCTGGCCTGCTTACGTCATGGGAGGTCAAAACAGAGATCAAGTGCCAGTTTAGCTACGGAGGAGGCCTCATTATACTCCTATACAAAATGAAAGCTGCAGAGCAGCCCTAAAAAATGAGTGCGGGTGATCTCAAATATGACGTCAGAGGTCATAGAAGGCAGATAGGATACATTTGTCCTCTGAAATTGGTATGGAATATTCGTATTACCCAAAAAGTGTTTCTAATGTACATCATGTTGACCTGCTTAAGTCATTAGAGGTCACAAACAGAGGTCACAGTTTCTGTTTACCAATGGAGGAAGCGTACATCGTTTTTTTAATGAATTATAATTTTAGAAACCGAATTACCTCAAAAGTGACGTCAGAAGTCAAATGTCACGAATGACAACATTTTAATAAAAAATGAACGACGCAATAGTTAGGGTGATTATACATCCCTGTCATGCATGCCCGAACAAAGTCGGAAAGTTTAGCTGTATGAAAATGAGCTTGAAAAATGCACTTTAAATTGTTGTGCTGTGTTGATTGTTTATATGACTGGGAATCATATTCATTTTGATCGGATATCAATTCTCATACGAAACATTAAATTGATGATTGTAATACTTCAAAGGTCTTGATCGTTTTTTTTTGTTTTTTCACAAAAAAACACTTCCGATCATTGATTAAGGAAGCTTAAACCCTTTATATAAGTTAAATAAATCTGAGATCCTATGTTTGATAAACTACTTTTAACGCTAAAAGCTTATTCATATCCAGTCGGATGCAATTATATCGAATCAAATACACACAAAAAAATTACTCCTAGAAAACATATTGAATTTTCAGATTGCAATTCGGTTTTTATAAAGTTGAGACAAAAACTCTTTTTGAAGTTTATACTTTGTACTCAACTGAAATAAACCATATTGAGATACGTATTTTTCAATATTTTCATATGTTTATTTCAATCTCTAAAACATTGACATTCAATGCATTTCCATTGCAGTAAAAGAAGCTTATATATGCTATCATTTATTAACCAATTCATTGTTTTAAGACATTATTCATACATTCACTAAATCAAAACTAAAGTACTTGCATTAAAATACCTCAGAATTTTTTTAAATTAAATCATTTATTTAGATTCTCTAAAAAATATAATAGTTTATCTGTAAATCGTCTAAAACACAGCTATGCAATCAATATAGATAGTAACCAATGGGGACATAAGTAGGCTTCTTTATACACAATATGGCAAAACATACCATCAACTGGAATTTATACAAACTGACAAGGGGTTATTTTTCTTACTGTCATTAAAATTAAACATAAGAAATACAGAACATGATGAACACGATGATAAGATAGGGAAACTGGTAAAAAAGATGTCTAAAAATAAAAAAAACTAGAGGCATATATACACTCAGAGAGTGCAAACCTCCGCCGTCACGGGGTCCTTATGAGCCTTCCGAGGCGGATTTTTCACGACTGGGGCGGCGTAGAGGGACGGGGGAGGGTTCCCCTCGACGGAAATTCCGAGAGGAAGACGCTCCCGGCACCCGATTCACAGCACAGCGACATCTATTGGCAGAGTAGGCTAACTTGAAATATTTATTTAGTATTTAGCTCATTTGGCATCTTAAAGAAGCACTCAGAGATGCCAAAATTTAATCACCTTGTTACTTTGACATTTCCAACAACTCCACCAAGTTTTCATCCGAATCCGTTCAGTACTTTTTGAGTTATCCTGCTGACAAGCCAACAAAACAACGCCAGTGAAAAACTAGAGGCATGTATACACTCAGAGAGTGTGTACCTCCGCCGATCCCCACAACATTCCCATTCAACATTTCCCTTTCACACGCCGATTTTCTATATCTAATCATTGTTTCCTCTCTGTTAGCTCATTTTGCATATTAAAAAAATCACTCAGAGACGGGAAGAGGAAGAAGTTTAAGCTACGTCACTGGGTTAACATAGTCCTGAGCTGATATATGAACAATAATACGTCAATGAATATTTTTTTAGCGTTTGTTCTTTCTACTCCCTGAATAGAGACCCCATTTCATTAGTATTATTAGTAGTATTTTGCTAATTTTGCATATTAAAAAAGCACTTAGAGATGCCAAAATTTAATCACGTGTTCCTTTGGCATTTCAACAACTCCACAAAGTTTCATTGAATCCGTTCAGTAATTTTGAGTTATCCTGCTGACAAACAACAAACAAACCAACAACGCCAGTGAAAACAATACCTCCTTCGGCGGAGGTAACATACTCCTTCGGCGGAGGTAACAATCATTAAGACCCCCAGTTACTGGAGTGTAGGATCCGGGCGCTCCAATTGTTTTCTGAGGGGAGGTTTTTCTTTTTATGTGTTGTCTTGGTCCACTTGAAGGAGGAGGGGCCTGTGTGTTTTGAAAATTCCTGTGGATGGAGCACAGAATGTCTAGGATTTCTTCGGACGAGGTCTCGGAGACCCATAGGAAGTCCACTCCGCACGTTCTTGAAGCATAGAGGGTCTTTGGACATTGGATATTATATGCTCAATCTTGTAAGCCTTATAAATCTTTGTAATGCTTAAAATAAAGATCCAAAGACTAAATTTACTCTAAAAACATAAAGAGTAAAACAATTTAAAGTTCATATGTGAAATGGAATCACATAAATTAATACAAAAATCGTTAAAGTCCAGCTAAAATGTTTACTTTAAAGTGTATGACGTTATTATGAGGAATTTACTTGAGTAAATATTACTGGCAGATTCGACCACTGGTTTTGAATGGAGT
>CP045906.1:4480751-4515927 GCA_013387185.1 Caligus rogercresseyi
TATAGACCTCCCCCCAAAAAAAACCACTTTTTTAGTTCTTTTACATATACCCAGCGATTCTGGTTCATTTTTTGATGCTGAAAACGAGTATCTAAATAAAAAATCTCTAGCATGTTAGAAATCGGACGTCACTGGTGTCAAAGGTTTCGTTATGAAGCAAAACTTTTTGGTTATTACTTATTTTGAAAAAAACTAGTTTTACAAAATTTAGCTATGATCAATTGATGACTTTGTTATTTTTTGCAAATTTTCGTCAAATAATATTTAGTGCCAATAAATGAACATAAGTGCTGACGCACCAACCATTTTTTAAATAACAGCTCCTACTAGGGTTCTTTATAGTTTCAGGAAGGAAAAAGAAAAAGAGGGTACTCAAGTGATGTTTTTAAGTTATCTTTTAAATACAATACAATAACCATTTAATCTTATTTCATCAAAACCTGTTTTTATTTATAAACACGTGATTTAAACACCGTATCAGATTCAATTTCACTCTTTGATCTATCAGTCAAGTGCCTTTAACATAAAATGGAAACTCGGACACTGAAGAAGTGCTTAAGCGAGGCACTGGGTATTGGTTATACTCTAGAAATTTTCAAACCAGGTCCATTCCCGTTAACCGAAGAGGTGATACGGCACTTTTACTTTCATCTTTGGTCTTTGGGTAGACCGGACGCGCAGCTAGCTGCCCGTAGCACCGCCGATTCCCTACTTCGTCTCTGGGCACCGTCTTATTTGCCACTCATGGCGAGGAAAAAATTAATTAAGAAGCTCCATCGCCTCCATGATCTATTTCGTGGGGTGGTGGATTCACTGCGACGGAAGCGAAAAAACGCCGAGGAGAAGAAGGAGCTCTTTCTCAAGGAATTGCAAACTCGTTTCGATGTCAGTGCCGAAAGTGCTTTGGACATCATCGAAGCCGACAAAACTCTTAGCCGGTAAACATTCCTTTAATAATTGTAATAAGCTATGATTAATTTACCAAAGAATAACAAGAATTTTTATACCAAATGCCACCACCTATATCTCATTGAGCGTTTCTACCTTCAGCTTACAAACATCCATCCAACCTTCTTGGAGCTCCCGGTCACACAATGGGCTTCTGATTCAACATTCATTGAGTTAAGCGGCATCGTCACCTCTCTTCAAGTTGTCAATGACGCGGCAGAGAGGGCCGTCAAGTTCGGGTCTGACTTTACTAAAGTGCTGACCAAGAGCGAGAAACAGCGTCAGAACATTCTTCAGGCTGTTGAACTTTCACGTCGTGCGTTTCCTCACGCAACCCGAAAGTGTTTCAATCGTGTCAACGCTACCAGCTCTGTGATTGAGCTGATGGTATCGTCTGGTTATGACGCCCGTTAGATTCATTTACGGAATTCATAGTTCAATCCATAATTTTTTGATTGTCAAATATGAGCATATATATATAATATATATATATATATATATATATATATATATATATATATATATATTATTTATATATATATATTATTAATAATAATATATATGTTGAACAAAATGTCTATTGGCGAATTCACGAGATTACCATAATGACATTTCCATTGAAAAACTGTATTTTGAGAAAAACAAAATTAAAAGAATTGGTATCAATACTGATGAGAGGGATTCAGAGGGAGTAGATTGGGATTCGATGGGGAAAATCTACTATCATTAGTCGTTTTAAAAACGTATTAAAAAGATAACTTAAAACATCAACATGAGTACCCTCTTTTTCTTTTTCCTTCTTGAAACTATAAAGAACCCTAGTAGGAGCTGTTATTTAAAAAATGGTTGGTGCGTCAGCACTTATGTTCATTTATTGGCACTAAATATTATTTGACGAAAATTTGCAAAAATAACAAAGTCATCAATTGATCATAGCTAAATTTTGTAAAACTAGTTTTTTTCAAAATAAGTAATAACCAAAAAGTTTTGCTTCATAACGAAACCTTTGACACCAGTGACGTCCGATTTCTAACAATGCTAGAGATTTTTTATTTAGATACTCGTTTTCAGCATCAAAAAATGAACCAGAATCGCTGGGTATATGTAAAAGAACTAAAAAAGTGGGGTTTTTTTGGGAGGTCTAATATACAAGCAAGTCATAGCCTAATTGAATTTCCGTCATGCTTTAGGTCAATTGAATGTTTCTATGGGAGCGCACTGTGCTTTTTTTCTTCTTTACTCTTATGCATAGTTTGTTATTTATTTACTTGTCAATAAACAGTATTTAGGTTTTTTTATTTGCGAAAATTTATAGCCCTCTTGTAGCAAATCGCATGTTAGCTTAGAGCCAGATGCTTTCAGAAGTATGGCAAGGGGGGGGGGGGAGTTATTTGATAGAGTAACATAAAAATATAAACAATATTGTTATATTTTTGGGCGATTTTTTAAAATTAAGTCATATTTCATTGTAACTGGGAATATAAAGTAATTGTTTTGTTTGTTCACGCCTAACCAATTTTATAGAAAGATCCAAAGAAGATTTAAAAAATAACAAGTTACATATTTTTTCAATATCAGTATAAGTTTATAAGTTTATGCGGTGATAAGCGTTGTTCTTGCAAATAAACTGATAATACATAGTTGTCATGCTTTATGGGGATTTCATAATATCAAAAGTAAATTATATAAATTATTGTTAGGTAAGTGTTGCATAAATATAATAAATAATTAAGGGAGTGCATTAAGGCGTGTTCAACTCTAATTTTTAGGGACAGCAGGTTCGAATCCCTAGAGGAGAAAGTCATTTTTTGTCTACCTCAATGATAAGATCCTAGGTTAGATAGACAAATTTAACGCTATAATGTTTATTTATATTAAGTCGGATGATATACTATTGAACAAAAATAGACAATAAATAAATACAAAATACTTGGTACATATATATTGAGTAAATTTCACCTATATATAATGATTTTGTTACTTAAAACAAAAATGAAAACAAAAATATGTTTGGCTTGAAATAATATTTTATAAAAAAGTGCCATTTGTTTGAACCAAAATAAAAAGTCTTTTTGATAGTGTTTCAACAAATACATTTTGTTTTTATGGAATAAATACAAATATTCTATGTTGTTCTGGAGGCTAGTAAAAAATAATTAACATTTATTTTGCTTCTATGAACCTTTTATACGTTAGATATAATTACCTCCGCCGAAGGAGTATTGTTTTCATGGCGTTGGTTGTTGGTTTGTCAGCAGGATAACTCAAAAAGTACCGAACGGATTCGGATGAAACTTTGTGGAGTTGTTAGAAGTGCCAAAAAGGAACAAGTGATTACATTTTGGCATCTCTGAGTGCAGAATTAAGATGCAAATGAGCTAAATACTAATAAATATTTCAAGTTAGCCTACTCTGCCAATAGATGTCGCTGTGCTGTGAAATCGGGTGCCGGGAGCGTCTTCCTCTCGAATTTCCGGCGAGGGGAACCCTCCCCCGTCCCTCTACGCCGCCCCAGTCGTGAAAATCCGCCTCGGAAGGCTCATAAGGACCCCGTGTCGGCGGAGGGTTTGCACTCTCTGAGTGTATATATGCCTCTAGTTAGTTTTTGTATTTTATGTTGTATTATAATTTTTCTAATATATTATTTTACCTCGTAGATATAAATTTATAGTTGCAACTACTGTTGATTGATTGTATATTTATATGTGATTTAAATTTATTTTAACTTTAGTTTTGGGTTTAATATTAAACTATAATGTTTAATTTATATATATAAATATTCTAATAACTCTAATCGAATAAGGTCATAAAAATAATTAAAAGCATCAATAATGTTTGGTGCCCGATTAACGTACAGATTCTTCTTGTAAATATATGGTTTAAAATAATATACATATAATCATAATGTATCAAAGGCCATTGTTATAGGCGAAATAGGTAATAGGTTGGAAAGAAGAATCTGGAGAAATGCAAGGGATTAATAATCTGAAGGTAAGTATGTCAACTCCAAAGCAATCTCTTCCCATCCTCTTCTGGAAGGCGTTCTCCTCGATTCTTTTGTTGAAGATACATAAAACATACCATTCTCTAATAATACATATCTTTGTGTTGAAGCCCGCGGATTGTGATTATTTTCCATTATTTTGTAGGGTTACTATAGCATTGAGTGCTAAATTGATAATCTATATGTAAGTGTACATATACAACATGTATGAGCCAGCCATAAATCATATCATTTATGGCTTTGTTCTTTTCCACTTATCTATTTATTTTCTCATTCATAATAAACAACGGCAAGTATAGTTGTTTTTCATAAGGTTTTTTGTAGAAATATATATATGGCGAAGCCATAGAAAAATAATTACTGCGATGAATAAGGATCTTTACACAAAACTCTAATGTGCAACATTTTTAGTTTGTGTAAAGAAAGCAAATATCATTGGTGTCCTTATACATAGGTGCTGTTTTGAAGCGTGCATTATAATTAAAAAAAAAATTTTTTGAAATTTTATAAAAACAAATTTTGACAAGTTTTTGAATACAAAATAGAATGTTTATTTATATAGACATATAATTTCTTTAAATTAATAAAATTTCTTAGTTATAAAATTATATGCTTTAAGTTTCTTAGTTTATATGTATAATAGCTGATGTTACCCGTTTTACCGAATAAAATAAGCATGGCGATGACGATTTTCCGGGAGTTGAAACCCCACTAAGACACTCTCTGAGCTCTCAAACTATTCACAGAAAATTTTGTCAAGATCTAATGAACCGTTCGGGAGATACAGGGAAACTTAAGAAAGAACGGATTTTTTTTATTAGTATATAGGCATAAATTAAGGGTTAAAACATAAGTTAGTGGGATATTAATTTATTTGTGTGCTTATCAATGCAAAGAAACTTTAATTTTCTTTAGTTTGTTGACTATAACTTCATTCATTTGTGACGAAAATATAACTATAGATGTACTTATAATATATAGAAGTACGTTAAAAAATACAATGATATAATGATTGTAAGTCTATCGATCCATTAGTATAGGCATAAAATATCAATATACTAATGTTTATAGCTACCTATGTAAGAAAACTTTTCTTTGAAACCGTATTCGCTATAAAATATATGCCATTCTTTCTTCAATGTGAAGTTCTTATTTCAAAAATTAGAGTCAATTACTCTCTAACTCGTTTAAAATTAGGATTTCTTAAAAGAATAAACATAAAGCCAGGATTATTACTGAGTTACAAACGCCGTGGGAATTTATTTAATTCTTCAAATTGACAATAAAATATTGGATATTTTTTAGGGGCATGACATTAAAAAATCGGGTCTTATTGCCTTCAAAGGATACATCATATGCATACCAAGAACTTTGATTTGATATTGGGTTTAGTTGAGAAGCTAACTGATATATAATATTTTACCTCGACCATACATATAAAGTGATCTGTCATTAAGCGTTTTATTATATTATTTTTTAAGAGTTTAAAAATAATTATGCAAATATATATATTGACATATGGTTAGGCTGTCGAATAAAAGTAATTCAAAGTAATATATTTTAATGTTTTATTATAGCTACAAAAAACCAAATAGACAAAAAGCCCTAAAAATAAGTAACCTATTTCTATAGAGAATAATATTACTCAAAAATATATATCTGCATAATTTATGAAAAAAGTTTTCTATGACTGACACAAATAATTACTATGTACCTATATATACAACTTTGCATGTTGCAGAGACTGTATTAAATTACAGAGTAGCTCATTCTTTGAGTGAAACCTCTTTTAAAAGTTATTTAAGAGCTGGTAAGCTAATACACGCATTTCTTCAACAATCAGTTTCTATTACTTTTTCCACCTTAAACTGACACAAAAACATATGAATAAATATTTTGCTTCACATTTTGAGTTTAAAAGTTTTTTGCCTCTCAATATTTTCTAATTGTTCTCGATAAGTATACTTGGACACTATTTATATGTACAGTGTAAAATTATATTTCTTATTTTTTTAGGAACGATTATAGTTGTTTTTGTCACTTTTCCTTCATGCTGTATACCAGGGATGGGCAAACTTTTCGACTTTTGGGCCACTTTGGGTTATAAAATTTGAAAAAAGGGCAAAGCAGTACATTGATAATCCACTTTCCTTTTCTTTGGTCCGCTCATTTTTTTTACAGAAGGGCTCAAATGGCAATGAGAAAATTCAAAAGAGAAATAAAAAGTACGGCGCAGCCTAAATGTCAGCACGCCATCTATTGGTGAAACGCGGTATTGTATGGACAAGACGTAATGACTGATTTATGAAGCAAAAATATTTTATTTACTGGACAAGCGAGCCGGATTAAATTGTCTAACGGGCCGTATACGGCCCGCGAAGCCTTAGTTTGCCCATGTCTGCTGTATACTCACATTAATGCTTTCAGATTATACGAACAATATACTAAGGAATTCAATTTTACTATCACTTGTATGCAGTGTTTTTCTAATAACAAAAGATCCTACAATTGTCATACTGGAACCTGTTAAAATAATTACAATATCATTGACAATATTGTCATCTTTAAACATGTCAAATCTATATTTATACACACACACATATAATATATATATATATAATAATTTATATATATATATAATTTGTTTTATACCACAATGATATCATATATTATGACTAAAGCGCACATAATTATATCCACGCCCCAATTCACGAAAATCACTCATTAAATCTTTGAATAGGGCAAGAAAGGTAGGTCATGAGACTTCATGCATTCTCATAAACAACTTCATTAGAAGGATTTTAAAGTCCATTATTTGATTGCTATAGGCATAGAAACCTCCTACTAGTAATGTTTGTTTTTTTATGAGTCTCAATTAGCTTGAGCTAATGACCTCAAATGACTCTCATAATGAGGGACCCTGATATTGATCATCTTTTTTATTTCTTCGCGGACAGGGCAGGCAGAAGAGTTAATCTACCGAAGATGTATTTATTGACTATTCATTGTATTTAATATATCTATCTGTGTGTGTGAAATGAGTGTTGTTTAAATATTTGAAATGGGAGTACATTAAGAAGTATACTTTTATTTATTTGGTCAGAAATTATGCAACAAAGTCAAATATAACTGTAATAGTGATTCGTAAGTAGTTTGTTCTTATTTATCTTAGATTTTAAAATGTATCTTAACGCACGCAAAACACAGATGCAACACAATCAAAATGAATGTAATGTTTTCTTATATCTAAACAGATAAAATGCCATCAAAACAAATAGAAAAAATAGGATTATAATGTTCTATTTCGGGTTCGAAACAACTTATATTTATCCATATCATTCTAAGTGTGTTCTATCGTAAGTGTATTTCATTTTTTTAACATTTGAACACAAAAAGTAAAATAATTCAAACTCTTTAATATAAAATGTAATTTTCAAGACGGTAAAAATCATTTCAAAAAATCTGAAGACTTTTGTAGAAAAACTTTACCTTGTTATAATTTTAAACTAAATACACAATTTTTAAATTTATTAACCCCATTCTTTAAAAATGTTATTATTGAAGTCATTTTTAAATGATGGATACTTTTCCTAATCGTCGCAGGAAGATAAATTAATAGAAAAGCTACTCTTTTGTTTTTATAGTTTTCTATAAATATTCACAAATCCAACACTGTAAGCAAATAAATTATTTAATCACAAAAAAATAGGGTCAAAATAAATTGTTTCGAGACTACATAAAATGAAGATGGTTTAACAATGTTGAAGTATGCTGCAGTGCTGCGTGCATTACATTTTTATTTATTTACTTTATATTATGGCTGGATTTAGATGCATCCATTTAGAGCTTTATTAATCCATGAACACAAGGTTGCTATATCATTCAATTTTATATGACATTCATTAAGGCCGTTGCATAGCAATAGATCGGTTAAATTTGTATTACAATATAAATGAATGATACACAATAACATATTGGCAGGAGAAGCAAAGGACCACATTACTCTGAAAGGACTAGAGGACAAGCTAGGCTTGAGGTGTCTCAGCCATGTCGTTGGTCAATCGTCTCGGCATCTGGTTTGGAGAATGTATATACCCGATCACCCGCTACATCGACATTGTTTGGAGGTCGCACTGGATACCAGGTTGGCTAAGTCCATCTCCCTTTGACCAACAACGGCGGCAAGCTGACCATGAGGAACGACTTCATATTAAGGAATACTTGGGATGATCTGTACGGAGCGTCCAAAAACGCTATGGTGTGTGACAATTCTTTAAATTGTTACTCTTAAAGACAGTCTATAGGTTTAAAAAATATTTGAATCATTATTATTATATTATGTATCAAAGTGCATTATTTTTATTATTTATTTTTTTGCCTATATGGTTTGACAGAATTGCATCCGACAAGACATAAAGAAGCATTATATCATTAAAATTAGTCCCTCGAACCTAGGATCTTATAAATGTGGTAGACCATCCCCTCTCGGGAGTATTCAAACCTGCGCCCCCAAAATTGATAGTTGAACACACCTTAACGCATACGGCTATTGCATTCCCTTTTATTGCTTTTATTTACTTTAAAATGTTTGTTAGACAAGTTAATCCCAACTGATTAGTCATTTTTATAAATACAATAAAGTTTATACACATTAAGATTGTAAAAATGGCTAATTTTATTTGTTAGAACATTTTTAAGTACATCAACAAAGACAAACTTTGCTTATTTTACTCCAACAATAATAAAATATAACTTTACATGAGTAAAATTTTAAACTATGACGATCCTTTGTCCAACTGTAAGCTTTAAGAGTGTATCCAAATGCTTGCTGTGATTAAGCCAACGCTCATTTACTCATTTCTTTGCCAAGATGGCTATATTCAAGGACCAACAACGCATAACTATATCTACATATAGAGTTATGTACCTAACATAAAATGAGCACACAATTAAAAATCCAAAACGTTTAAGGCAAAATATGTATAAAGCCATTGTTACAACATACACACACGTAAGTCTCACAACTTGTCACGCTTGTCTGATTCAATGAAATTCAATGTAATCAGAGTGCCTTGGAGGGTTCGTGAATACAAAACCTTTCATATGTGTTTTATCAGCTAAAAAGGATTGATTTAAAATATGAATATGAAAACTCGTGAAACTTGTAGCATATTAAAAAAGGACGCAATATTTCAGACATTTATTCACTCACATTGTATAGTCTATTTAACGCGACCTGAGATGCAAATTAGGTTTTTATTTGCTTTATTCACAAGGTGAAGGCTAATTTTTACGTGATCGAGTGAGTATTCGTTACTCAAAGCTTGATATACAGAGTGTTGCTCATTATATATTTATATAACATCCTTTATTGTTATATTCTTAGAGACATTTTCATAGCCAATATTGTATTATTTAAAAAACACATAATTTGAAACCATATGCATCTTTGAAAAATCTATTAAAATAATATAATATAAAATCATCAATATATAAAAGAGTTTCAATTATATGTTTTTATAATAATATTTTTCTATCTTATAAGATTTAATCATATATTTATGTAAATATTACTTACGACAACTATAGATTTCCATGATTACATATTTTTTTTCGGTTAAAAACATTTTATTCGGTGACTGCAAATTTTATACAGTGTAAAATAAAATACACTAAAATTATACAGAAACAGAGTAAAACTATTCAGGGCAGTGATTACATATATAAACACGCAATACATTATTTAGTAAAGTGAATACAATGAATCAAGGATATAATGTTAAAATATAAAGTTAAAGTTTAGGGGAACAACTTAATTTTCAGTCGGTCAATCTTCAGTTTAAACTCAAATTCATTTCTATGCAATATATTTTAGCTGATGTGTCACATACAATGAAGGCTTATTTCGTTGGCTGAGCTATCGCTGTTTCCCCCACCCTCCCGGGGAGAGGAAGGTGGGCTACATTCACATAACTCATCTTGGGGAGGTCTCATTGCCTTATAAATATGGTTAATGGCTGTTGGTGTTATTGCTAGGATGATGATAGAAGAGAGAGAGAGACGAAAGACCAAAATGAATAAGTAAATAACTTTGGCTAAGGGGATTTGAAGTCATAAATTATTTATATTTTGTGTAAAACCTGAAAAAAGCGTAACTATTATCAGTATATTGAAACATGGTTTGTCTTTAAATTTCAAACCTTTTTTGTACCCCAAGTAACTCTATTCCATTTCAAAACATACACAACTCCTCATATAACATCGATAAACCGTCAACTTCATATTTTATATTCGATCCTGAGTCAAAGGGACTGCAGAGCCCAAATATATATTATGAAGTATATTCGCTAGCCAAACAAATACGACTTTACGTACAAAAAAAACATTTAAGACCTTATGTAAGTGGTAGATAACATACAAGCCATATAATATATTCATACATACGTTGTTATTGATAACGTTTCTTTATAAAATGAAATGCTGTTAGTTGATATATTCTTTGACATAATATCAATGTTTTTATAACGTTATAAGCAGGACATATATCTTTTTAGAATTATCAAGCAGTATTCAACTGTTAAATGTCCATAATCATAAATCCTATAATTATTTGAGACCTTAGGTATATATTATCAAATCTATTGCTTATTATATACATATATATATATATATGCCATATCTATCTTTTTTAAATAATATTGTAGGTATATATATTTACAAAGTAGAATAAATGAATGAAAAGACAGAGTATTTGTTCCTAATATGATTGATGTATATAAAAATAAGAACCACGTCCTTTGAAATATGATAGGGGTTTCCGTGTTTGTGAATTTATTCAAATGTTCCATGGGCTAGCTTAACAACCCTACATATTCTCTATTACTCTTTTCCCTTTTTTGTCCTATATTTTCCTCTCCAAAACCATTTTACCTAAGTCTTTGTCCAATGAACCCTCAGAAACGAGGAATCAGAATAGGAATAATATAATTGTGAAGGTTGTAATTTGATATTTATTTTTTTGTTGTCTTTGGCAAAAAATATAGTTTGTTTTTTGTTTATTTAAGGGTATCTGTTTGTGGATTTATAGAAAGTCCCTACAGTAAACAATACATGGGAATCAATATCATGGCTTTAAAAATGGTGGAGGAAAAAATAATTCCAATTTTATTGATATCCATAAACAAAACTTTATATACAAATTTTCACACTTCTTAAACACTAAAATTTATCCAGAATAAAAATTTATGCATCAATATTGGGAGTAAATTTGTCAAAACTTATGAAAACACAATGAAGATATAAACTTCTACCTCAATAACGAGCATATAGTTTCAAATTTTTGTCGCCATAACGAACATAAAAATATCAACAACAAAATATTTGATAATTAAAGAAGTCGTTTTTATAGGAGTAAAAAATAAAACAAAAATAAATACTAAAAACTTTGAGTTTTCTTTCAAACAATGTTTTATTAATTTATCAGGTTACTGGTTGCTGACGCAAAATTTATCGGATAGCATTGTCCACGAACTGTCAAAGATAATACCTTACCGATGAGGATAATCAAATTACCTTCAATTGCCATATAATCATTCAGGATGCCAATATGTTCTTTCTTTATTCAAGAACAACGATTTCATTTTATTGTCTACCAAAAGCCGTATTATATGTCGCCTATGACGTAGAAATCTTTATAAACATATTTTATTATTTGAAAATAAATAACATTCTTTATATATATTCATTTTTTAGCTCTTCAGAAACATTATTATTTGGCAAAAAATTATGAACTCTATCTATCAAATTATATATGTACAATACATGTTATATATGATATATATTTATATATATATAATATAATATACAAAATCTATATATTACATTATTTTTGAAGATGATCATATGTATTTTAAAAGGCACAACTTTTCTTACTGGAAACACAACCTTGTACAAATTAATTGAAACAAACATAGTTTCACTATTTTTTTTGCTCTTTTTCGATCGTCCAGTTTTTATGGCTGTGAATATGACGTATACATGACCAAAAGAGTCCTGCGAATTAGTTTTATGTTAATGATTTAAGAAAAATTGATATCCCAAGAGGGGTATATAATTTTGCACCAAGACTCTGTTGTGCCATATATCAAAAAGGATAAATCATTTTATGACAAAAATCCATGAATAGGTATTTTTGAATCTGAATCCCAATCAGTGGCTTAAAATGCAAAAGTTGTCTACATTATTTGAACTAAGGTCATACTCAGACACTAATTAGAGCGTCTGGTACTGGATCCAAAAATTGTATAAGATTTGTATATCCATGCCAAACCGTCTTCAAATACTCCTCAAAATCCAGAAAGTGCATTCATTATTGACACATTAGTTCCTTGCGTTTTTTCAAGGGACGTTGTGACGTTTTATGGATAAATATTTTTGCACCTTATTCAAAGAAATTTCGTACCTTAAGTCAACATCAAAAGAGGAAACAAATTTAGCTAATGCCGTCTGTTCAACCATATTCTTCAACATGTAATATTTATAAATACAAGGATTAGTTATAATCCTCATATTTACTCAAAACATTTACTCATTGAATCACAACAAATATAAAGATCCCGCTCTTCTTTTTGTACAAATTATAATTTCAATAAAGCTCTTATCTATCACATATTATTATTATTATTATTATACTTCTATGCAACGTATTAAAATGAATTCTTTCTTATTAACTTTACCCCCCTTTCTCATTTATCTTTCCTTGCGGAACAATCCCCCTTAATTGAATATGAGTCTATCTCTTTATATTTATAAGAAGGAAAAAAAAGTGTTTCCCTAATTTTTTATTTTATTTTTAAATGACTATTTTTGGATTATATACATAAATGAGTCAAGAGAAAAAAATTAAGGTTTTAAGGGATTTTCCTTGTCTAGGAGGAAGAGGGCAACATGAAGAAAGTCAGAGACCTTCCCTGGATTCCCCCAGAGGGTTATCTGATGATGAAAATTCCTTTTTTGGGGGGGATTGTAGTTCCTTAGTGCTCTGTATATTCCATTTTACGAAAGCCTAGTCAATACCAAGTTTGTCTAAAAGACTCTTCCTACGACAACAACAATGAAAGGACAAAAGGAAGTAATTCTGGAAGAAGAATAAAATATATTGAATACAAAAAAACTTTCCAGCCAAATTGACAACTTTTATTTCATTACTATATGTATTGAGGGTTGGATAATTGAATGCTGAAAAGAAATAAAGTTTTTTTTGTTGTAAGGACATAGTTTCATTTATTCGTGGATTTTTTTTTTTAACATCCATGAATCGGATTAAAAACCTCAACACCAATAAAGTTCTTCCTCTGTAATGTGTAGCAAATTTATTTCAAGATACAAAAAACTACGACTAGTTGTGTAAATTGGTCTCAACCATTTTGTATAAAAATAACAAATCATCTAGAAATATTTGATAAATACCAAAGATATAAAAGTTTAGATACCAAATAACTAAAAAAAATTCTTATCATAACTATAATTAATATACAAAAACAATAATTATAATGACTTTTTAAATACAAAGATAATGGCGATGTTGGCGAGGTATATTGCTTTATTTTTGTATTTCATGTATCTTTTGAAGGACATAAAAATAGTAAAGGCATTCAATAACATCGTAGCTACATACACAGAGGTCTTACGGTCCTTTGATAAATATGTGTACAATGTTGTTTTGTAACTCATTGTGCTGGTCTTTATAGGTTTGTTTTACACCTTTTTTCAAGCGCTACCACACGGATAATGTTCCAGTCACCTCCGTATGTTTTTGTTGATATATTTTTTTCTTATTTGTGCCCTTTTGCTTGCAGGGATCAGAACAACCTTTACACATTTAACTTAAACCTAAAAGATGGACATTTGTAGAGTCTTTCATTAGGGAACAGACTACTCCCTTGAAGCTGATTTTGACACATGGTTTCCTCTCAGCAGAGGCTGTTGATGCCGATGTGTCCTCCAATTAAGTTTCTTCTACGAGTTATTTTTATCATGTTGCTTACTTTCTCTCTGATACAAAGGTTCCAATGGTTTGCGATAAAGATCAATGTAACAACATCTAATTTATAACATCATATGTTATTTAACATTGGTGAAAGCGAAATTTAAAAGGATCTTTTAGAAGAACCTTTTCCTACATTTTGGCCTCCCTTTTTGTATTATTTGCAATATATGTTGGTACTTAATCCGTATGGATATGCTGATCCACATCTTCCCCTACTTGTTGCTATCGTTACAAGAAAATAATTATTCAGTAGTCTCTAGAACTTATTTCTCTTGCGTTCTTACATATATGTATTTTGTAATATATTTTGTCAAGTATGACGGTTATTTTAAATTATGAACTATACTCTTACTTACCACATTGGATGTTTTGAAGTTTATTCTACTTTAAAGGATTAAATATTGTTTTAAAGGAAATTGAGATAATAAAAAAACATTATATCACACGTTTAGTAATGAGAACTCCTTGAAACTGTTAAATAAATATCATTAGCGTCACCTTTATATAATATAGTTTACTATCAAATTATTTACAAACTTTTTTTCAGTAGCCAAGTCACGGAAATAAGTGTTTTATCATTGCTTTCAAGGGCCTATTACTTCATATATATATTTAGATGAATATTAATTAGTGTTTTACTCTATGAACCAAAATATGCATATTATTATTTTAATGCTTGTATGTTGGGTTTTATTTTCTACTTATGAACCATACTTACATGGTTACAAAAGAAAACTTTTTAAAAGAGAGAAATAAAAGTTTGTTATTTCATGTTTACCTTGCCCTAAAAAAAATATAGGAAGTCAAATAAAGAGTATGCCATGGTACTTTTTGTATAAAAAATTAATTTTTGGTCCAAGTCTAATTAGTTTTTTAAAGAGTTTTTAACTAGGATGAGAGTAGGACTTTGAGTCAAAATTTTAGTGTAACTAGATACTTGAAATAAAAAGGCGCTCTCTCTGTATATATATATATATATATATATATATGTGTAGCGTCCTCTTGGTCCCCAAACTCGTCATTCCGTAGCAGGTACTGGTTGCAGATATTCAGGTCGAGTAAGTAGGGGATCTGTTTCACCTGTTCAAAGTCTCTCTCCAGTTCAGAAAGTCCCTGGTTTCCGCGGCAGCGTGAGGACAAATGTTGTGTCACATTAGGAGACAATCTTTCAGGTGAATGCTGTGCTGATTGAGGTTGCTGAACCGGTGGTGCCCAGTCGTCTTCAGGTATCTGATTAGGGTTTTTCCGGTCGGCTGTGGTTTCTGTCTGCTACGATCAAGACATGCTTGGGTTTGCACGTGACCCCACCACGAGCATCGTCTTCCTTGCTGTCTGTTCTTCTCGGGAGCCAAGAACCGGGACCCCGTGGAATTCACCCAGACCACTCTCCGCTCTATTTAGCCCCCGTTGAACCAGGACTCCTGGACTAACAAATGAGACCCCAAAAAGTTATCACCTTGATCTTAAAACAACTTCAGGAGGTCCTGAAGCACTTCACTCGCTACATTTTGTAGATCCCATAGAGCTGATGGGGGACGAGTACACTCAGGACATTTCTTAGTCCAAGATCCAGCGTCAAAAACGTTTTCTGTTTTAAAGAAACTTCGGTGGTTACCTGTCGAGTGGTTGTCTGAGGTTATCCTCGATCAGGCGCTTCACAGTGGCGATCGTCTCCGGTGTCCTCGTCTCCCGGTATCTTCCAGATGACGTATTCTTCTCCAGAGAATACCCCCCATATTTTAGTTCTTTCTCCATATCTTGATGGTGGAGAGGCCAGGGCAGGAGTCAGGGACGGTAGAAATGCGGTCCCCGCAGACCTTGTTGTCTGTCTTGGCGAACTTGATCCGGACCAAGAAGTAGGAGCGAAAGTCGAGTGTATCCATTTGCAGCGGTGAGTGGGGTAACAGGTAGAAATGGTGCGAGTGATGACTTTTTATACAAGTTGAGTGGCGCCACATAGTCCCTTCCAACACAAAAATATCCGATAAGAACGCTCTCGCTGGAATTTTTGAGCTATGTTGTGTACATTCCGAGATAGTGAACCTAGCTTATTCTTTATATATTATAATACATGTTGAAATGATTGAATGTCAGAACAATTTACAAAAACCTTACTAGTAATATTATTATTTCATAATTATTCAATATGAAATAAATATATGTAATATATCAATTGCATTAAGTGTGTTTGTATGTTTAAAAAAGTACATAATTAATATATTTTTACTTCACGTTCATTCTTCAAGACTTTTTTATTGATGACCTCCATAATAGACAATCAAATATATTCACGTAAATGAAAAGATCATCAATCAGCATATAACCCAGTGTCCATGGAGTCAACTCTCAGCACTACCAAACAAATCCTCGATTTTTAGGAGTCCATTCATCCAAGATGATTACTCTTATTATTAGTATTTACCAACCCCCTGTGTCCTTATTAGAGTGGAAAATTGTGAAAAAGGGGGTTCCTTTTCTGATTGTAGGTATACATGTATTGTAAGCCCCTATTTCTCCTATGAATGTATTTATAAATAAGTAGATTGAACTCCTGTCCGAATCAAAAAGAAATGGGAGTTCTTCTGAAATATGAATATTTAATCATTATTTTTTTCTCTCAAACTGAAGAAGAGCAAAGAAAAATCATTTGTCTTTTTCAGATAAGTTAATTTTCTACCCCTTTTTATGTTCGTCTTGATCCTCTTGGACTGACTGGTTCAACTAGCTCCTTGATGTGTGTGTGTGTGTGTTTTTCTTCTTTCTATGAAGTACAAAGGATAGACAAGTTAAGGATTATCTTGAGAATAAGAGGGGAGTTTTTAGGACTGATGGAATTATTATCAAAAAAATAATAATACAACACACTCTGCCAGTCTTGAGTCCCTCTTGAATCATTTTAACCCCTTATTTTTTGTATGAACAACAGGTTATTCACTTCATGTTTCACTTAGTTGAAGCAGAATTATAAGCTGTATGGATAATGTCTGTCTTGAGCCTTTCCAATCCATCATATATATATAGTACTTGTTATGAAGAGTGTTTGGAGTTATGATTAAGAATAACAAAAAGGGGACCCTTTTTCTGTATAATGATTAGTAAAATAATTTTATTTTTATGATTTCAAATCTACAAAATGTAGAACAATCATAATTTATTTCAGATTGTAAATACTATTCAAAATGTCAAGAAGTATGATGAATGTAAAAAATTGCCATGAATATTGATATAAGGAATAAATGGCTAACGAGAATATGCAATTGGAATAAATGGCCACAAGAAAAATGACCCAAGATAGAAAAGAAAAATAATGACGCATGTAAAAAATTACCTAAATAAATATTTGTTCCTGTCTAAGAAAACAACAAGGAAATAATTATCTATCATTTCTAATATTTACTCAATTTATGGTAGAAATAGTATTTGATCAATACTTAGTTATATATTCCATTCAAATACTTGCCTACCCATGTATTTGGGCCATTTTCATGAGTCATCATTTTCCTTTTCTATCTTGGGTCATTTCTTTCTGGCCCATTTTTTGCGAGGGCATTTTCTTCTATGACGTATTTTCCTGGTCCATTTCTTCTGGAAACCATGAATATTATTCCAAAGTAATTGCGTTAAAAACAAACCATAAATAGTCTAAAATTATTACTTCGGAGAAGAACACCACCAAATTTAACATAGATTGAACATAATCAAATAATAATAATAACTATAAAAATGCACAGAATATACTTTAAAAACGATAATCCATTATTATAAAAACATCATTTTGAAGTTTTAAGAATGCGACGTAAAATCTTTAAATGAGATAGTGAACATGATGGGAAATACTTGATCTCCTCTGAAGCAATGGTCCACGAATCGTTGCGAACAGACGGAATTTTGAGAGAAAATGCAGCATATCTGGCTGCAGCTGATACCAAAATCGCCCTTAGGTCCGTAGGCTTCACGCTTGTTTTGTTAAAGAACTGGCAATCCTTGCTTTAGCGTTCAACAAGGCGTAATCTATAGCCTTGGAGTTATTGGAACGACGTCCTTTTCTTTTTTGAAGTCCAAAAAGCACAACTGCCTTTATGTATCCCTGCCCACAACAGACCTCTGACGTTTAAGGAAACGAATTTCTTTAACATAAAGACAGCTTGGCAATCCACGAAGGCATGTAAGGTGTCACTGTATAATCTACCGCAATCCTTCCAATGCTCCGAAAAGATAATGCAATTTGTAGAAATTTGAAACCGGCTGGTGAATGTCCTCCCGTAATGGATTCCAACTAAGGACTGGTTTATTCTTTGCCTCCATGTTTCAGGAAGCTTTATTAAACTGACAAAGAAATCAGTAAGCTCCTTAATTTCCTCATAAGAATTAGAAATCCATTTTAAGGTGCCATGGCCGTAGCATTAAGTGATTTACAGCGGCCTTTCTTAGAGGGAATTTAAACCTTCCGTCATCAAAGGGGTATAGAAAGAGAGCAGAGTGGACGGATAGAACATTGTTGGTCAAAGATTTTTCCTCCAAAACTGCAGAATCTCCCAAATTTTTGAAGAAATATGCTCTTGAGTGATTTTTTCGAATGATGTCCACTACTGAATCAATGAGAAATTTGGGCTCACACTTCCATTTATTTAGTTAGTAAAAAATGAGTGCCGTTACAAGAGACGAATTCATTTTTTGTAAACTAGCGCCCTTAGTAACGAAGTATTATATATATATATATATATATACATATATAGGTATATATATTTTATTTCAGCCAAAATATATATTATTTGAAAATAAGAAGGAAGATGTATCTATAGCACATAATACACAAACATCTTCAAGCTGTCGTAATCGAAATATTTCGAACACTTGTTTTTCCCTTAGGCAAATATATTTTTCTTGATTAAGACACACATAAGCTACTACCTTGTAATTAGTGCTAATTTTTGTAATATATTTGTATGTCCACATATGTACATAATTAGAAGACGAAAACACAACATTATAACAAGCTCTCACCGCCAAACATATGTTGGATGACTCAACATAATATACTCAAGGTATGAACAAACCCTTATAATTATTCTTTCATCAAATATGAAAAATAATGTTCAAATTTTGGAAGCATATGTGGAGAAAAGGAAAAAGAGATTTCTTTTATATAAAGCCCTTAAAAAACTATTAAAAAATCTGAAATATAATAGATTATGATGAATGAATAAATAATTAAATATATTTTATTGTTAATACCAGTTTCTTTTAGGGGTGCTAAAAGTTAATCGACTAACGATTTCTAATCGACAAGAATTTAATCGATTAAAGTTTGTTAGTGGCAAATAATTGAAAGGTTCTGTCTGTATGTTAATAAAACATCTTAACAGGTTTTTAGTCTATTCTTGTATTCAATCTTCTTATAAGCTCACATTTGGGTGTTGAAAATAATCAGAGACGTCTTTGGAATAAGATTTGATATTAAAGTCATAAATTAGAAAGAACTGCTCTAGATAATTATAATCCAATGACGTATTTTTTCAAATCCACAAGAAAAACCGATCCATTAATCTGGTGTTGTTATCGATAATCGATTTAAATCGAAATGATACAACTTACGATTAATATAATAATCGATAACTTGCATCCCTAGTTTCTTTTTACTCGTTGGGTGCATATACATCGATGTACGGTCGTTTGTTTTAATGTAACATGTAACATAGGACTGATTTTAATATGAAACATAAAATGCGATGACATCATTGGAAGTCTTCGTGAGATTTTTCTTTTTTTATTCAAATAATATATATGATCTTACGCGACATTTCAAGTCGCCATATATCACCAAAAAGCTTTTAGCAGTATGTAGAGTTGTTTTTTTCTGTTTTGAGTATCAAGTTATTTTATAGGTCTTTGCCTCCCCATTCATGATCTCTATAACAAAAAGAAAAACGATTTTTCTTGTACAAAATAGTAATAAGCTATCTTATTCAATTATCTACAAACCATGCAGTGGTTAACAACACTTTTCCCATTTTCATGAACAACAAACACTTAAGATATAAGTAATTTTACAATGTACTATGAAGTAGTGATGTGCAATACGGCCCAAATAATCCCTTTTGAAGGAGTTGTAATAGGCTCGTGACCTCATTTATTGATTTGTGACATCTAACGGTAGAAAAATAATCAACTTTTAAGCCAGCAACACTTTGGTTTACATTTTCGTCGATGTGCTATTTTCTTTAATGCTTTTGATCAGACACAGAGCGTAGGGGCTTTCAGCTTGTCCTTATTTGAATGCAATGAATATTTTAGAGTGTCAACTACCAACGCCTAAAAGACAACTATTGAGACGGGGCAACACTGCACTGTAAGGAAGCCATAATAACTTATTCTAGATAATTATATATTATTGATTTCAAAACCGTGTTCAGGTAAACATTTAAGTAATTAATATCACTTAAGGGACCTTAAATATGACCATGAGGGCTGTTAGCCTAAATATGCCCTTTGCCTACTTTAACACTTAATTATTAAAATTTCAACAAATATTTTTCTATGTATAAATATATAATATCTGTTGAAATTTTAATAATCAGTGCTATTATTTATCAGTGCCTTAGAGTAGGAGAGTCTGGACGAAAGACTGATGAGTCATACATACAGCTGACAAAACCCATAACAAACAATTTCATATCATAAATTAATAGGTGTTTGGATTTAATAGCAAATTCAATGTTATTTGAATAAATCAGAGGGGATATATTTTAATTTAAAAAGATGGCTATTGAGGTAAATTTGCTATGAATTGCATTATTTTTATTATTTTGCTACTATTTTGAGCAGAATAGAATTTATATGTTGAATAACATATTATTGCATTTCTAATTATATTCGTAATGTGGCATCCCTTCGTCAATCACGTAACCTTTTTTTTTTTTTACCTCTATGATCAATCAACAAATAAGCTTCTTGTAATACTTTACTAACGATATAAGCATCAAATGGTCGTTCCGGAGTCCAAAAACACATTGGAAGCATCCCACGTACTCCCATAGGAGAAAACTTATATCTAAAGGC
This sequence comes from Caligus rogercresseyi, assembly GCA_013387185.1. Lineage (NCBI taxonomy): Eukaryota > Metazoa > Arthropoda > Copepoda > Siphonostomatoida > Caligidae > Caligus > Caligus rogercresseyi. Next base: position 4,501,811 of record CP045906.1, read on the forward strand.
AATCCTATCGTACATCGTACAATTCAAGAGTAGAATGAGTTTACTCCCAATAGTTAAATTCTACTCTTTAAACTAATTGGACTCCGGAACGCTCATTTGCTGCTTTTATTCTGGTAAAGTATTACGAGAAACCTATTTTGATGATTGATCCTAGTGATATAAAACAAAAAAGGTTTCGTGATTGACAAAGGGCTGCCCACATTACGAATAGAATTAGAAATGCAATAATTGTTATATAACATATAAATACTATTTCTGCTCAAAATAGTAGCAAAATAATAAAAATAATGCAATTTATAGCAAATTCAAGTCGATAGCCATCTTTTTACATTAAAATATATCTCCTTTGATTTATACAAATAACATTCAATTTGTTATTAAATCCAAACACCTATTATTTATTATATGAAATTTGTTTGTTATGGTTTTTGTCAGCTGTATATTATTACTCATCAGACTTTCGTCCAGACTCTCCTACTCTAAGCACTGTTATTTATCATAGGTTAATTTTTACTATTTTTTTTTCAATACTCATCAAATCTATATAATAATTCACCAATCTCTGTCCGTCCGTCTGTTTGTCCGCACGCTATCTCCTCCCACATTTATGGTCAAATTTGAACTTTGAAGGTACCTATGTAATCCTTGGGTCAAGGCGGACCTAATAAAACTATTTGCAAAGTGATGGGACCAGAAATGAACCAGAAAAATTACCTTTCTGAGTTTACTACCTACTTTTCAAGGTTAAGAGAGGAAAAAAGAAAAGAAAAAGCATCTCATGTGACTTAAAACATATTCTTTGTACAAAGTCAAACTTTTTATGAGGAATGTTTGTACAAAACAGATCATTATTGTAACTCATTTGACATTTAGAAACCTGTTTTATCTCCACAAAATCCATGATACAATTTTAAAAACTTATGTAATATGAACATATGGACGCCGTAGGCGCCCAATATGCGAGTTATACAAAATTAAGAAAAAATATATATAATGATTCAATTTCGTAATAAATATTATTTCATTATTTATTTTGCTTTGAAATAAATCCTCTTCTTAAAACTAAATAAATATTCGAAAAATACAATTTGAATGGGTTTTTTATTTGTCCATTAATTCAAAAGGGTTATTTACCCTTGTTTTTTCTAATAGGAAACGTACCCACAACCTCACATCTATATTATTTATACATAGTTTCTTAACAGATGTACTTTTATTTCTCCAGGTTGTTAGACGATGTAATGATTGGAATGTCTGATAATTAAGCAGCGAGCCTGGAACCAAGGATTTTCCAATCTAGAAACAGATATATAAAAAGACAAACGTCTAATTAAGAGTTATGACTCTATTGTGGGCTGGCATGCATATTGGAGACTGTATAGACATAGAAAGAAAGAAACTCATAACTAGCTTATGATCAATTATTGGTAGCTCTGTTAAGTAAATTGCTTGATATAAATAAGTAACAAGTTTATAATATCATTAGTTTTCTTGAATGAATATATTAATATGAATGGAAGACAAGAGTTGAAATACATATTATAAAATAATTGGAAAAACACAAATTATATTTTAACGTTTCGACTATTCTATTGAACCTATAATCATACATTTTTTAAATAGTCCCATTCTTGAAAAAAAATGATGTTATGAATATTTAAATATCAATATAATGTTTTTATGAATATTCAAATATTCTATGGTAACATAATAGTCCCATCCTTGAACTAAAATGATGTTCTGAATATTTGATATCAATATAATGTTTTATTAAAACTAAAGTAATATCGTATTTTATTAATTTTATCATTGAAACTTGCTAATATTCGTCTTCATAAATTAGTTACGATATAAAACTAGGGTTTCAATAATAATATCTGACCATAACCTTCAACTGTCGTAATACATCTTCAATGGGTTAGGCAAACCTAACGTAGTTATGCCAAAAAGTATTAGGCTAAATGATATCTATTGTGGCCACTCAAGGCTGTTAGAGACAAGTTGTTGCTCTGCAAAGAAGGCTTTAGCAAAGTATTTTTCTTCAGCAGATAAAATTTGAGTGGCCACTATGGCAAGTGACCGCTTTATAAAGGAAAACGCTAACACATGTGTGCCTATACATTTTTTTCGGTTTAAAAACATTTTATTCGGTTAACTTTGAAAATTTTATACAATGTAAAACTAAAATACACTAAAATTAGTGACTATAAATGTTTATCAAAGATACATATTCGAAATATCTTCGATAAAATCCGATGGTCAATCTTTATCGCAAAACCAGTGCAACCTCGTCGATTGATATACGACACAAATCTTTTGATGCGAGTGAGGTGCTTATAAAGTTGAATAAATAATGTTACATACTGATTTGGAACATATATTTGCATATCAAAACAAAAATATTTGTTTTCCTCTAATTCAATATAATTTTCCGACTAATAAAACGATATCCAAGACACAACTCATTCTCTTTGCTCTAATTTTTTTCATGAAAGGCTAAAATAAGTCTAACAAATTATGTAAATATTTTTGGCCTATTTGGTACGAATAATTGCGTCCGAGTAGATATCAATGAGCATTATAGCGTGTAAATTAGTTTATCAAATCTAGGATGTTATCAATGAGGTTGACCAAAAAATGACCTTCACTCTCGGGAATCGAACCTGTGCCCCCACATTGAAAGTTGAACACGCCTTAACACAATGAGTGTCGTTCTCCTTAATAAATTATTTGATTATAGTGAATTTATCAGTATGCCTGTCAGTGATATGGTGGAAAACATTATTCACGTAAGTATGCTTTGATTCCTCCAAGCAAATGATATTTTGGATATAAAGGAATATTGCACTATCTAAACCTACAATCCATATTGCCTGTATTTCATTTTGAGAGTCAAGACTTCACAGTTCTTCAAGAATCGAAGCTTTTAAAAATATAAATAATTTAAATATTATAATTATGTGAACCGACGATATTCATTGTATCGGTAAACTTTTTTAATAATTGCGAAATTACAGATTAATGACTTACTTTTTCCATTTTCCTTGTTAGCTATTCTATAGTAAATGAGCCAAGCTATATTATTAAATAAACAATAGCATGCCTCTCCAATCATCTTAATTATTTATATATCAAACAAAAAACTTATAATAAGTTTTTTTAACTACAAACAATAATATTGCAAAACTGCAATTTATATCTCCGGGGATGCATTTTACTAAAGCATTGTGCGAAAATGCAATTTAGGGAAACTATTTAATGGAAAGAAGATTTTCTAATATTCTTTATTGTTTTTTCCCTTGAAAGGAATCTTTTTAATATGTAGTAATACATTTTTTCAAAGAAGTTTTAATTATGAAAAACATTAAGGTTTTTACCATTATATTCATTTCTATAAAAGATGATTGCTTCTTAGTAATAAGAGTAATTGCCAACAAATTTAGTTTTAATAACTCTAAATGAAATTCTAAGAACCTTTGTTTCCTGCATTCTCAATTCAACATCCGGCGTTCTTTAATTATTCACCATGAGTGTTTGTGCAAATTAGATAATTATTGAAACCCAAGACGAATCGCCATATTATTATATAAGGACAGCTAAGGAATCATATTACTAATGCCTGTTTTTTCAGGTAGTTCAAGGGAGCTCCAAATATATAAGAATTATAGAAATGAAGAATGAATAACTCAATACATTAATACTAAATATTTATGCGTGTATTACAATAAGTACTCAAAGTTGCCAATGAAATAACCTGTTATATTGGGGGGGGGCTCTAGGAATTTGTAAAAAAAAATATTGTATAAAGCAAAAATTTGCGGGAAAAATCAACAAAATAAGTAGAAAAAAAGAAAATAACCTAAAAGGCGAAACAAATATGAAAACATGCATTTTTTGGCGAAAAGTCACGACATTTATTTATTATTAAAAAATACATGTACATATGTTAATTTTATTTTAAAATAAAAGTGATTGTGTTTTCATTGGTACGCAAACAGCTGCTTTTTTGGAGACTTTTTTCCTAGAAAATAAGTCACATTCTTCTTAAAATTTGTAAATATATGCAATATTTATGTAAAAAGAAAAAATATGCATTAAATATTTTAAAAGATCGCTTATGCCCAGAATGTTGATTTACTAGATCCCCTGGTAAAAAAATGTATTTATATAGTATATCATTATCATTTAGTCTTATATTTTGCAATTTATAATTTATATGCTATCAAAACAAACTACATTGCATGTCAATGCGTAATTTAGTTTTCAAAGAACAAACGTCCTTATATGGTGAGTATTTTGTTATTTTTAATAATTTAGTTATATCTTATTGTAATTTATACTATAATTTTCAACTTCATACAGAAGTTAAGAAAGTAGGAAGAAATGGACCAGGAAATAAGGCCTAGAAAGAAATGGCCCGGGAAAAAATGAACCAGGAATAATTACCTAGACAGAAAAAGAACATGATGACATATGGAAAAATGTTCTAAGTAAATCTTAGCCCCGTCTAATGACAACTAGGAAATCATTTATTTGGAAATGCTAGAATAAATAAAGTTTTTTTTATTTATATTACTTAATTTATATTAGAAATAATATTTGATCCATACGTTGTTGTATTCCACTCAAATATTTGCCTACCTATGTATTTGGACCACCCTTTCTATGAGCAATCATTTTCCTTTTCTATCGTTGGCCATTTCTTCCAAAACTGTATTTTCCTGGTCCATTTATTCTGTACGCCAAGAATTCAATTATCAAGAGCAAAATAAAGCTTCTTAAATAAATTATAGGCCAATAAATTAAATAATAATTTAAAAATTAACACATAGTTGCTTAATCATTTTGAATATATATCAACTAAATGAACATATCCCCCCCCCCCCCCCCCCCTTAATGATGTCTTTACATATAACAGGACGCTCAGATAGTTAGTATCATAATAACATTTTATCTATTCAAGAAGCCATTAAATTTTGATTAGTCCCTGGGTCTCATTAAAATACTTTCCTAATGGGGCAATATTTTTTTGACTTACAAACGAATAGAAAGTTGACCAAAGCAACGCGCCTCTGAATAAATTTGACAATATCATAAGATATTTTTATTCTCACTAACGACACGAAAGATGTCTTTGCCAAGAGAGGCATTTCTCTAAGAGTGTCATGGTGTTTATGGGCTGAAAAGGAATAAATATGCATGTACTTTCAAAGATATTTTTTTCGAAGAAAATGAGAGAAAATTATGAAAGTCTATGGAATCAACTGGCCTAAAAGGCTGAATATATTATCCATATATACATGTTTTTTGGCACTCTCTCATATCGAAGAAATATAAAAGGCAAATGAGTTATGTAAGACTTTTTGTACGCCGAATATTTTTGTTATTGCCACATAGACCTTATATGAACATTCTTGTAGACCTGTCGATTGATGATGACATGTAGGCTTCATATGCATATCAGCTGTCAACACCATTTTGTACACTTCAAACGTTAACATTGTGTTTATATATATTATAATCATCTTCATATCACATAAATGTTTTACTATGGAAAATCTATATTTTTTCGTTAAAAAATGTACATGTGTACATGGTATATCTAAGGAAGTCTTTTTATCATGGTTTAGCTTTCATAAACAGTATATTGAACTTTTTCTATCAATAGAAATAACATGATGGGAAAAAATATTTCGTATTATTGACGAATGTATTATCATATTTGAACTATTGACACAATAGATCTTTTAAATAAGATTTCTTTTTATACAAATAAAAGTGTATCTTTTAATTATTTCAAGAGTGCATAATTTAGTATTATTTTCTGTGGGTTGATTTCTAATTCTCAAAGTGCACCAAAGGCGCATGAAAAATGAAGTATGTATACGAGTTGTAGGAGCTGTTTCATAGGTCTTGAGGATATACAATTCATATTTATGCATGTATCACGGTTCTTTCAACAAATATTATAAATGTGATTTTTGAAGCTTGGAGTTAATTCGATAAAATCGAACTCATTGTCGATATGAGTTCGATTTATTCTTCCTCAGCCATCGAGTTCATAAATCTTTCAAAAAAATAATTAAAATCATGATAAATTAATGGAATCTTTATAAGTTCAAACACTATAACAATATAATACAGTAAACTGTTGGTTAAATTGAAAGTACTTAAATAAAACTAATGATCTTATGAGCTTTTCAAAAAGAGTTTCTTCATTTTCTTAAATGTCGATTACATTATTGTTCTCAAGCGGAGAAATAAGTTATTCAAACTTAATATTTTTACCTATATGTTGCTAAGTCACAACCTTGATATTATATCATGTCGATAGCGAATCTTATATCTTGAAAGATGGTTGACGTTCATAAGTATAATTTTAAATAGAATCGCAAGTTATTCAGTCAAAACTCTTCTATTTCAATAAACATTCATATTGTTATTACGGCAATTTCTTTTCTTTATTTCGAATTAACAATCAAAAAATATATATCTAACTTAATCTAAAGATATCAAAATATATTAACAGAACATTCAAATAGTCATTATAATGAGTCACATTTGTAACATTCAATGAATCTGTCTTAAATATAAATTTTTAAAATAAGATCTACAGGGAAATGGATCAACTAGCTTTTCTAAAACAAACCGTGTCCGTTCCTTTAGGAATATGTATTAGTTATTAATATATTGATTATTACAATAAGTCAACCCTCAAAAACCTTAAAATATCACTTTATTTTTTTCAATCTTATTGAATACTGAGATAACCACGATATTTATATATATATATATATATATCTATATATATATATATTGCGTTCAAATTCTAGTGACTGAATTATTAACTCAAGTTAAATATCATATAAGATGTATTTTTACTTTTTTAACAAGTGAAGCAATCAGTGATTAATTATTTAAGAAAATTATGAGTTTGATCCTCTCGATATAAAACAAATCGTTCTACACTTAATGCTGTAGTAGTATCTTCATACATAATTATAATATATGGATGTAACTGGGACCTATTAAAAAGAGGAAAGATAATTACTGAGTAAAACCGGTGGGTGACATCTTAAGTGCATTTCTATGGAAATATATATTTTTCAAGTCAAAGCAACAAGGAAAAAGAGGCAGAAAGGATTTTGCTCCTAAAACAATCAATTTTAAGTTTTAATCTAAAGCAATACTATATAAATGCCAATAAATGTCCATTGACGTGGATTTAAGGTAACAGTTTTATAGACATAAATTTGGTTGATATATCGGGATTTTTTGTCGAATTTACTTTTTTCTATTCACAAAATATTTATTTTCAAACCGGAGGGCAGTCCTTTGTGGATGGTATAAGTCATTAAATGCTCTTTGAGCTCTTTTAGGGGTGATAGCCGTGCGTACTAAGGCGTGTTCAACTCTCAAGCAGGTTCGAGTCCCGATGGGGATGGTCATTTTTGGTCTACCTCGTTGATAAGAGTATCCTAGTTCGATACACTAATTTTAATGCTATAATGCTTATTTATATTCTGTCGGATGCAATTCTATCGAACCATATAGGCAAAAAAAGCTCTCTGAGGAGTACCTTGTTATGATGTACGGCATGGTATTTATTTATAATATTTTAACTTCAGAAAAGAAGATTCATGGAGTTTTTAAAACCTGTATTTCAGTGACATTTGGTTATATTGATTATTGAAAATTCAAAAATGAAAGTTAAAAAGATGTTCTATAAATGTCCAAACTAACCCTTTTAATAAGAGGGAAATAAATAATCCTTGAATAATTGACGTTTGTCTATAAATTGTGCATTTTTATCTTATACAGAATATTCCAATACTCCTTCGCCTTCGCTTTCGTTACATCAACTTAAAATCTTTGTTTACTGATAGAAATCCTTTAAAATAATTATGGATCTATTGTTAAAGATATTGTAATATTGAATTAAACAACATACAAATCACCCTATTAAATAGCATCTGGATCAGTTGTGTTTATTTTAATTAGATATCTTTTAACAAAAAAATATAGAATTATATATATTTTTTAGTATTTTATAATCTGCCATTCATCTATTTATAATAAGAGTGCCAGCCGGCATTATAGCACCCACTCCAATTGCCACAACGTCACCAGATAGACTGTTCTGAGAAATCTAATCAACTCCACAACATTTATTCGAGTTGGATTATTAAATAACTACAATGATGCTTTGAAGAATTAACACTTTAAAAATATTATTTTTCATAAACACAAATAAAAAAGTTATATTTAAACAGCTTATATTTTACTCAAAACAAGTGAAAAAAGTAAAAACTTTCATAAGCACTTTTTAGATATTGATGTTATTTATCTTCACAAAATAAAGTATCAAAATTCAATGTTGCTCTCAAATTGATTCTTAGATACATTCCTTTAGACTGCTTGATGATAGCGATAATGTTACCTCAGAAAGTAAATAAAAATATATATACTCCCCTCTTTTCCAACGAAAGCTATTACTTATTCCACAAACAACTCTCAGAATAAAGCACTTTAATGGTATTATGTATGAATATTCACCAAATGGATTGAATAGATTATATTGAAAGGGAAATTGCCTGTGTCGTTTCTTTTTGAGTTGAAAATGCTATAATGTGCTAGTGATTTTAACTACATATATTGTGCAAGTAAAATTCAAATGAATCTATATTATCATTATTTTCATTTTTTGCCTATATGGTTCGATAGAATTGCGTCCCATATATATATATATATATATACATATCTATATATATATATATATATACCTATACCATTATACGTCTATCCCTTCCCCTCAAGGGATTCAACCTGCGCCCTTAAAAGTTGAACACACCATAACGATATCTTTGGCATCCATTATAAATAACCCACAAATATTTTGCTCATAACGGAGTAAAACGAGGCTCAGCTGTCCATTGAGAATGGCCCTAAGGTTCTCCTGTTATCAATTATGATACTTTGGGGTTACAAATCCATCACCCATGTGTCTGAGTCCTTCCGGATACAATATTTTGGTATACTTTTGGATAACAACTACGGAAAATTGTGCTTACAAATCCAACCAAGAGCTTATGGGCGGTGACTTTGTAACCTCAACAGTCACAGATGTAACACGCTTGACCTGAGGACCATTGGCCGTGTACTTATTTGCGGTGGATTATTAAAAACAATATGTATGAAATATAACGAGCGAAACTTGACGGTCTATTTACCGTCCCTTTGTACCCGCAATATTTCACATTTATAATTATGGAACTAAAGGCCCCATTGGCTATGTATTTGTAGCCAAAAACATATCCCAATTGTGTACGGCTGAACTCGAGGGTCAATTGGCTGTGTATTTCTAACCCAAAATATATCATTGTTTACGATGGACCCGAGAGCCGCGAGGCTTTGGATTTGTAACCCTAATGTGTCACATTTGTAACAGACGGAACCCGAGAGCCTATTGGCCGCGCATTTATTTTTGGTTCATATAAGTACGTATTTACCGACAGGTTGCCTTTCGTACAATTGTCTTTAGCAAATTAAACAGCATATTTGTTTTCGGTACTACTATTGTATCATCCCATCCATCGAGCCTTATATTGTGGATGTAGACCACAATTAAATAAAGATACACATCCGAAAGCATCAAGATTTCCTATGCCCTTTGCTACTAAACCTTACTTGTAAAAGAGCTTATAAAGTTTTTATTACTACATAGACCCCCAATAACACATTTTCTTTCTTTAATATAGCGAGACGTAGCACACTGCCTTAACGTCCATAATTTAGAGTTCTTAAACTTCTTTGGAGCATGCAAAAAAATGGCAAAGAAATCATAGATTTGTTTAGTCTATTGCTCATTTTACAATGTAAGGATACAATTATTTCCCTATTGAATATTTTCTATTTCTTCATTTCACAGAATTAACTTTAAATGAATTAGTTTGTGCTAAAAAAAAATAAGTTTGTCTTGATGTTATATAGGAAAAACATGCATGTAACAAATATATTTTTGCATAATATAAAAAATATGGGCAGTTCACTTTTAGTTACTGTTTATTAAATTTCTCGTTCTTGTCTTTTCTTATTTTTTTTTATTACAATATGACATACAAAAACAGAAAAAAGACAATGCCATTAATTGTATATATCTTTTTAAATGAAATCATATACCAATATATCGATTTGTCCATTAATCAGCGCTGACAGTAGTTTTTTAAAACTATCAGTTTCACTTTATTTTGATGAAAATAGTACCCGATATCTACATACAACTATTTATTGTTATTATTTGAAATAGGGAATGTTTACTTTAATAAATTATACCCGTCATTCGATGGGGGAAGAAATGATCAATCCAAAATACATCATAATCGTCCTTAAAAGGAAAATGTAAACTTCGGGAAAAAATTGAATATGCTTTTTTTACCAAAGAAACCAAATAATATTCAACTTTTAAATTTATTCTATTGTTTTAAAGATTGCAAAATCCCCCGATTTATATGGTCTACCTCATTCATACAGATGATCCCTATTGCTATCAATACCATTACAATATTTCATTCAATCACACCCAAAACATTCTACTTAAAGATAAAAAGTGAATTCTTATTTATACATAGAAATATATGAATGTATATGAATCTCTCTTTCAGACACTATCTAAAATTGCTATTTTCCTTCTCTTCTTTCAATTTCGGGTTATTTATAGCCCTATTAAGGCTATATTGTAACTCCATAATCTTTATCAATACGAAAAAGACAATATAAATAGCCTGACATGGTTATAACCATTTTTTCGCTATTTCGGAGGCTGCAATTCTTGAATGATTTCCATTGATCCTCAATACAATTTTGAGGAGTTTACGAAAATACCATTGAAGATATCTCAAAGTATATATATATATATAGTTTCTATCAGCTTTAATACCACTCAATACTGCTATATTACTACATATTATTATGAATTGATGAAATGAGGTCAAGAAGAATGTCCTTAAGAAGAAAGAGTTTTGTAATAACATTATTATAATAATTGGAAGCACTATGCTATAGCAATTGAATTGGATCAATGAGTCTTGAAGCAGTGGATAAAGTTATGATAATAATGACTATTTTTGGGTCAAAGTGAATATAAATAACTTATGTTATGGTTTTCATTTGTAGAATTTTATTAGTGTAATTTAGATACTCAACTTTTGTTGCGCCCACTTCTGCAGGGGTTCCAGAATGATTTGTATAAATGTAATTTTAAGAAACACTCTGTTTATTATAGACATGGTTGCAGCTGATATCAAAATTACTTGCAGATCTCTTGGTTTCACCATAAATCTGAAGTGTAAAACTCTGGCAATCTGGACTTTATAGTTCAACAAGACTTTTGTAATTCTTATTGTAAAAATACATAAATTACTTATACTTTTTGTAACAAAATTGTTTCGTACACAAACTAAGGCAAAATAATTATCCTATTAAAAATAAATAACACTTAAATACACGATAGTTCAGTATGCTAAGGTGTGGCCACTCACCATGTAGAGGGTGCAGGTTTAAATCCCGGAGGGGATGGTCATTTTGCAAAATTTCATTTATAAGATGCCTAGGTCCAAAAGATAGATTTATAGCCACAAGGGTGTAATTCCATTGAATCAATAAGCAAAAAATGCAATTTATATTCGATAAATGCACATCATATATATATATATATATATATATATATATACTAATATTACACAGTTTCAAAAAAGTAAAAAGAATTCTAACTGTATATATTTTTGTGATAAAATAAAATTAGATGTCATTAAATGTTCTCAACATTTTTTAAATCGTCTTTATCTAAAATTGTATTACATAGATTATACATAAAATACAATTAAAAAATAAAAATACATACATAAACATTATAAACATGATTTTTGTAGTTAAACGTTCGTGTTACTTTAAAATATGAATTATGAAAGATTTTGCGTCATCCTTTATGTTAATGAAAATTATTTAATTAATTAATTTACAATTGTTTATTAGTATGTTTTACGTTTTAAACAAATAATTTCACCGAATGACTAAATACCAACTCAGAAGATGTAGTTTTATACATTTAATATTTAATCATCAGTTTGTAAGATTGACATTTATATTTATTTATTTACCTTAAAGGAAGATCAAAGTTTCCAAAATATTTAAATAATTAATATGATATCAACAAAAATGTTATCTCTACTTTAATTATTTATTGATTCATAAAAAAATATGAAACATCTGTTAGTACTCATTAAAATAGTTATTATATTTAACGTATTCAAACCTAATATTTGACATTGTCATGATACAATGCATCAATCTAAAATATCAATATACACTGATATCATTCAGTAATTAATATATATCTAATATAAAAAAAGTCAGGTTGTCACGTCGGGATGGAATATTTGTCAGGGAAGAAGCACTATACAAAGATAATTCCAGCCATTTTCCCTTCCTTCCTTATTTATTGATCCGTGATGATGATGCGGTCTCTGGGTCATCATTTTATTTGAAAGTAATTGGATGATGAATGCAGTCATGTATGTCACATAGGTCAAGGGGAAACTGTGCTCTTGAGTAAGTGGGATCATGTCTTGAAAATAATGAAAAAATATCGAGATATACTCTCACCTTTTTTTATATTTTTAAAGTATAAATGTAAGAATATCTGTATATATTTCTTGATCAATGCACTTCAGGGTCACGTATTTCTATTACTTTATTGATTTTAAGAATATAGGATTAACTATGTTCTTTCGACATTTGTATATATATATAGTTGCTAATCATTTGTATTTTTATAAAAACTAAAGCCTGCAAACGTAGAATATTAGACGTATTGTATAAAAATAAAGCTCACTAAAAATAAGCTAGTAAATGTATTTTTGAACATATTTTACAAAAATATGAGCAAGTTTTTTTCATTATTATATATATAATTAGTTTTATTATAGAAAATTTATTTGTCATTATTGCTTTTACTTTTATATGTTAGGGTTCATCGTATTTGTATAATAATATTTGTACTATTTTCACAATTGGTATTTTTTAAATAAGCATTACAGCATTAAAATTAGTGTATCGAACCTAGGATACTCTTATCAACGAGGTAGATCAAAAATGACCATCCCCTCTCGGGATTCGAACTTGCGCCCCCAACATTGAGAGTTGAACACGTCTTAACCCTCACGGCTTTTGCACCCCTTTAGGTATATTCCACATTATATTGATCATGAAGGATACTATAGTAAAGACTTAAATAGAACAATGATATACTTTTATGTAATTTAAAGCAAAGATGAGAGTTGGAAAAATTAATTTATGGTATTTTAGGTACGCGTTTTTAATATATTCATATTATTTTAATACATTACTTTAAAGATTGTTTGTTATTATCACCTATAAAAAAAAGTTATTATTGCTCAATGTTAAGCCTATCACTACTAATACATATTCTTGGAAGGGCTTTCATCGTCTATAAAAGAAACAATTAAAAGTTACAACATGAACCGATTTTTGGTCGGGTGAATAACTTGATGCGCAAAAAACCTTTTAATGAAGTGACAAAAGACTACTTGAGACATACGAGTATAAGATGCTCTTACATGAAAGAAAAGCTATCTTTTATTAAAATATAGTGTCAGTAGGTAACCAAGAAGTAGTTTATCTATGCAAAGTACTTGAAAGTTTAATATTTATACTTTATACCTCATTTAGTCAAAAACAATAGAACTAATTAAAAATGATGCAAAAAAAATTTATATTTTCTTTTTTAAAGTATAGTCATCAAACAGAAAAATGCTTCTTTAACATTTTTATTGTTTGAGCATGTCTGAATTATAAAGGTAATTATTTATTTATAGTCTCATAATAAATATTTATGATTAGAGAGTTCGTCGTAATTAAAATGCAAAAATAATTAAGTATGCTCCGAATAGTGGGCTACCTGTCAAATCCCAATAATAATTACTATTTATATATATGCTTAATAAATATTTTTATGCATATATAAATAGATGAAAATAAACGGTCAATAAGCTATTTTTAGCTAAGCTAATGAATTTTAAGACTTTATTTTATTGACTAGA
>CP045906.1:4525372-4564977 GCA_013387185.1 Caligus rogercresseyi
TATTTTTACTGATTTACTCTCATTATAATGCATACAATATTTTATGCAGGTTTTTTAGAACTGTAATAAATTGTTTTTCATCAAGGCAATCCAACTTTTCGCCCCAAAAGATTGATGTAAGTTTACTAATGGTCCCAAACATCATGGAATATTTTTACACTTCAATCCTTTGCATATAAAAGCAAACTCATATGCAAGAAATCACCATATCGTATATCATCATTTAAAGTTTTTTTGGTGACCATAATATTGTTTTTATGAGCTACTAACTTAATATGGTATATGCATAAACTTTTTAGTTCCACTGCAATATTGGCTTTAAACCAAATACTTTAAAAAATAAATATATATGCATTTTAATAAAACTTTTCCTTGCTGTCATAAAAAGGTCAACTACACCTTAAAGTTTATAAGTTCCTTCGAAGTAACTTTTTTGATATTGTCGATAAGAAAACTGGTCATTCACAGAGGACTTTCATGAAGTCAAATAAAAGAAGGATATACGAGTAAGCGCCCATGCGTATAAATATTTAAGATAAGTGTGTTATACATATCAATGACTTAAAAATCGAAAGATCATATAGAACACTAAAGAAAGTTTTTATAAGGAATGTGGTTCTTATATAATATTTGAGTTTTTTATTTATTGTTTTGTGGGATTAACGATAAAGTACAAACGAAGTAGGTTTTTAGTTTAATTTTGTAGAGTGTTTATCAGATATTAAATCAAAATAGTTATTTCCAAATTGTTTACAACCTTTTCGTAAAAGAAATAAATAACTTTAGCGCCCATGACTGTACCAGACGACAAAAAACAATTTTTTAAGCCTTAGATGATAGCTTTGCATCGTTTATGTTTTTAACAGCAACCTTGATGGCGTTCTAAAAAAACAGGGTGAGTCGACAATTTGTTTTCCCCGATAACGAACGACGAACGATTCAATTTAAAATTAACGTTGAACGATAACTTTTGGGCGAACGATAGTTTTTTGCGATCGGGTTATCGAAGTAATATTTTTAATCATATTTAAGAAATATATCTTAATTGACACAGAGTGTTTTTAGATTGTACTAAATATGTACTTCTAAAATAAATGTATAATCGTGTACCTCAATTATCCCCATTACTGATACTATATTCAGAGTATATGAAATTGAGAGACAAGGAGTCTATCTATGACAAAACATATTTTTTTTAAAAAACTATTTATATTTTGTCACGAAATAACAAAAACAACAATTTCATGAATATTTTGAATACTCATTATGAAAGATATTTAACGTCAAAGCCTTATCATCAACCTCTGCTCATCGTTGCTTTTATTGTCAACAACAACAACTACACTCAAGAGTTGGATGAAATCCACAATAGAAAGTCTAGAAAGAAATAAATATGCATAGTTTTATTATACTACTTGCATTGTCTGACAGTCAGTCGAGGAAGAAAGGAGAATAGTAATATAATTTATGCCTTGGCCATATATTATAAGCATTTGTGGGCCATGCTTTGAATAACTTGAACAAGGTATTTAAAAAGTTGTTTCACTACTTCATTCATACTTCTAAGGAAGAAAGAAATAGTTCTTAAAAAACATGTAAAGTAAAGTTGGCTCGGTATACTTAATCGTTATGGTCATATAAAAACATGCAGATCAATTTATTGATTAATGCAAATAATAAAAATTGTAATTTAGTTAACTAAATAATTAATTTAATCGCAATATAAATATTTTGTTATATACATATATATATTATATATAATACAAGGAACGGAGTGGGAAGAATTTATCCACCGGGACAATTATGCCCTCGCCGGCCTTACAGGCCCCAATGCCATTGTGAGGCTGTCAACGGCCGTTTTGTTTTTGAGGCCAGTACCTGGTACTTACCCGCCTGGCCACTTCCGCCCCTGTATATATATATATATAAAGTTTGTAGATATATAGTTTCAATTGAATTTCATATTACTATTGAATGTTTTTTAAAAACAACCTAAAATCTTATTTTAAGGTTTACTTTTGCCAAAATGTATATAATTTTTCTCGTCATTTGTTAAATGACTTTTTTAGTTCAACTTAGGGTAAATAAACTCATTTTAAATAGTTAAATCTAGTTATTTATAAATTTATTAGTTTTCCTCTGAATTTTATCAACTTTTGATAAATGCATAATTATGTTCTTACAATGATCATATAAGAAATGAAATTATAAAAGACATACGGAAAATGAAGATGACATACACAATTAAAAACAAAATCTATGCTGCCTAATTATATATAAACTTATTTCTCTTACGGTATAACGGTTTTTCATCTTTTACAAAAATAATATTTTTTTCGGTATACATTAAAAACATTCCAAAGCAAAGTATTTATTGTGATTTAATCGCTATTTTAACTTTATATTACGTAAATATGTTATAAAAAGTTTTATTTTCGCTTCTAAAAAGCATTTCAAATATTTGTAATTTAATGAATTAACTATTTTATTTAATATTTTGTTCTGAACCATTGATATCTAATATTTGTAAAATAATTTAATATTTTTTATTAATTGTAGTATTGGAAAAACCGATAGTAAATATTGATGAAGGTTATAAATGACTTTAATACTTAATTTTAAGTATGAAAAATATGTACTAGCTGAAATTATTCATTTTTAGCTCCATATGGTGTGCAGTAAATTAACACATTTTTTCTGCCACTTTTCGGAAAACACAATATATAAGATAATGTATTTTTTGAATATTATACAACATAGTTTGCTGATTGTTTTCTATACGACTGTCAAAGAATAAACCAATATATGGATTATTGTAACATCAAAGGAATTAATACAATCATTGCATTATTATATTACAAGCCAAAAGATCTTATCAATGATTGTACAAATCATTATTTGGCCAGAACATGAGACGCATTAGTTTGGATGATGTCTGGTATTTAATCCTCCCCCCTCCCTCCTTAAAAATAGAAATAAACAAAGCATTCAAATAGTTTACTCTGAACCTCAGTAGTAAACGGATAGAAAAAAAAGATATAAGAAATGTTCTAATGAATATAAGATTTAAAAGACGAGAGAGAAGATAATCCATTCCTATCATTTAAAGGGTCGTACTCATTAATTTCAAAGTACCAAGAGGTTAATTTCATTTCCATCGTCTATCTTGATTATACCAATGCTTGGAACATGAACTGCCTAAAGATAATACGTAATGATAAGTTATAACAAAAGTATTTGTTTTAAAATGATTTTGATGTAAAATTTTATTTGTTAAATGATAATGATTATTTTTATTCCCTATTTCAAGTTTTAAAGAAGTATATTTTTGATAATATACACAGTACCTTTTAAAATGAAAATATTATTATTTAATTAGGATATTTGTATTACTAAAAACACCGTTACGTCTTACTATATTTGCTTACTTATATCGCAACATGTAGTTATCTAATTTATATATAATCTATCCACAAATATTGATATGGCATTCGATTGCAAATATATAAAGAATCAACTGCTAAAATGAAAGTTTTTTACACAAATGAATGTTTAAAATAATGAGCTATTATCTTTTGAAACGAATTACATGATAGTACTCTGTCTATTCTATCACGGTTCATTTTGCTTTTATTGTTGTTTTTTGTCTATTTAATTTATTTAATAGAATACCATCATAGTATATATATATATATATATAATTTTCCATCAAGCAGAAACAATCGTTTTATATTAGTAGTTTAATTGCTCCCAATATAAAGACATTCAAAGTTTGGAGAAAATTGGGTTTAATTTTAACTTTAACAGTTTTTGAATTATTTTTATTGCGTATATAGCATGAACTATTAATACAATATATATAAAGACTAAGGTAAAGGACACAACTATGCTATGGGCTGTCTGAGTCAACAAAGTACTTCAAATATTAAGCTATGTATTCAAGCGATCTTCTAATGAGTCGACACGATTGATTCATCTTAGTCTTGAATCTATTGATATTCAAATACAAATAATAAGTGGTCATTACTTTCTTATATTTACCAATCATTGTCAAGTAATCGTTTTTATTGGCAAAGTGAATAGACGTATCTTATTGGTGGAGTGTGGTTTTCTCTTGATAGAACCATGGGTCAAAAATTCTTTCAGCGTCATCCTCTAAAGCTATAGCAGATTCAAGCGATTTTTACCGTTGTAGAATGAGTACACCACATGGTTAAAGTGCTTGTGTGGTTCTAGACTATGGAAACAGATCGTTAATTCAATTCCGCCTAGGATAAAAAGACTTGACCTCATGTGATCTCCGGGATCTTACCCTCAACAATAAGATATACAATAGCTATGCAATTGTACATATGGATTCCTATCAATATTAAATATATTTTTATTACCTTTGCAACCCCAAGGAATCGCATCATCACTATAACATTATAACTAGTCTATCGAGCCATGGATACTCTTTTCAATGAGGTGATAAAAAATTGACCTTCCCCTATCAGGAGTCGAACCTGCCCCTCAACATTAAGATTCGATCACACTTCCACCTAGCTAACTCTCTATCTTTGTGTATATTTTTCCATAATTTTGCTTAAATATAATGAAATCAAAATGGAGACCTCAATCTTGGCCTAAAAATGATAAAAGAAGCGTTCATGATAAGAAAGCTATATGTATATATAGGCTTGTGCAGAACGAAATAGGCTTTGTTGGCCATATATTTTTTGTTTGTCGTTAGTACAAAAAAATATGTTTTTAGATAGTTAAGACACTTGCATTCCGCTCTCGAGTCTTGCGTATTTATATGCATGCAATTCTATATTTCATCCTTGGAATTGTTGTTTTGTCTCTCAGCACTTATCGCTTACTTTCTGCTAGAGTAATATCCTACATACTTTCGAATGAGTATAAAAACAATGATGGCATTAAGGAGAGTTCATATATAAGTAACTTTAGGAGCAACAGTATATATTGTATAATAAAATTTAGGAGGATTATGAATTGCTTCAAGGCAAGTTCCAAGAAAATTCGATTCATTCGAATATTTTTTATTACTACTTTTTAAATAAATATTACCGATACTTAATATATATTACTTATGTAGTACTACTTAAAATGCCAAGTAGCTCAACACAGAGTGAATATGTAAAGAAAAAGGAAAAAGTTTATTAATGCAAGAGGTCTTTGTAGGTCAATGCTGTTTGAATCGAAATAATATGTTTTTAAATCGGAATTGTTCAGTCAACTGTATATACATCAATATAAAATTATACAACTTTTTTAACATATCATTACTCCAAGTCTAAAAACATTCATTAAATTTCGTCTTGAATAGACAAGAAACAGAAAGAAAATGAAGATATGTTTGAATACACTATAAGGTATCTTAAAAAGTCTACTATTGTATAAAATAATTGACAAAATCAGACGAATATTGCATTTTAAAATTACCAATCTAACTGATGACTTCTATTTTTTTTTTGCCCCAATTTTTTTTGGAACAAAGTGATTAACTAATCTAATATGCATACATCAAAATTTTATAGCATCATAAGAAACCATTTTACTTCCAAAATTCTTAAGAACATACGCCTATAAATATTTTTTTTTCAAGACTTTTTCCAAGCATTAAAATGATGAATGTGTATACTTAGAATAAAAATAATAATATGTTACGTAAGCTAAAAGAGATACACAATAGAATGAAATGTCATACATAGCAAAGCCATTAACAATGGATTGTATTTCATGATTCATTATTATTTTGTTTCAAATCAAGAGACATGTGTCAATGTTTGTTTGTTTTTTTTTCGTTTTGCAAGCACATATTGTTTTTATTTATGTATATTTTGATATGCTTCACTTTTATGTATTTCTGTTTCTAGGGTAATGTTCCCAGGGATCGAATAATTTTTTTAACAAGGGGTTTATTACCTCCGCCGAAGGAGGTATTGTTTTCACTGGTGTTTGGTTGTTTGTTTGTTGGTTTGTCAGCAGGATAACTCAAAAGTACTGAACGGATTCGGATGAAATTTTGTGGAGCTGTTCAAAATGCCAAAAGAACAAGTTATTAAATTTTGGCATCTTTGAGTGCAGAATTAAGATGCAAAATGAGCTAAATACTAATAAATATTTCAAGTTAGCCTACTCTGCCAATAGATGTCGCTGTGCTGTGAAATCGGGTGCCGGAGCGTCTTTCTCTCGGAATTTCCGTCGAGGGAACCCTCCCCCGTCCCTCTACGCCTCCCCAGTCGTGAAATTTTTTCCTCTGAAGGCTCATAAGGACCCCGTGACGGCGGAGGTTTGCACTCTCTGAGTGTATATATGCCTCTAGTTTATTAACTAAGTCATAAAATCCTTGTTCTTTGTGCTTTGATTGGAACATGCTGAATCATTTGCTACTAAAGTAAGATGTTTAGTGAGTAAGTTAGTTTGTTTTTAGTGTATTCGTTTATAATTTTAAAATAAAAACTTAAAACTATAATGTTTATTTATGTATTTTTTACACGTTCTACTTACTATTTTATAATTGTATTTTATGTGTATTCTATGTACTTCAATAAAAAAGACCTTTAAAAAAATAAAAACAAGTTTATTTATTGTTATTTTAAATATTATTTATTTTCTAAATCTATTAAATTTATAAACCACATTGGTTTTTTATCAAGCTTTCAAAAAAGACATGTTATTTTTGGAATGTATTGCACTAGTATTTGGTTATTCATACTGATAAATTAATAATCTGGTTCGTCTGTTCGTTTGGTTTCATTATATCTTAATGAAATTTTGAGGGCTCAAAAAAATTAATTTGTGTTTTTTTTTATTTTAATCTCCAAATGTTTTTTGCTATTTCTTAAAATTACGAAGTTAGATTTGGAGTATGTTTTTCTGTGAATGATTTTTAGGTATTAAGGAATACTTTGACCAATGTTCTCCCCCCCAAAAAGTTGTTTTCTATATGCTTATTTATTTATAATGGTGCATTAGATTTGAACCATAATAAGGATTTTGGGTTTTTCTAAAATGCTGGTTGTTTCCAGTAAAATATATAATAATAATAATAAATCCGTCCTTTTGTTTTTAATATTTAAATATTAATATTGATCAACTTTTTTATGAATAAGTAGAGTTGCTAAGGAAATAATAAGTCAAATTCTCAGGAAATCCCAGTCTTCTAAAAGTCTAATTAAAACAATAATGCTTTATTAATAATAAACTAATTCCAATGTGATTCACAAATTATATTTTGGACAAAAATAAGGGATCAAATTTAAATTACAACGCAAAAATCAAAGATTTTTTTTGATAAATAATTATTTTTGACAATATATCATACACAACTGCTAATAACACAATATATTTTATTAATAATCTATTAACATCTAAACCGCAACAACACCACATACTTTTATATCCACATAAAAATGACAAAGCAGAGTTTTATTCAGATTTTTAATTTGTATATCTTTAAGAAGATTCCAATTATAAGGAATGCGGCTTTTTTTTGTTGTTGTTGTTATGAACACTAACCACAAGTGGTTACGCTATTATAGACATTTACTTTTGCTGTTTCATTGGAATTAATTAAATTGACCTCATCATGATAACAAAGATAAAAATACAACAAATGTTACGTGAAAGAGATTGTGATATGTGAAGTAATTAATATGGAATGTATTTACTATGTCTGACATGTTAGACTTGAGAGAAAAAGCATATTTGTTAAATGTAAAAATCTAAAGATAATTTATTTTTGCTCTAGGATTTATATATATATACCTTTACCTATATATATTATATATATATATATATATATATATATACTGGTTTTAATTATAAGTGTAGATCATAGCTACGAAAGTATTATTTCCTTTACTTTTGTTTGAAAGTAATCTAAAGAATAAACATTTTAATAAACTGTTTTTCGTATTAAAGTATAATTCTTTTAAAAATGGGATAGCTTAGAGCAGGATAATATATTCATTGTGTCTGATTCTTAAAATTACCTCTACACAAGCATTGAGATTAAGTTCAATATTTATTTGTAGCATATTTTATTGTCATATTGACCTGAGTGTCTTCAAATAAACTACGCCTCGACGAAGTTCATAATGGTATCATACTAATTGATACTCACCGATATATTGGATGACAAAAAAATATATACATATATATATATATATATATATATATATATATATATATATATATATATATATATAATATATATATATATACTGGTTTTAATTATAAGTACAGATCATAGCTACGAAAGTATTATTTCCTTACTTTTGTTTGAAAGTAAATCTAAAGAATAAACATTTTAATAAACTGTTTCTCGTATTAAAAGTATGAATTCTTTTAAAAATGGGATAGCTTAGAGCAGGATAATATATTCATTGTGTCTGATTCTTAAAAATTACCTTCACACAAGTATTGTGATCAAGTTAAATATTTATTTGTTGCATATTTATTGTCATACTGGCCTGAATGTCTTCAAATAAACTACGCCTCGGCTAAATTCATAATGGAATCATACTAATTGATACTCACCGATATATTGAATGACAAATATTAATTTTCCTTCCATTGAATCATAAAATGCATGATTACATTTAGTTATTGTTTAAAATATAACTCATAATATATAATAGCTTTAATATATCATATTAATTTATAATCACCGATAAATAAAATAACAAAGTGTTAATTTTCTAATCATAAAAATGCAATATTAAATTTAAGTATTGTTTTAAAATATAACTCAGAGAATATTCATATAACTTTAAGCAAACCTATGATCTATAATGAAATTAGTCTGAACAAATAAAGCTGTATAGTTTTTCTAGCAACATGCAGGACTTAACTTTACCGACGAGTCTAAGGGGACAACTTTAAGTGGAAGGCTAAACAGATAATAAATACACTTTGTCATAAATATAGAAATTGTATAGACTTTCTGACGTCACGTAAACTTCAGCAATAAGCTTGATTTATAAATAATTAAATGGACTCGTATATAACAAATATTATGATTGAGAGAGTTTGTTATTAATGTAGCCTTCTTCAAACTTTCTATAATACGAAAAACGGGCTTTAAACTTTGGTTACTCTTACTACAAGGTCTGTTTTGATGGGGAAATAATGACAGTACAGAGACATTCGATACTGGGAACCATGAAGAAATAAATGATTCCAGTTCATTATGCGCCAAATGTCCAACGGGAAATTAATTTAATGATAAATCTGTCAATGAAGCTTTTCTGTAGTTTTGGGTAAAATTTAAGTCATAAAATTTTAACTATAATGTTTATTTGTGTATTTTTTACGTATTTACCTCAATTTTAAAACATATTATATATTTTTGTATGTGTTTTTTAAAGAACTGTGGAAAAAATTGTATAAAACAATGAATTATAAATCTCGGTATTGAGAGTCTATCACGTTACCACAGAGCAGCACTGTTTGAGAAGTTCATTGAATACTCTATGAGTATATGCAAGTAAGTCATTTGGTAATATACGAATATATTACTTGGAAAAGGCTTAATCCATTATAACATTATCGATTAATATTGGAAAAGTAGTTTCTATACTTTTCCTCATATTATGAATAACGAAATATTCGATACCGAGTATCTGGCTGAGTACTGTTAAGGCACTGTTTAGGGGTGAATATAATTAAGGAACTATCTGAAAATAAAAAATCAGCTTTAGACAATGACAACATTGACGTTCTACAAATAGATAAATTTCTTGAAAAGACTTAAAAAAAGAATTTGATCGTATGTTCTTACAATATTTATAACAATTTTTAAATTGCAAGAAGCAAAAGTAATTATATTTGAAATATTATTATTGATAATATATGTTCATTTTAGTCTTTTATATTTATTTTTTTTGTTGAAATTTCCTTTAAATTATTTTGAAATATGTTGTTGTTTGATTTATTAAGGAGCTAATATAGCCCTAGCCTTCATGTCTACTTATATATTATATAAAACCTTTTATCTTTATATTTTAACAAATAATTATACAATAATAAGAATAATAAAAATATTAATAAAAGAAAAAAAAAAAAAAAAAATATTGAATTTTATGTATTTGTCTTGATATGCATGTCATTTTGGTAAGCAATATCTTTACTCTTTGTTGAATAAAGGATCGCTGGTTTGTTCCCAACCCACAAACAGTTGATAAATTTTAATCCTTTTTAAAGTATTTTAGTATTTAAGTAGTTCTTCATGATAATATAAAAAGTAAGTGTTAAAGCATATTTTGTTTAGATGTTTTACTTTAAAGCCAAAAACATCCTAAAAATGTATTAGAACATTTTTATTTCTGCCCCTTATTTTGTAATCCTTCATACACGTTTCCTCTACAAGGAGTATTATTATTATTCCTGTGATATGCATATGCTACTACGGTTATAGTGCACAAATTTGCAAAAAACAACATTTCTAATTTACATAATGTACATTTTTGCACATACATACTTACACATATATTCAGTTAAAAACGGTGAATGTTTGAAATAAAAGTATTCAATCATAAAAGTTTTTTTTTCTCCCTTTTTGAGAGTTTAAATATATTTATATTTAAATTCACTTTTTACATCGTGATGTATAGGTTTGCAATCAATTTTGTATATATATATATTAATATTTATTTGCATTCAGTTTTATAAGATTTAAAAATGTAAAATTGTTTTAATATTTTATGAAGTTTTTATTTAGACTGCAATGTCTATTTATGTATTTTAAAACACATTACTCCATGTTAATCAGGATTGAGAAAAAATGGATATAGCAGATTTAAGCGATTCTTTTGAATTGTAGCATATTTTGCCTGTTTGGCTTTCCGAGGTAGAATAAGTAAACTACAAGTTTAAAGTGATAATGTGTTCTAAGGTACCAGCTATTCAATTCCGCCTTGGATATAAGACTTCGACCTCAATTCATACCTTCTTGCATCCTATCAACAAACAATCTGTGGCAAGTTGAACCCATGACAAAATACATTTATTTAAAACCCCAATATAATACAAATGTGACACGTGGAACCCGATCATTCAATTAAGTAGATTTGAAACCTCTCACGCCCATAATTGGTACGTGCAGAATTATATACCCCATAGGTTTGGTTTGAAGCTTGGCTTTTGTTCTGGATGATATAACCTTAATATTCATTCGGGGTAAATTTCAACCCTTAAAAATGTAATTACTAACTTTCTTTCATACAACATTGTCTAGCAAATATATCATCATCTGTGTCGTTTTAATCTGTAGAATAATAAGTAAGTTTTGATATTTATTTCTTCTTAAAATTATAACTGAAAAATTCCTTCAATAACATCTTTCACAGCTAAAGAAGATTCCAGCAATTCTTAAGGGGGTAAAACGTGTTATCCGATTGGCTTCCCGAAGTGGAAGGAGTATAAGGTATGACTAAAGTCTATATACGAGTCTAATATTGTTGATTTCATCCGCCTTGGATTTAAACTTCAACTTCAATTCATGATATTGGAACATTCCCCAACCAGATAAAAACTATGTTTGTGGCCTCCGAACTCAATGCTTCAAATGTTTATTCTTTATCTCTGATTATCTCTGCTACATTACAATAAAGTATATTTTTATGTAATGCATATTTGTTATTCATGTATTTTTATAACTTTTGGAAACATGCGAATAATTTATGATCTTCATATATTATCGAAGATTCACATTTATTTACACATGCAGATCACCATACATACTATCTAATTATTTGTGATTCTTACGCTCTTCTATTTTGAACTTATATATGATCCAATGTAATATGGTTTTTGTTAAAAAATTGGATTTAATTTGACTGCATCATAAGTTAACTCTCTACAATCTTTAAATATTTTTTTGTACTTGTATTCTTGTTGTGATTTTTATATCACGGAATATCAAAATCAAACTATAATACACTGTGCATGTTATGTTCATATTGCTTATAAAAACATTATCCTATTGTTTTCTAATGTCTCTTTTATTCGTGAACTTGTTGACTTAAATCTGGGGTTTTCTTTCGGTAGGTATATATATATATTAAATAAATAAACTTACAACACAAAACAATAAGTAAATATATTTTTTAAACAAAACAAGTATTCATTTATCAATAAGTGTCGATATTGTTTTGAACGTATGATAGTAATACCTCCGCCGAAGGAGGTATTATTTTCACCGTTGTTTTGTTGTTTTTGGTTTGTTTGTCAGCAGATAACTCAAAAGTACGGAAATGATTCGGATGAAACTTAGTGGAGTTGTTGAATGTCAAAAGTAACAAGTGATTAATTTTGGCATCTCTGAGTTCAAATTAAGATGCAAAACGAGCTAATACTAATAATATTTCAAGTTAGCCTACTCTTAGATGTCGCTGTGCTGTAAAATCGGGTGCCGGGAGCGTCTTCCTCTCGAATTTCATTCGAGGG
The DNA here is from genome assembly GCA_013387185.1 of Caligus rogercresseyi. Taxonomy (NCBI): domain Eukaryota; kingdom Metazoa; phylum Arthropoda; class Copepoda; order Siphonostomatoida; family Caligidae; genus Caligus; species Caligus rogercresseyi. The sequence goes on from CP045906.1 coordinate 4,537,829, forward strand.
GAACCCTCCCCCGTCCCTCTACGCCACCCCAGTCGTGAAAAATCCGCCTCGGAAGGTTCATAGACCCCGTGACGGCGGAGGTTTGCACTCTCTGAGTGTATATATGCCTCTAGTTATTTTTTTAATTCCGCGTCATCTTAGTATAAAGCTATAACTATCTTTTGACGTTAGTTGTCTTTTTGATAGTCCCTTCATTCAGCTGGAGGATACAAATAAAAAAATGAAGGTCATCTTTGTTTTTTAGAGGGACATCTTGAAGCAATATATTTTTTATGCGCAAGGAGATAAAATTTTTGATACTGATATATCTACAACGGTGATAATACCTTTAAGCATGTATTAATTTTACTTATCTACAGATATCTTATATATGATTCGCTCAACGTTTATAAAAAAATCATAATTCATCAACATTTTTTAGCTATTTGATATTATAAATTTGACACTATTAACCTCATTTCTATCCACTGGTATTCAAATCCTACATGTTCTACTTATGGAAGCTAAAATATTTTAATAAATTTTTCCTTTTTTTAAATATTTCATATGTTGTCAATAATAGGTTCTTACGTTATATCATATATTTTACAAACCATTTGAAAGACTGACACTCACAAGTGAAATAAAAGGTCAATGACATAAATAAACCTAGTTTAAATGTAAACAATACTTACATTTTAAGATGTGGCGCCGAGGATAACCATGACTCTAAGTTATACAAAAATTTAGTAGAATCATGGTGCATTAACTGAAATGCATATGCAAAATGTTAATCTTATGAACTCAAAATTGTGGGTCTCTACATTTTCAAGCACTTACTTTATTACTTGTAATATTAAGAAGATTATTTTTGTGTTTCTTTGATATTGAATAGTTTTATCTTTCACAAACCAAAGATTTTATTTTATATCCCCTTAAAAGCTTCATTACCACATACAAGGTTAAACTTTATATTTAAATAGTTCGTCTATATTTCTATATTTGGTGTTTCAAAAAACTAACAAACCTTTGAAAGAGATCATAATAATATTAGATTTTAAAGTTTATAAAGTCATTTATATAGTATTAATAGTTGTTAAAGGCATTCGCATCCCACAAATATTTAATTGACCTTTGGCGCAACATTTAAAATAAAGATTAATTGGTATCCTTGACCTCAAGCCTACCTTTTCTTAAATATAATCCTAAGATTTGGGTCTTTCTAACAGCTTTTAAGTAGACGGTGGTGGAAAGAAAAAGACAGGAATATTTAAGAAAAAAAATAATACCCTCCACATTGAAGAAAAATATGAGGCAGTAAAATAGAAGTTAAATTAGAAATATTTTTTTCAGAAGATAATTAACAAAAACTTATAGATAACAAAATTAAGGTTAATATCTTAGAGAAGTTGAGAAAATATTCATTATTAGAAATAATAAAAAAGAAACTACTGCATAGACTCAAAAATTAGTTTTTTTCTTTTGTTAGAAAAGTCTTTACATTAGAAGGTGCTTAATATTTTTTTAAAATCTTCAATTATAAAAGCTCTTTCGCTAGCTTAAGCCTAATTAAATTTAAAGTACAGAAGTATGATTTAAGATTTAAAATCATTGTCTTCACGGAGTCAAAAAAAAGTTTTGTTCATTTTTATTAAAAGTTGATAATAATAAAGCCTTAGTTCATAAAAATGAAATCCAAATCCATTAATGCTTTTACAAATAGTTACCTAACAATTATAAAATAAAGAATTGTTTTTTTTATACAATACTTTCGGGAGCAGATTATCATATAATATATATATACGTATGTATATTATATATATATATATATATATAATATATATATATATATATATATATATATCTAATTATATATATATATATATATATATATGGTATAATTGTGTATGTATGTATATCTATATTTGAATAATTAGAAGTAAATAAATGATCTGCAGTTCAATGACACCAATCACAAATATTTACAATTGAACATATAAATGATTTTTTAGTTTCTTTACTAAATTCTAATATTTTTTTCCTTTTATAGATATTATATGTGTAATTAATCACAGATATCCTTGATTCTATGAAAAACCATTCATGAAATGTTATGTAAAATCATTTACGTCATTATTTGGCCAATATGGTATAATATTTTTCATTGCTCTGCATATCTATTCCCGATAAGTGAATCACTAATTCGTGATTCAGATGTCTCAACACGAACATGTATTTATCCTGGAGCCCATTCGGAATATCACGTTTGGGTATCATCTTCATTGTTATTTTTTGTTGTCCATTAATGTGTTATTTTTTCTTGAATAAATATGTCCTTATTCGTTAGAAGAGATGGATAAGCCATAAATTCCTTCCTTAGATTATTCATCCATTGCTTTTTCTTTAGACCAGAAGATCCTTAGTTTTATTTTTGTTCTTCTGTTTTTGTTTTTCCTTTCCTTACCTCCATGGTACTATTCTTCTATAAAAGACAAAAAGGACACTGAAAAATAGAGGTCATTAGGATGTGGCAGCCAAAATGTATGTAACAAAAAGTTGACTTTTATGTGAGTATATTTATATATATATATATATATATTTATTTCCAGGTTCCAAAAGATTATGTTAAATATTTTTTTCTCCAAAATCAACATTGGTTACTAGGGTTCTAAGGGGCATATAGTTTTTGAGAGATCATAAATAGGACCATTATTATGCTTTATTCACTATCAACAAATGTATACAGTACCATTTCAAGAAGTATATGTATTTGTGAGATAATATAGCCGATATAGGCCTTAATTATGGTATCATTTTCGAATGATATTTATTATTTGAATTTAAGTATAACTATATAATTGAACTTGTTGATTTGTCGTCATTTGTCACCGTTTGTCAACGAACAACAAACAATTCCTATCGTTTGTTGTTCTTTTTTGGTGTCAAAAAAGACAAAGATTTATTTTTCAGGGGGAAAAAATCCTTTCTACAAAAAAAACGTCATCACTTTTTATCAGAATGGTGAAAAAAAATCCTGTCTAAAAAAGCATCGTCAATTTTTTTCAGAATCACGAACGATAAGTATAGTAAAACCATATAATAGAACTGGTATATCTATCTCTCTATATCTACATTGTATGCAATTTATATAGGTATACATATATATATACAGAAACGACCGGGACAACCTTTTTTCGCCGGAACTCGGGCTGGGACTTAATTTTTCAAGCCTGGACATAATATATATTTTCGTTCCTTCGAGATTCTGAAGTGACGAATTTCCAAAAAAAAGTGATGACGTTTTTTTTTAAAGAAAAAAATCTCCAAAAAGTGATGACATTTATTTTTAGAAATAATCTAAAAAAAAGTGACGACGTATTTCGAAATTTCTTCCTAAAAGAAAACGTCCTCACTTTTTTATCGAATATTTTCTAAATGAAATTTATGAATGACAACGAAAGAAAATATTGATGTCCTGGCCAGTTGTATAAAAAACCGGAACACCGGGCCGGCCGGGACACTCAAAAAACAGCCGGGACCCGGGCCGGGTACCCAGTTGTTTCCTGAAATATATTATATATATATAAGACTTCTTGATTTGTCGTTCAGTTGTATCGTTCGTCGACGAACGATAAAAAATTGTATAGGTGGAGAATATAGTGGCCTATTTTGCTAGGTAGGAGTTGTCGCCAAGGATGTCCTGTTTCTTCTCTACTTTTCATTATGTCCCTTGAAGAATTATACCGATCTCTAACTCGAAAGTATGGTGGTTTTGGTGCTTGTTTCGGAGGAAAAAAACACTTAATGGATTTATATGCTGATGATATTACGTTGATGATGGAGGGTAATTCTGTTACCCAATAATAAAAAATAATTGAAATACTGCTTACCTACTTTGATAAGTTCTCGATAGTGTCAGGTTTGAGACCTAATCCGGGAAAAAACTCTATGTTTCCATTGGTATTTGGTCCCCACTTTTAACTACAATTATAGGTGGCTGTAAAGTTGTTGACCAAATCAATATCTTAGGTATTGTATGGGAGAAACGGGAGCTGCAGTTTTAAATTGGGATCATCGGTTCATAAAAGCACAAAAACTTTGTAAAACCTGGCCAAACCAAAGTCTTCATGATCGTGTGGTGCTTTATAATACCCAAATTATTCCACAAATGCTATACATAGCAACATCCGTTCCTTCAGTCGCCGAAAAGGCAATCAAGGAAGAGGAAAGTTGGCATAGAAACTTATTTCATCCGAGATTTCTTCCTGCTCTGAAAAGGCCACGTTCTCAATTGCCTTATTAGAAAATATTTTACCGAGTCTGTGTATGAGGGTTTTAAAAGACATTTTAATTAAACCCGACAAAGAATGGAGAGGTTTTGTCGGTGGTTCTTGTGTTTTTAAAAATCTTATGTTTGACACTCCTTTATCTAATAATATTTTAGTCCGTTTCTCTAGTGAATGGGGTGCAGCTCAAAGAGTTTTATGGAAATTAATACCGTGTTTCGATTCAAACAGTATCATAGATATTATACGTCAAAATTTAGTAAGGCTCCTTTCTTCAGGAACTTACCTACTCCTGAAGAACTCGAAAACATAGCCATCCAAACAAACACTTTTACCATTCACACTTGAAAAGAGAATCAGCTTTTAATACAGGAAGGTTTATGTTCCCCCTAAGAAAAAGTGCACTCAATCATCTTCCTTTAACTCCATGGTGCATGAAGTTTATTTGCACAAGATTGGAAAACTCAGACGCGAATAAAGTTGCTGAATATTATAAAAAAGCTATTGGCCTCCCGTCCTCTTGGGATCGGATGATTAGGCATTCTCTTTTAAAACTTTATGACGGTCGACATTTTACATCACAATTTTTAATCTCTGCTAATCTTCTACGCTTCTTCAGTCCATGTAAAAATTGTTGTAAATTATACAATGATACTCTTCATGCTTTTGTCGATTGTCCCATGTTAATTATTTTGAGGTCATTTTTAGAGTTAAATTATGTTTTCATTTCGAATTTTAGGCTAGACTTTTTAAAGCTTATATACTCTTCGGCTCTTTTCAACATTTTAAATGTAACTCTCCAGAAGGAAAAGCTATTTTATCAGCTATTAGGAACTTTAAATCTTATATAGGACAAAAATTGACCTATGGTAAGTGTGTGGATGTTAATAACTTAAGAGCAATTATGATATCCGCTGCAGCGAGATATTGTGCCCTGGAAATTAAGATCCCCGATGCCTGTGATGATTCCTGGACATATGCATTTAGAATAATACACTATTTCCCTTCGAACTCTGTCCGACATCTCCAAGCGTCGAATAGGATTTTAAAACTTCACAACAAACTATCCGTCGAAGCTTAGGTCTGTTTTTTTATATTCAATTTTTTCATTTAAATAATTTCTATTCATCAATTATTATTGTTTTTTAATGTCTCTCTTGAATTGATCACTTTTTTATTGTATTATTTGTTTATAGATATTTAGATCTTTTAGTAGGAAAATAATTTTAAACTAAAATGTTTATTTATGTTATGTATTTTAACACAATTTTCCCTTTTTTATTCAGTTTCATGTTTATTGTTTTTATATACATTCAAGCTGAATAAAGATCTTACCGTGGAGTATAAAAAAATATAAAATAAATTGACGAACGACCACAAAAACTTCCTATCATTCGTCGTTCCTTTTTGGCGCCAACAAAAGAACAAAGATTTTTTTTTTCATTTAGAAAAATTTTCTTTAAAAAAAAAATCATCACGTTTTTCAGAATGGTGAAAAAAACATCGTCAATTGTTTTCAGAATCACAAACCAAGAACAAGGATGAACAATTCAATTAAACAAATTAACGACGAACGATAACTTTTGGCGAACGACAAACGAACCACAATTTTTCGCAAACGTCAACAAGTCTGTTACACACACACACACACACATATATATATATATATATATATATATATATATATATATATATATATATATATATATATATATATATATATATATATATCATAGGTATAACGAATCATAAATTAAAACAATGATTAGGTCTTTCGACCTTATTCCTTTGGTAAAACCTCCCAACTTAAATTGCCTCTAAGTGCTTCTAATGTCCTAAGACAACATTGATTTATTAGCCGTGACCACGTCCAACCTTAAGGGATCAAAAGTTCTATCTCCTTCACCCGAAATATGAGGGAAAATTATGCATTGTATACATGAGTCAATGGGAATTTGACGATGGACATTCCTGACGATTAATAGAGAAAAAAAAAAGTATGAACAAAAAAATTATACTACACATTTTTTGTACTAGGATTTTGTCGTTGTTATTCTTGTATTGTTCCTTGAGGACCGTATATATATTTGGAGGGAATTCTCTTTATCAGACATGAATAATCTTTAAAATAATGACGACAAGCGTAGAGAAGAAGAAGATTCTTGTGTGACTTTGGAAGAGAATGGAAGAAGGAAAAAAAGTCACCTGAGCGTCACACACAGATAAAAGAAGAGAGTGAGGACACCATAGAAGTTCAGTATGCAGATAATTGCCCAAGGTAATGCTTAAGTGCATGAGAACGCTTGAGAAATATCTCATAGAGTGATCAAAGTCACTTAACGAAGGGGGAGCTATATTTCAAGGAATTGTATATTAGCTTTCAGCTATGATCCCCTTTTTTATTCTTTTGGTGGTATTGTTACATCTATTTATAAATGATTACAAACAAGACGAGATAATTTTAGTTAGTGAGTTTATGTCAAAAATATTTAAAAAAATTGATAATTTTCACTTTAAACAAAACATTGTAAGTCATTATAATAATTTTTGTATCATTGCATTTTTTTTATTTTTGTCATAAGATTTTTTCATTTAGTTAAGAAACTGTGTAAATTACAACGCTATAACAGGTAACATATATTGTTTATTAATGTATTTTCTTTTACCTAACTACTTCGGTTTATATGTATATTTAGGTATGCTTTTCTGTTTTGATGTAGATAATATATTTTAATAAAGGAAGAAGAAAAAAGAGAAACATAAGATAAATAAATATTCATGTTTGTTTAATTTAAAAAACCAAAACAACATTGGTCATTTTAAAGCTAACTATAAGATTTTTTTCATTTTTTGTAATGAAAACATCATTTAAAAGTGCCCTAATTCTCTCGTAATGTATTTACGTTCATATCATGATCAAAAAAAGTATATTAGTGGGTGACTTATATATTCAAATTATGTTTTGTATAAATATATATATATATATCACATGCATTTGGTGCATAAATGCCTTTCCCTTAAACTAATGGTACACTCGTTGCACTACTAAAATAACATTTGTAGGCTTGACATTTGTGAAATATTTTGATGTTAACTTGTATCGACAAATATCAAATTCATACACAATAAAACCAACAAATTCCATGTCTTGAATGTGAAGGAATCAACGTGAACTCAGAATCCATTCACATACAAATACATACATATATAGAATTAAAAAAGTCTACGGTTATCAGACATTCATAAATATTTCTTCTATTGTAGCTAGGAGGGAAGAAGTCGTGAGCTTCTTGTGAGGTAACATGAGATGATATCCCTACAAATTTCTTGACATAATGGTTACTACAAATAATAATGAGAAGAAGAATGCCTTTTTCTATTGTTGATTTTTTAGAAAAGAAAAAAAATCCAAGCATGAACAACAACAACAATAACAAACAGAATAAAAGCATATTTAACAAGATGGTTGCCTGTATATTGTGGATGCATTTAGGGCCCTTTGATACATTATAACTGGACTTGATAATAGTTGATCTCTATGTTTACTTATTATCTTATGATAAGATAAAAGTGAGTTTTTTAAACTTGATGGGTTGAGATAAAATGAGGGGGAATAATAACAAAAGCAGCTGTTATTATGCTCCTAAGTGTATTTTCACTGTTGAAGAAAGAACATCAATCCGTATAGAAGATTATCATCCTTGAATCTTCTTCATTTACAAATCATCTAACTGGACTTCTCATATTCCATCTATTAATTTTAAATCAATAAAACCAACGTCTCATCTTATTATATTCTATCTATCCGTCGATAAATGGATCTTACTTTGATTATCAGACGCAAAAATATAAAGAAAACATTCCTATCAAATATATAAAAGTCATGTTTATTGTTGTGTTTGCGAAATATTTGTTGTCCCTAATATTAGGGCATATAACTTTTAGAAATAGGTTAGATATTTGCTAACGTTATAGTAGTGACGTTTCATGAAAGTAATTGGAAGGACTGTTTAACACTAGAACGGCTAGGGGGTCAATTTGACCCCCATTCCAACTTTCCGATGTTAATATCTGTTTTGTGTTTGCCTGGTAGTCATCAAATTTCACAACTTTTATTCATTTTATATTAAAATGTACACAGAAAAAAACAGACGGCTATCTCAATTAGTTTTCAAGATATACAATGTACATCCTCGGCAGGCCAGGGGTCATTTTGACCTCCAATTGTAAAAGTGTCTTATACTAACGTTTATACTCAAGATATACAGAAATTATGTTGCGGCGAAAGGCTCTTGATAGTAAACGTATTCTAGCATTCTGGCAACTAAGTCCCCCGTAGACTCTGATAAAGAAAGTTTCGACTCGGAAAGTGAAAATGAGTATGACCCATAAATTGAAGGTCGTTCGAGTGAATCTGACTCTTCAAATCATGATGACAATATTTTTATTGCAGAAGATGTTTGATAAAATTATTTGTGATTAATATAAAACTAATCAATACAAACCAATAGCTAGTCCTAAACGGACACTTACGAACAAATTTTGGAGTTAATTCAATCACGGAAGAACGTAGAGGCAGACATGGCAGCCTGAATGTGTTCATTCATCTGTTCCTGTCCAAATGAAAAACGAAAAATTGTTAGTAGAAAAGCGTTGACAGCATTTATGTTGTTCATTGATAGGAGTGTGATAGATCATATTGTCAAATGTACCGAAAAAGAAGATACAAACAAACTCTGTAATGATATGGGGAATACCAGTAATGGGAAATCTATACCTCCTCGGAATTATGATTGCCAGAGGACTTTTGATAAAGAGCCATGGTCTAAATTGTGGGGCCTCCTTTTTTCAAATACCCTATCACAAAGACGTTAAAAGGAATTGATTAATTTCATCAGTTTTCACATTCGTTCAACAAGATTTGATAGACTTCAAACTGATAAATTTGCCTTAGTATCTTACATTTGGAATAGTTTCATAGAGAACTGCAAGTCTCACTATAAGCCTAATGAAGATATTACTATTCCCTACAAAAGATCGATATTCATTCACACAGTATATTGTGAGCCAGAAAGTTTGTAATCGAATCTTGCAATTGACAGCTGATGGCAAGTCAAAATACTGTTTGAATGGATTTCTTTATCTTGGGAAAGATTCTCATCGACCCTCGATCAAACATTGTCTGAACATGTTTTCCTCACACTGATGGAACTTTTCTAGGAGTTGGCCCCAACGTAACATATAATAATTAATTACTTCAGTAAAACTTGCTCAGAAGCTGGCCAATAAACAGTCTATTATTGTTGGTACAGTAAATCGTAACCGCAGATAAATTTATCCTCAAATCAAATCTTCGTATGAACCTCGGTATTCATCAACAATATTGAAAATTATTGAAAAACTCTAGCAATACGATATCCCTGAATTTTTTTTACTAAAAATATTCAACAGTTGCAAAAATGTGTTCATAAGTAAGACCTTTTGCAAAAAAAGGTATTATTTGTATACATACATAGTTTTTAATTGATAGACATAAAATATGTCCAAATATTTTCAGGGATTAATGATCATTGAAAAAGGATTTATAAATAATATTTATATTGAGATAAAGATGATTTACAACCTAAATAAATAAAGATATGTCAAGGGCGATGAAGATGATGATAATCTTAGGGTTCCTTTTGCGGCTTTAAAGTTCAGGGATAAAAGGTTTTAACACGGAAAATATTACTACATGTTTAAACTTATCTTTGAAATAAACATATCCTTACAAATTACAACCTTGTTTTGATATGCTCTAGTTTAAAATAGATCAATAATAAATTATATGAATAAATTTAGAGTTTTCATATGCATATATTTTGCTTATTTGATTCGATAGACTTGCGTCCGTATGGATATAAATAAACATTATTATGTTAAAATTATTCTTTTTGCCTATATTGTTTAATAGACCTGCATGCATGTGAATATGATTAGGCGTCTAATGTTCTTACCAATGTGGTTGACCAAATTTGACCTTCCTCGCTCGATATTCGAACGTGCGCTCTGAGCATTGAGAGTTGAACACGCATTAATTCAATGAGCTCATAATATTGGACCTTCGACTGTTGATATTTATAAATTTATTAATGTCAAAAAACCAAGTGCTGACGAACTGCGAGGAGATATTGACGCATCACGAAGGCTTTACATTCGTAAGGATGGCTAATATTCTTAGGATTATGGTATCCAGCTCCTCAGAGGACTCTGAAAAAAAAAATAATAAAAATGTTGCGGAGATTCTACAAAGAGCTGTCTTATTTATAAAAGAATTTCACTTCCTCGTTACGAAAGACTAATTGCCTGGAACATTAATATATTTCCAAAAATATTTCACTTGCTCAGATACCTCCTTTCTCAGAGACCCTCTGTAAAGAGATTTACAAACTAAGGGCAAGCCTAGCTTGGGGTACTTCCAAGCCATATATTTCAAAAAACAGAATAAACTCTAGCATTTCTCATTGGGGCTTAGGGTCCTTAGACGTGGAGTCTTTGTGAAAACTTTGAACTTCTCATGGCTACGGAGGTGTACTGTGAACGAAGACATTTGGACAAGGAGACTCAAAAATACCTTCTATCTAAATACTGGCTACGAGTTCCGGGAAATAATCTTCATGGGCCCACTTGAGCTTCTTCAAGCTCTTAAGTCGTGTGGTTCTCACTGGAAGAGGATGGCCGAGTCCTGGAGGTCCTGTCTGAAAAGGTTCTCCCTCTACTTCGCGGAGACGAGCCTTTAAACCACAATGGTCGTTAGAAAGTTCCTCCGAGTTCTTCAATGAGGGTCATCTTATGTCTGTTGGGGAATTCTTTCAACGAAAAGTTAGTATTAATAATTATATCTTAAGTCTTCGACTACAAAAACGCCGCACTCTTACCTCAGTGGAGAGGGCTCGATGTGGACCTCCTACGCCCTTCTATATCGCCCTTACGAAGCTTAACAATCAATCGATCCGGAGATCATTGTCTTGTTGCGGACGCCTGTTTGACATCGTACAAAGGAGATTGAGGATCTAAATGGAGAACCCCATGTTTTACATTTAAGTCCTATTATCATAATAAGAAACCGATTTACAGACTCTCACCAAAAATGGTTTCGATACCGACTGGCCACATCTTCATTATTTATGAGCAAGTCACGAGCGGATCCAAGTAAACGAAGTTGCTATTGGTGCGGAGGGACCAAGGAGACTTCATTCCATTTCTTCTTCTTCTGTCCAAGAGTCGCCCTATTAAAATGGTGGAGAAGATAATTTTGAAGCATACAACGTGTCGCTATCGCCTTCAGACTGGCTCATTTCAACATCCTCATCCTATGTGGAAGCCTATGAGATTGAGCATTTGATCTCTACGGTTCAGAGGATCCTTTATGCGTCGAGAGTTAACGGTGGGGGATTCCCTTTGGGTCTTCATCGTGTGATCTCAAGAAACATAAAGGTCTTGCGCTCGGTATCGAACACTTTCAATTAAAATGCACGGACATCATCAACGATGTCCCCACTCCCCAACGATGGTACTGTGTTTGAAGGAGAAGTTGATGGAGCTTCACACCTCTTAATTCTGCCCTGGACGGCTTCTTAGTGTATTTGTTTATTTTATTAACCTCATTTTTTATCATACTTAAATCCTTTTTTATATTACCTGTTTTCATGTTTGAATCCCTAGGATTACATTATTTTTATTGCATACTATTTTGTAATGTGAATTTTAATGTACTGCATTAAAGAAAAAATATTTATATGTAAATGATTGAATAATTACATAGAAATGCAATCACAAAATTTATCTGTAGAAGTTCAGTATTGTCCTGCCTTTGAACACTCAATATACTTATATTTCTACGATACATATATATATATATATAAACTGATATGAAGACAATGCTTTATAAAACATTGTTGATTAGTTATCAATGTTATGAACACTCAATATACTTATATTTCTACGATATATATATAGATATATACATATAAACTGATATGAAGACAATGTTTTATAAAACATTGTTGATTAGTTATTGAGCACATTAAATAATAAGAAATACATACTTTTACTAATCACTTTTACACTGCATTAATTAAGTAATAAAGAATTGCATCTATAAAATACTATTGACAGCCATAGAAAATATATGATTGTTAATACTATGTTATAAAATTAATTTATTTAAAAATTTAATGTTAGGTTAAAAACATTTTGTAAACGCATGAATGTTCACCTATTAAATTATTCATTCTGGAGCTGTTACAATCGATTTTGTTCCGTTCCACAAAATGCTTCATCTATTCCATCAACTGTTTTTGAAGGGAACCTTCTTTACCATCTCATATGTAACTCAATATCCGTTTGCCCAATAAAAGGAATGAACGAAAAAATAAAATCCGGAATGTAATTGCTTAGGATTTATTTATTATTTACTCATGCTCGAGAGGATCTCCCTTCAAGGCCACACTGAGGGACTCAAGTCCCATTCATGGTCGAATTCGTCAACAAGACTTATCAACCACCCAAAATCTCATATACGTGTTGTGTTTTTTGTGATTATTCTTTCTCTTCAAATATCTCACGAACAACAAATATGTGTTTCATGAAGGGAGGGAGGGAGGATTTAGGACTATTTACTTGCTTGAACTGTCTCCACATATTTTCATAGTCTTGAACTGATGATTTTTTCTTTGTATTTTGATACTTCAAATATAAATTATTTTTTAAATTATAAGAGAAAGTTGGAAAGAAAAAAATTAGAATAAAAAGTCTACAATACGATAGCTCAGTGCGTTAAGACGTGTTCACTCTCAATGTTGGGGGCGTAGGTTCGAATCCTGAGAGGGGATGGCTTATTTGGTCTACTTCATTTATAGACTAATTTTAACGCTATAATGCTTATTTATATCCAGTCGGATACTGCAATTCTGTTGAACCATATAAGCAAAAAAAGGTTCCTTGAAAGAGATAACATAAATAAAGTAGTGCTTCTCAAACTTTATAAGTAGGGAACCCTCATTTAATGTTTATATGACGAAAATTAAATGCAAATATATATCCATGGTGCTAAAATAATATTAACTGTACAAATTAGAAAAAACTATTCATGTTTCTTAGAACAATACTATATGATGATAGTTATAATATTGGAACATACAGTAGGAAACTGAGAATTATGGTGTAATCGATATTTAATTTTCTCTCTACAAAAATCAAATTATTTCTAACGAATCATTTAGACAAACTATGTATTATAACGTCTGACATGGTAATATCATTTTATATGGCTAAAATATTTATTTCTTTAACTTCAAGATAATTGCACGAAGAAAATACACAATCATATAGAACTAATAAATAAAAAGATATAAAGACAGTTAAAATCAAACACAAATTATAATTCAAAATTACTGTTTAAAGAAAACATATATAAAATAACATAAAAAAGCCTGAACAACCATCAGATTATCTTACAATTTTTTTCTAATTGATTGGTCACCTTTTTGAAACATTCTTCGACAATAATTGCCTCCAATAATGCATTTTGCAAAGTTCCTTAATAAACAAAAACACTTTTAGGTTTTATGTGCACGTCTCATGTATGAGAATTATTAATTTAAAAGTATCCAATTTGTGTCCTCAATATTTTTGGGAGCATTCAAAATATCCTTTCTAAAGGGCATGGTATATTTACATTTTATCTTGCCAGCAGACGTTCATCGCCAAATTCCCTAAGACTTGTCTGAGTAAAAAAATATTTGAGATAAGATAAAGCGCAGCATATTTTTGGTATGCAGTTAAACTATGTTCTTCATGGGGATGTTCTTAGGTTAAGTGGGATAAAGAAAATATTTATTTGTATTTTCTCATTTTAAAAGGTATGCAAAAATATATGGATGGATGCTTATATAGACGTTCAAATTAGGATTCGTAATAACCTATTTGATTTTTTATAAATGATCCAGGAAAGTTTCTAATAAAACTATTTATTTATTAAGCAAATATATTTTAAAAAATTGGCATTATTAAAATAATTACATTTTGGAATAAATAAAACTAAATATTAATTTAAATTATTATATTTATTTAAACCTTATATATTTTGTTAATTTCATATAAGTGTTTTCGAAAAACTATAATATGATTGATACTTTTTAGTATATACTATATGAGGTTTTATATTATTTAATAATAAAGAGTTAATACCTCACTAAGTACACGAAGGCAGAAGAACATAGGGCGGTCATTTGTAACTTTAAATAAGGCATTCCTAAACAAATATAGGCTTCTTGTATATCATGTATTCGAGTATCGACTATTATCAAACATACAGATACATATATTGAGTGGCGTGTGAACAATATAACTTATTTTTCCTAATGATTATATATGTAGAGAGTAGATTAATAGCACACACTATAAGCTTTAAAAACTTTTATATGTATGCAAGATACATTCGTTCAGCTATATAGAAAGTGACTAATTTCATTCAAATACATATATGTGCACACTTTATTGTTATTATTATTTTAACGCCAAGTCATTAAAAACTTATTCTTCATAATTACACTACATATTTATATGTTTTTGCAAACCTCCTAAAAACAACTATTCCAAAGGCGAAAAGAACCATAAATATATATGCCGGAGAGAAAAATAAAATCAAAATTCCTAGGATTTGCCCATCTTTATTAATAGTTTGGATAATGCTGTCTAATTAGTGGGAATACATCCTACACTCGTTGTACACTCCTACTTTTGAAAAAGGTACTGTGAAACATATAACATTTTATATTTTATATTGTTTTAAGCAACAAAGCATGCAAATAAGAAATGGTTGACCGTTTTAATCAATTTGGCCTCAAGCTTTTGCTAAAAATGTATGCCCAACTACACGTAGTTAACGAAGAGTAATGAAAATATTATATGTATATTTACTTATTTGAGTTTCTTATGTTTAAATAAGCAAACAAACCATTTTTTTCCTTCAGGGATTATATATAAGAGAGAGAGATAGAATAGCTTTAGTCCAAATAGGTATGTATATTATTGATTTATACGAAATGCAGGATTTCCATGTTATTAAATATTCATAACTGCAAGGTTTGAATTTTGGATTGAAAACAGTTATTGGGATATATTTATGTATGATGTTTTCACTGGCTTCGTATTAAAATATAAGGTTTTATCTTCTGGTTCTGCCAAAGTATATAGTGATGTAAATAAGGGTCTCAATAAAAAACGGGTTTGTGTTTAAGTGGATTTGCTTTGCAAAATTGAACATGGAATTAAATCTGATATATTTACATAATATATTTTTTGATGCTATAATTAAAGTCTAGGGAAAGTTGGACTTGGTTGACTTTAACATTTTAATGGGTTTGTTCTTTAGGCTTAACAGAAATAATCCTTTAAAATATCTTACCACATACAGTTCTATGTGGATTTGTCCAAATAAATATATAATTTTCTATTGCAAAATATTATATACATATATGCATATATATATACATATATATGTTGTTGTTTTAAACGCGTAAATATATATATATTTTTTTCCATTACACTAAAAATCTGATTGTTTTAATAACAATATAATATTTTGATGTTAAAAAAGAAAAAATACCCAAATCACTCCAACAAATAATATTAATAAAACGCATCCATGTTGTAGAGTGACGGCAATTTAAATGGATAAATATTTCAGTTAAAAAGGTAAATATTTTTACTTGTGAAATAAAAAAATTATGTATAAAACACCTCATCAGTAGATACTTAAATATGTATAAATGATAAATAAAAATGTGCCTTGGACCAACATAAAACAACGTTAATAATACTGTGCATGTACTTTTACATATATATATGTTACCCTGTTTCTCACCTAGGTGGCAGCCACCTTGGCTTTCCAATTATCTGAGTGAGGTAGGTGAAGTATTATTATTATTATGCCTCTGGCTTTCCTTCACAGGACCTCATAACCGGAGTTCACAACAGAGTCCAGAGGTTATACGCTATAATAAGCACCTGCAATTCACCCCCCCCCCCCCCACCTCCCCTCCCACCCTCAGCTTTACTTTGGCGAAACTTACCCCATTGGAAAGTGTGTGTGTGTGTGTTTAAAGGCAGATGTACCAGGAGTTTGGAGCATCATTCTTTAGCTTTACTATTATTATTGTTTTGTGTGTCCAATTCCCAACTCATTCTTTTTTTTTCCTTTTCACTCCAAATACCCTCCCATATACATATATTAAATACAGTTGACATTTGCTGTATATCTAAAAAGAAAAATTTAAATCATGGGATGAATTATATGTAGCTTAAAAATGGCTGCAAATATGTTTTTAATTATATATGTTGGCTCTTCATATCATTCGTATTTTGTTATGTTATAAAATTAGATCAAATAGACGACCAAAGTTCTAAGATATATATATATATATATATATATATATATATATAGCAGTGGTTGCCGCGTGCGATGAAATGAGCGATAAACGATAATTATCGCTGAGGTAAACCTTTTATCGTTTATCGCAAAGTTTTCTAAAATTGTCGCTCATTCACTTACCGTTAGTCCCAAAAAATGAGGAATGATGAACGATAAATTCAAAGACGACTTTTGTAAAATTTCAAAATGTGCGCGGCGGCAATATTCACAACAGCCCACCTGACGTTTTCAGATCAGTTCAAGCTGAGAGTACATATAGAGTAGAGACTAAAAGGAGCAACACTGGCTTGCAAGTGAACCCTGAAAACCCCCTTATGAGAACTGCCAAGTTTGTGTGTTGCTGGTCAATCACAGCCGCAGTGAGACAGTCTCCTGGAGTTATCGAGTTAAGAAGGTGTGTGCCGCTCTCTCCATGAACCGTCTTTGTGTTCAGTTATTAACAGGCTTGTGAGTGATCAGAAAAAACTAGCGATCTGATCAAAAGTAACGATCAGGAATTATTGCTATATTGCGATATAACGATCAGGGACTTTTCCGATTAGCGATCCGATCAATTTAATTGTGATCAAAAAAATTATCTATGACTAGATCTAAGTAAAATTAAACATTGTTACATACAGTCAAACTGTTTAATGATCATCTTTAAATACGGTCCAAAACCCTCAACAAAAAAATTACCCTCAGAAAAACTAAGCATTTTACAAATACAGACATACAGTTTTAAATAAACAAAGATACACCTTAATGTTTGTTTAAGTTGCATATTGTAAATAATAAATATATAAAACAAGAGTATTTAGTTTGCTACTTTCAATTTTCATTTGCCTTATTATTACACATACGTAGAAGTTTCTTCTCAAAATTGAATAAACTTTTTTCCAAATGATTTTTAACTTATTTAAAATTATTTTTGGATATTATACATACTCAAAATATAAGTAGATAATGTAAATATTAGATCAACAAATAAACATAATTAAAAAACTTTATGTAGGATCGAAATGGATTATAGAATGCATATTATTTTAGCGGGGAAATATTTTAGAGCGCTTGTAGTGCATAACCCCAAATCAACAAGCTTTTTTCCTTAGTCCTGTTACTAAAATGATAATACATACTAGGGTTTCTCTGGCTCCTCAATTGATGTTTGTCTGTATATTGTAGACTGTTTCCAGTTTTTGTCTAGTTAAATTAATTTTCACTCTGCAAAAATAGTTTTTATGCTTTTTATATTTCAACTAAATAAAGGTACTTATAATTTATCGTTTTGTTATATCAAGTAATTTTTTATCGCTATGGTTTTATCGTTTATCGCTTACCGCAGGTTGGGTTTTTGAAATTTTTACCGTTTATCGTTTATCGCAGGCTGAGAAAAAATTATCGTTTATCGTTATTGCAAGTTGAAAAAAAAGTTATCGCAGAGACCACTGTATATAATATATATATATATATATATATATATATATATATATATATATATATATATATATATATATATATGGTACATAGATATTTGGTGACACAATTTCAAGGGTGCCTTTTATCTAATCATCGTGTTCATCATGTATTTATTATGTTTAATTTTAATGCCAGTGAAAAAATAACCCTATTGCCAGTTTGTATAAACTCCAGTTGATATGTATGTTTATTCATATTTGTGTATAAAGAAGCCTAATTATGTTCCATTGGTTATATATCTATATTGATTACATATCTGTGGTTTAATCAATTTACTGATAAACTATTATATTCGTAGAGAACTTAAATAAATTATTTAAAAAATAAAAATAAAGGGTGCCTTTTTGAATTTTTAATTCTTAAGTCATTATTTATCACAAATCTGAACATTAAATTATTTTATAAATTGTCAAAAATGTTATAAAAATATGGGTTAGTCTGGGTTATATGTAAATGAAGAAAAAAACTTCAATTGTTCCCTTAGGCCTATGGAACCCATCTAGTTCTGCCAATGTCGGAGGTGTAAAATGAAAGATAGAGCTAATATATTGGGGATAGAATGGACCTCACACGGCCCTTCCAATTGGTTGAATTTAAACCATATTGCAAGGAAATACTTTTTTAATGGAGGTCTCGCAATATTCTCGAGAGAATCAATATGTATAATAATATGCTTGTCTCTATGGTAATTTATGTGGCTACTGCAGTTCCTTCTGTAGCAGAAAAGGCCATAGCAGAAGAGGGTGTCTGGTTAGGAATTTTATTCCATGGTAGATATATCTCCGCAGTTAAAAGGCCTCGAAAGCAGTTAGGAGGAGGGATTTCACTCCTGGGAAATATTCTTCCAAAGATTTATAGTAAAATTCTTGTGGATCTTAACCAGAATCCTTTTTTGGATTGGAGGAACTATATAACCCATTCTTCAATATATATTTTACTCATGCTTAAATTGTACTTTCCAACCCAACCATAAAGGAGAAATCCTATGAATGGTCTGCAGTTCAAAGAGTTTTATGGTCAGGGATCCCATTTAAGACTACAATAGTACAATTGATATTATAGTCCGAAACCGCCATAAAAGTCATTTTTTTTGTTAATCTCCCTTGTCCGGAAGAACTTGAGTTTCTTGCTCCTTCTGAAATTGCATTACTGTGCAAGACCTAAAGCCAAAGTCCGTCTTCGATAGTGGGAGGTTCTTTTTCTCTGAGAAGAACAGCTAAAAGTCACTTACCACTCTTGCCATGGTATTTGAAATTCAAAGATAGGGATATAAACAATGAGGTTGCAAATAACCCTGTGAAAAGTTTTTGCGACTCAAAAACCTTTCTTCTATTTGGAAGAATCGAATAATGCGTTCGACTTCTGGACTTTTATGATAAGACTTTTACTGTCAATTCCAGATCTCCAATGACCTAATCTTTTACAACCACCATTGTTAAAGATTGCGGTGAGCTCTACCCCGAAGCTCTACACACCTCTTCGACTGTTCGGTATTGTAAGGAATTAAACATAAAAGCCGCGTCTCCGACCGATCTAAGAGCAACAATGTTGTTCGGCGTCGATACGACCAAAATATCGAAGTTGACGAAAGTCAGCAATCCATTAATATTACTCTTCGAGGTATAAAAGCGTACATCGCCGAGCATAACGGATGTGACTCAATTAAAAACGTAAAGCATCCGAGCAATAATGATAGCTACATCAGCAAGATATTCGACATTCTCAGTCAAGATACGAAGATATATGGACAGGAATGAGACTTTACGGGAAGTCTTAAGAAATTTTTCCATCCAGTTCCGTGCGACATTGGAAAACATTGAACTTTATAATACAACAGTATGATAAATTCACCCCAAGAAACTCTTAAACCTCCTTTACAAAATATGTTTTTGTTATGTTAGATAATGTTTTACTTTTATAGTCCACCCCAATATGAGGGAATGGGTCATTTCAGCGCCAGCCAATTCAGCGCCGGCCGATTCAGCATCATCCAATTCAGCGACGGCCGATTCAGCGCCAGCCTCAATGACTTTGATTTATAAACTCAGACCTTTTTTCAAAGAAAATTATTGTTTCTGTGCAGTACAATTGGTCAAACCTAGTACAAGATAATGTCTTGCAAAAGTATTCAACATCAAATGGGTATGGGGTTTCAAACCCACCTACATAGGTAAAAATAAGATTAAAGAAACCCTCAATTGCCATTTTGGCACATTGGGCCCTCGGGTCCCGCCGGCCACAACAATTGTGTATTGGGGTTTCAACCCATCGCAAATTGAAAAATATGAGTAAGGAACCCCTCAAATGCCATTTTGCGCACCTTAGTTCTCGGGTCTCGCCAGCCTCAACAGTGTGGTATTGGGGTTTTAATCCCATCGCCATTAGTAAAAATATAAGTAAGGAACCCTCAAATGCCATTTTGTGCACCATAGGCCTTCGGGTTCCGCCAGCCGCAAAAATGGGGTATTGGGGTTTTCAAACCCTTCGCCATTATGGTCGCTCACCTCTAATAAATACTTTTTTTGTGAAAAAGGTTGAGTGCTTTTTACCAAAGAACTTAAGGTGCTCAAAATAGAATTTGAGGGGTTCCTTACTTGTATTTATACAATTTGCGATGGGTTTGAAACCCCAATACCCCATTGTTGTGGCTGGCGGAACCCGAAGGCCCAATGTGCACAAAATGACATTCAAGGGGTTCCTTACTCGTAATTTACAATTGCGATGGCTTTGAACCCCAATACCGCATTGTTGCGTCTGGCGGAACCCGAAGGCCCAAGGTGCACAAATGGCACTTGAAGGGTTTCTTTACTCGCATTTTTACCAATGTAGGTGGGTTGAAACCCCAATACCCCATTAATGTTGAATACTTCTGCAAGACAATTATCTTGTGCCAGGTTGACCAATTGTACTGCAAAGAAAGCATCAATTTCTTGGAAAAAAAGGTCTGAATTTTTTTATATCAAAGTCATTGAGGCTGGCACTGAATCGGCCAGCGCTGAATGGCTGGGGCTGAATTGGCTGGCGCTGAATTGGCGGTGCTGAATCGGCGGCGCTGAGTCGGCGGCGCTGAATTGTACCTACCCTGATATGAGGGGCTTGTTTTTTTTAAATAAGGTCTGCTTTTTAACCATTCTATCTCTTTGTTTTTTTAAAGTAAGAGAGGAAAGAAATATATGGAGACTCATTAGAAAGACTGGTTATAAGTGTTACGTATATGTGTGTATATATACATTTTTTTTTTAAACATTAGTGTGCAAAACCATTTCCTTGAGTTTATTTTCCCCTGGTGAAATTTAAAAAAAAGTTGTTTATCCCACCCTTTGTCGCAAATTATATAAGAGTGTATCGTTGTTCTTTATATAATGAGTTGATAGGTCTTTAAGAGGCATTTAATTTTTAACTACAATGTTAATTATGTTTTTCATAATACAATTTGTCCTTTGAACGTTTATAAATAATTTATATATAGTTTTGTATATAATTTATGAAATAAAGAAAGACCTTGCTTTTGAGGAAAAAAAAAATATATATATACAATATTTATCTTATAATATTACACCAATTAAGAGTTATAAATATACTGTTTCGCGTTACATGAGTTATTTACATGTATGTTATATCCCAACGGAGAAATAAGACCAAAATTACTATTGCCCAAAAAATAATGTTTAGATTTATATATGCATTCAAACATGACAAAATAAATAATGTAGGTATACTATGCATAGTCATAACAAAAACTCTCAATCGTTTGTTCTATTTATATCAACTTATATAAAACATAACCAAATAGTATATTTTTTCTTTATACATAAAAGATATCATTAGTGTTGTGATATTGAAATTCAAACAAGTAACAATATTCATTCCATACCACACGTGATTGGGAACCCTAACCTCCTGCAAAAAAAATATTTGGCAAGACTTACGTTGTTTAAACCATTAAATTAATATTGTTTCGATATCTGACCTTTTTATATACTATGTTTGTGAAATATTCTTTTTGCCTATATGGTTCAAAAGAAATGCATCTGACAGGATATAAATAAGCATACTAGCATTAAAATTAGTCTATTGAACCTAGTATCTTATCAATGAGGTAGACCAAATATAACAATCCTTCTCGGGATTCGATCTTTCAATCCCATCAGTAGAGTTGACACGCCTTAATGACATGGCCATCGCACACTCTTAATTATTTTAAATTTACTTTTTTGCATTTATGGGACACTTTTAGTAAAAGTAAACAAATATCATGGTCAAGAAGTGTCATTTTGTGAACGCTTTCTGTTATTGAAGTGCATGTGGATCAAATTGACTCTTATGCCACATAAGGGCTAAATAGCGTAGTGGCTATATATGTAGAGACTGTAAAAATCAGTAAACGGCTTCAAGAGACAGAGTAGCGACTGCATACATTCATGACTCACGATAAACAAAATACATGGATGCGGAAAATGGAGTACAAGACAATTATTACAATATTTCGCTAGACCATCCCCATGTATATATTTTTATTGAAGCAATGCATATCTAGCATCAGCTGCCAATTTTAACTTCAATGTTACACTAGTTAGTGACGTAATCATTCCTTTCCAGATGCATAACTCCAGTGCTACCATGCATGTATCTATATACCTACCTAAAATTCGATGTCTCATCTTCCTTCTCATTGGATGACTTGCAGGTCTCTCCCGGCAAGGACCTCTCTCCCTTCTTTGAACTATTCAAAATACCACTGTTTTTACGAGAACTTGTTTGTCCAGGAATCTTTTTTTAGTACCGACAAAAAGTAGGGGGAAAAATGTTTATATTCTCCTTTTTATCTCCTATTCTTTATTATATATTTTTAACTAGGGATGGGAAGATAAAATGTGTAATGTCATGGCCCACATGTTGTTGATGCTCCTGGAAGATCACATACTTTTAAAGAAATATATAGCTTCCGCTCTCCCCCCTATACACTTAAGACAGAGGGGCTCTAAGAATGTTGAACTATTAAAGATGTAAAAAAAAAGAATTTTTATTGAAAAAACTTATTAAAACTGTTGTTTTAATTTAAGACACCAATGAGTAAAACAGTGTACATATTTTTGAGGCAAAGATAAGTGCAAACGTAAATGTTTATATACTTTTTTCTCAGACAAAACTTCATTTGATTGATGAAGGAATGTTTGAAAAATGAGTTGTACAGACTCTGAAATATATTCATCTTGATGTCTCCTTAATAGTGTCAACAATATGGATTATATATAGGTTTATAATTTCTTTCTTACTGAATAAATACATAAATTTTTAAGTCAAACGTCGTTTTCCCCAATTTGTAAAGGAAATATAAGTTGAAATATCAAGAAATATTGCATTGAGTGTTATTATTGTGAATCATAAAAATACTACTTAAAATAAGCCGTGTTTTTAGTAAAGCATAATACAGCATGTTAAAAAGTTTGTTAGATATATATTTTAACAATACACCTTGATCTATACGGTTTTTGTTCATGAAATATATTTAATTAAAAGGAACCCAATAGCTCAGTGTGTTAAGACGTGTTCAACTCTGACTGTTGAGGGCGCAGGATCGAATCCGAAAGGGGAAGGCCAATTTGATCTACTTCTTTGAAAAGATCCTAGGTTCGATAGACTACTTTATACGGTAGTATGATAATTTATATCCGTCGGATGCAATTCTATCAAGCCAAATCGGTGAAAAAAAAGTCAACTGATATATGTGACCTTACCTTTTGTTCGCTCGTTTTTAACAAGATACATAATGTGAGCATTCCAAGTGTTACTCTAATAATGACTAATAATGCAACTATGCACTTATGAAATGTCTAGCGTTAGTGATTAATCTAAACCCTTTATTTTTATTTCATAAAACATAACCATTCTGAGTCATTATTCCTTCCCAACTATATAGTTCAGTTTCAAAGTGATACAAACTTTAACAACTTCCAAATGCATGACAATATAAAGATACTAAACTTAAGTATTTGTTTTACACTGAATACATATAGCTGAAATAAAAAAAATGACTGATTCAAAGTTATAAAAAAATCACACCTAAAATTAAAAAAACATCAAAGGCACTAAAGATAGGCAAACCCAAGTGATATTATAAAAGTCCAAAGTTCACAGACGTAAGAATGTTATGTTTCATGTATAACAATAATGTTTTTTCAAGTGAGTTTCAGCGAGTGTAGAATAAAATATTTAGAAGAAAAAGAGGACTTAAATTCATAAAAAAGTATTAATTTATCTATGATCATTGAGTTATGTCATAGGCATCAAAGTGACTTAAAGTAATATAATAATAAATAGAAAACTTCTAATTTACACGATTCAAAAGCGTCATAAGAAATTATATGCCAAAAATACATATCATTGGTGATTTAACATATTAATGATATATATATATATATATATTTTTACATGTTATAAAATGAACTATTAAATAAACTAACTTTGCCAATGGGTTAATATTACGAAATATCTATAAACAGTCTACGCTAAACAAATAAAGAACAAATGAATGTACAACATGTCCACATTCACATCGTTGCGTCCTCGACACCTCATTCTCTACCATAATACTACTACAAAGACCTTATATAAGAAAGAAAGAAAAAATACATGGGTGAGTATTATCCATGTCAACCAGCATTGTATATACAAAGTAAACTTAATTATTATTTCGTTATTTTAGCCTTATTCATTTTTTGTTGGGGGCATTCATGGCTTGACACCCAAACACAATCCATGTGAGAGTTCCTATTTATGTTGTTACAACACATTTTTTGTATACGTTACGTATACAAAAAAAAAAGCAGGTGAGACATGGAATAAAACTTATTTTTTCTATTATTCTCGCTATAAATGATTTCTTTTTAAAAGTATAGACACAATGGGGCTCTAAATTGTGGAATGTGTGGAATGGTTTTAATCTCCAGGGTTAGTAAGGGAGAGGTAGCATTATTGCAAATGCCGAATGTGTAAAGAAAAAAAGTATGGTTTCTTAGAGGAGTCCTCCTAGCGTGAATGAACCCTTTAATACCAACACATACCTATGTGATTATTCAATTTGGTCTAAACTGCTTCCAAGCCAATCTTAAGTAATAATATTATATTTACATCATGTTTGGAATATTCTTCCAAAATGGCGCATCACAACACATTCAGTTTTTTTGGAAGTCTTAATTATCAATGCATTTTTCCTTATCACAAAACATTTCGTATAAATTAGAAGTTTGTATTTTATTAGATCCTTTTTAGTGGCTTTATGCTTGTGACCAAACCCAAAGAATAAATTGTATATAAATTCATGTCTTCGATGATTTTTTTAATCGTCTTTTTTCTATCTAAAATAGTTTTTTCTTCATTCACTGGAGCAAATTGCGTTGAAAAACAATTTTGCATATATATCTTTAGTGCTTTTGTTCGGTTTTTATTTTCTTGTGGAGTGTTTACTTTTTCGGGAGTAATAGATTGTTTTTAATTATATATATATATATATACAGTTATAAAAATATAGAATACCCAATAAACTATACTCTTCATTTAAAATATTAGTTATCGATGAAAAAAGCTTTTAATTTGTAGCCTATTATTAATTAAGATATGAAATTTTCAGTTTTTTTTGTTAATCAGTATAAGGAAGCGCATTGGCTCAGTGCAGGGGTCGGCAACCCAAATGTAGAAAGAGCCATAATGGACAAAAAGGGTCAGGAGCCACAAAACATAAATTCCTTATATGACCTTCATACGGGTACATCATGGTCCTAAATATTTTCTTCCTCCATCTTTTTTTCAATTCTATAGTTTTGGAAAAGCTCCAGGGAGAGACTAAGGCAGTTCTAAAGAGCCGCGGGTTGCCGCCCTGGCCAGTGGAAGAGTGCTCAACTTTCAACGTTAATGGATCAGAGTTAACTTCCGAAGGGTTGAAAATAAATAATGTTCAGCTTCGTTAAACAGATAATTGGTTGGATCGAATACTCTTAATGCTACTTAGCTTCTTCAACGCTATTCACAAATGATACTGCAATTGTATTGAAGCAATATGTAAAAAGACACTATATGAATTCACATTGCTAGAAAATAAAATTTCTGTATTCCATTTCCTGATTGAATTTATTTTGTCATTATTTTATTCCTTATTTCAAGCTTTTTTAAGTTGACATTCGCATTCTTATATATATATATACATATATATATATAAAGTCATGTGACACGACAGAGACAAGAGCTTCTTGACATATTCACTCAGTGCCTACCTCCCTACATGTAAGATGAGCAAAGAAAGAACATGAGTCAAAAGACATGAAGAAAACTGTGACAGGGAATGAAAGAGCGACAGCATAATATATTTTTCTTGGAGTACCTTTGATCTTCTCCTTGACAACTTCTCCTTCCCATCATGTAAAGCTCTTTCTATTATCATAATTGTAAGCATTATGATAAAAGATATTATTATTATTATCTTTTGCCTTTATCTCTTCGATTCCCTGCTCATTTTATTTTGATATACTAAAAATAATACCATTATAAAAATCTCTAAGAAGTTAATCAATTGATAAAAAGGGGGATCGTTAGGAAAAAAATGTTTCCTCTTTAGTTTTTCTTCATGCGTGAAGGAAGTAGAAAAAATAAAAATTTTGAGCTATAGTTATTGATGTATCTCATATAGGAGGATGCTTCGATATCAACAGGATAAGTTTAAAGAGCATGGTATGAATCCATGTTTAGGGTTTGGTAAGTAAACCACCTAGTTTTAAAAGTACTGGAAACTCAAGACAGAAAATAAATATTCAGTCCATTTTAAAAGAATACAGATTGAATTCATCCAGGGAGTTGAAACGACGTCGCCACATGGGGATGCACATTATAGGAATGGAAATCTGGAGCTTAGCCTTGGTGCTTACAGATTCTATGATTGTTTTTGGCCGTGAAAAGAG
>CP045906.1:4565077-4592835 GCA_013387185.1 Caligus rogercresseyi
GCGAAAAGGACAAACAAGTACAGGGCAAGAAAACCAAACCCTATCAAGGATTTCTCAAACTTATTTTAAAATATGTAGTGCATTATAGTCACATAAATTCATATTGTCGTATTGCAACCATAACCCCTTCTTGGACTCCATAGCAGAGGTCTTTCCAGGCCTCTCTCACAATACATATCTCCTTCGACTTGATTGTCATGTCCCTGAAAGTACTTTTTACTGCAAGATTCTTTCTTATTGATTACCTGCGGCCACACGTCTTATGATCGTCTGCAAAGCTTCTGCAAAAAAATAGGGTGCAATATGTCAACAAAAAAAACACAACAACTTTGCATTTATTTCTATGACAATTAATAACGACCCTGCATTCAACATAATTATTGTTATTCTTATAATAAATAAGAAAATGCTATAGTTATTATTAATATGAACAAATTTAATCATCTTTAGAAAAAAGATATAGATGGACTATTTTAAATGTACATACTTTAAGAAGCATTCGATTGATGAGCAAGGGGAATGTTAAATCTAATTCTAACATATTGAAAACCCATTAAGGTATTTGTTTAATCTTTACTTATATATTAATAAAAGTATTGAGTCTGAACAAACTTTGATGCTGCAATAGATGAGTTATTACTTATTTAAAACTCTGCATAATCTTTTTATTATCTTGTAATTCATTAATTAAAAAATTAATTAACTCATTTATCATTTAATGTATGATAACTTTTAAAACCATATAAAATAATTGATTAATCTTACTACTCATTTCAATTCACCCTTGAGTAAAAGGGGGATTAGAGTAAGTGCAAGGTAATCAAGAACGGTGGACATTCAAATGGATAAGAGCGCAATAAAACTTAAATAAAGTTTATTTAGAGGTAGTTAATTTTATGATATAATTAAGAATACAAATTGCTAAAAGGAATGAACAGCTTTTTCTTCAGTAAAAACATTCTAATTTACAAACTTGTAGCATATTATCTTCTTCTCTCTGTGTTCATCTCTGTCCCTCGTCTCCGTATCTCTGCTTCTATCTGCCCCTCTCTCCTTTTTTATAGAAATACGCCAGCAGATGGGGCGACGGACGTTTCTTTCTCTTTTCTCAAAGATACTATCTATAACTAAATATATTTATAGCCTATTTGTATATAAATAATTCCTGTTTTATGAAATACATATTACTTTATATCAATTAAACGGAAGGAGTCATTTACCCTTACTTCACAAAGTCATTTGTAATATTTATTTGATCTGAAATTATTTGCAGGCCATTAATTAGGTATTATGTGTAATTGGTGATTATCTGTTTCTATTAAGCCCCGAATTTGATTGTATGTTTTTGCATCGATGTTTTTCTATTAAACACTTGTTTACAATAGCCTATAATAGCACCCAGACATAAGTAAATGTAGAAATATTACTTAGACATAGAGCTGCACAAACAAAAACAAATATCCAATGAATGGCAAGAACAAAATAAAAAAATAAAAAATATTGTTTACATGTCTGTAGATATTTACTCCAGTTAAAAACATTTAGACCCTTTTTTTATCGATGGCTCATAGCTTTATTATATCTTCCGATCGAAATTAAGACAATTATCCTATGAAAACTACCAAAACTCGAATAAAATGTCTCAGATTCGTCCAAAAAGCTCATTTTCCGCAGATCAGCTCATTGCTAATGAACTGGACCTTTCGCACAATAGCGTTAGAGTTATAAAGACTTGTAAAATCGTTGGTGTTGGCAGTCGATAATAAGATTCCATGAACGTAATAAATGCATTCATTCGAATGTATTATAGTACTAGGTGTTACTGAGTGGAAGATGTCCGTGTTAATAGTTGAAGTGTCTGAAAGTATTCATTTTGCTAAATTATTGTCCGTGGAATCAATAAGTGGTCCTACATAAAAAGACGATTTCAAATCTTTGACTTTAGATTTTTGTTGGTGTATATAATTTTCGATAATTCCTTAAGAAAACTTAAGTATTACCGTTAGCTTATAACCCTAATTAAGCCAAATACAAATATTAGTCTGTCAGCAGCTCATTTGTGTATTATCAATTATTAGGCTCATATGATTTAGTTATTTATTTCAAATAAAAAATCATAAAAATATACTATATATGTATATATATACATATATTATATATTATTTTTGTGAGAAGCTCTAGAAATAGAACTTGAAAAGAATACCTGTGACTTCAACCAAATCAACATTCTATAGAAATATCATGCTATTTCTGGTGTATCTGGAAATCTCAATATTTCATACGTTAATATAATGTAAATAAGTGATATCTTCAAAATTATACGTTAGAATTTACATACAAGAAGAAAAAAAGTTTTGCAATAAATGAATATAAACAAATCAAGATTAATTGAGAAATTCAAAAAATCCACGGCATTGTAAAATAAACATTTTTATGTGTTGCAATGATTACTAATGCAATGTGTCTAAGCAAATTTGGATCACAAAACTTAGTCATACATGGATAAACAGGCTTGAATATAATCAAGAGAGGAAACTTAGTCTTTGTTGGACCCAAAGTGAATAAAAACTGACAAAAGATAGGTATCTAATTAAATGATCGGTCAAATAATAACTAAATATCACACACTCAATACAAATAGTCAGAGCTGGGATTCGGTACTTCCGATTCGGTATTCGGTAGATTTTATCATATATCTACGACATACTGAATATCAATCGGTGTGGTAGATAAGAAAAGAAAATAAATTTATTATGTAGCAAATTTGGATCGCAAACGTAGTCATACATGGATAAACAGGCTTGAATATAATCAAGAGTTCTTTGAATTAAATAAACTCGGAACTTAGTCTTTGTTCTTCACTTCTTCATATACATTTAGTATCGGACATTTTATAACAAAAGACAATTAAGTAAATAATTTGCTATAACTTCTTTTATAGATTATTTGAAATTTAATACTGTCATTTTTATTTACATCATATATGCACGCGGATTTTTGAAGGAAATGGAAGGCAATAGACAACAAATTATTTCTTGAACTGTCTTTTGTTAGTCGTTGTCCGGTATTAAATGCGCTTTCAGCTCCGGAGTTGTTATTTATTTTGCAAAGTTCAACTTCTTCACACAGGTAACAACGCTTCCAGTTCTAAAATACCGATTTTCATTCGTTGTCGAAGCTCTGTAATAGTTAATATTTAATGTGAGCCTAATATAGTTGTTATCTATTACAAAAGACTTAACAGCTACCTATATAAGTATTACTATTATTATTATATAGGTTTAAATGCATTCACTCTAAGAATAAACAACTTGGGAGCCTCTTCTATGGGAAGGATCTCTGCCAAGTCAAAATAACCTAATTTATTATTACATGTCCTAATGCAATAAAGAGGGGGTGGTGCAACATAAAATTAAACATAAATACTTAAACACTATCCATGTAGATATGTTTTGGTAAAAGGGCGTGACCCTTTTAAATACATTTAAAAGAGAAGCATGAGAGGATGTTTGCCCAATTCATTTATATTTAATTCAATTACTATCTCGTGTAAACATACTTACTTACATATATAAAAAATTGCAGTTTCAAAAAAGTGCATGGCTTACTATTAATAAAATATATTTTATAATAAAGGTTTTAGTATTTTAAGTGTCTTGAATTTCAAATTTATTTACAATTAATAAGGTTTTTGATGAATGATTTATTAATCCTGTGTCTTTAGGTACAATGTTTTCTAAGTCACAAAGCCCATTATTAACACAGCCCTGGACATAGGAAACTGAGTTTCAAAATTCTCGACTACCTTTTATTTCCTGATATAATAATACTTACAACTTAGAGGAGTAAGTAGTCAATATGTAAGATAACAAAACAACTCATTTGCACAAAGTTCGATTTTTTACATCTCGGATTAATTTTAAAGGTCAACTATCTGCCTGATAGCCTAATTATAATGAACCAATAAACTAAAATTAACAATGTGATCGATATTCTTGAAAAAACATTAAAAATGCTGTTTGACTTTTTGTATATTCTATTGAATTATTTTTCTACGCCATATTTATTATATCTATCATTGTTTTAGATTTATTTTTTGGTACTTTTCTGAGCTTTTGTTTTTTATCTTGATTCTTGTCTTTTTATTTCAATCTATAATAGGGTTTAAAATATATTTCTTTGTTTTTGTCTTCAATTATATATTATTCTATTTTCTGTGAAATGGCGGAAGTTTTATTTGAGTTGTAGACAAATTATCAATGCTGGCAACTTATTTGACCAAAAAAAATATACACATTTTTGTACACACATCGAATATCGCTATCATAATTCCATTTAGTACATAAAAATCATTTTATTACGCAAAAAGTTACTCAAATATACATATTATACTTATTTTTATTACATATTAAAACACTTATCAAATAGTCAATTATCTCAATCATGTATTTTTAAAAGCAATAAATAATCGAATGCAATTGTTCAATTAACTATATATATATTTACTTTCATCATGACGAATTCGATCAGAGAACTAATGGTTCACATATTAATCAAAGTGAGGTACATTAAAAGTCCTTTCAATTCAATGCCATATCCTATCCATAATGGATGATAAAAAACGTATTAGAGCTGATAATGAACCATTCAATGACTGTGATGATATCATTTAAGATAAACTGCAATCTATCGTTTAAACAGATGTCCTTGCTTTGTTATATGAGAAGCATGAAGCTTCTCAATAGAGGAAAAGATAATAGAATAAGCTGTGGGACCGGTAGTACGAATTGAGTTTAGGACATCCACTCCAAAGAAAATCAACCCCCCGACTAGCACCTCCGACAATCACCCCCCGTGCCATTTACCCCCCGTTACTAATATTTCTTATCTCTTAAAGTCCGCTAATGAAGTTAATTACTTTTTAATATAACAAAATAACATTATTGTATACAAACCTATGTTCCTAATATCGGTCATATGTTTAAATGGCTGATATTAGGAACATTGTTTTCAATCACTAGTGCAAAAGAAAACATAGTTAACTTCATAAGTGAACTTTAAGGGATAATAAATATTAGTTACGGGGGGTAAATACCCTGGGGCTGATTTCAGGGGGTGGTAGTCCTGTTACGGTACAAATATATATCTACGCTTTGAATAAAATATGGCAATCATACAAAACTTAGTCAATGTCTATTATTTTATGCGATATGAAATGACGTAAAAGTAAAGTGTACACAATATTAGTATTTCAAACTTATTCATACATGACTGTATCCTAGTCCACAAAAAGTAACTTAACTAAAAAGGAGGGAAGCCACTTTTTAGCTTATTTTTAGTTAATTTTTATATGTTACAACTTCTAACAAATCAAACCCTTAAAAAAATCAAAAATTATGTTTATCTTTCTCCATACAAAAAATAAGCAATATCAATCAATTTGAGACTAAATTAAATACCATATAAAAGACGTGAAATTAATCAGTTCCAAGTGATTACCTAATAATATTGTCATACATCT
This sequence comes from Caligus rogercresseyi, assembly GCA_013387185.1. Lineage (NCBI taxonomy): Eukaryota > Metazoa > Arthropoda > Copepoda > Siphonostomatoida > Caligidae > Caligus > Caligus rogercresseyi. The sequence continues at coordinate 4,570,599 of CP045906.1, forward strand.
TTCAGTATAATAAGTATACAAAATCACAAACGTATCGCTTAAATCATTTATGTCAAGCCATTGAATTAAAGATTTTCTATTAACAGTGATGCATCATAAAAAGTTTTGATACAAATCATTATAACAAATTAAATGAACATCCTGATGATTTAATGTGTCATATAATATTTTGGGTATTCTTGAACAAAACACACCTGAGATCGAGTTGCGTAATAAAAGAATTAATTTCAAATGGCAAAGATATAGCCCAAGGAGTACTAAAGAGATGGAGGGAACACTCCTAATGTAAACAATAATATTGTACCTATGTAGTCACACTTTACACAGTTTTATACTACTAAATGAGATGAAGTTAAGTTTCTCAACGACGACATTCGAGTCCAATAAAGAGGAAGAGGACTCCACGTTTACTACAACCCCTAAGGATGAAGTTGAGGATTTGGCGGTGACTAATCAGTCCGTGGAGTCTATAAGCTTTTGGAATCGTCGTTGAGAAACTTAATTTCATCTCTTTTAGTAGTATAAAACTGTGTAAAGTGTGACTACATAGTACAAATATTATTGTTTACATTAGGAGGTTCCCTCCATCTCTTTAGTACTCCTTGGATAGCCTTAAAAGACAGAAAGAAAGAAGGAAGAAAGGGAATTCCGTAATTTTGAAGTGCTATTTATCGGCTGTTTATATGTAAACATAAAGAAAGAGAGAGAGAGAGAGAGGAAAGAATGAATCAGCTCCATTTGAAACCGATGAAAGCCATCATCAGCGTAACAATAGATGTCGAAGTTTACACCAATGAAAAAATTTAGTATGCATTTATATAAAATGAAGAAATAACATTTAGTATATATTTGTTTGATTCGATAAATATTTAAACTGAATATATTTATGATTAATACAAGGGTAATCGAGGAGACTGGGTTGTTTATCAATTGTCTAGGGCCTATTAGGAATCATAAGGGTTGTTTTCTGTGCAGGCATAAAAGCCTAAAGGCAATAGGAATTACATCATGCGCAGCTGATGAATAGCATCACAAAATATTGGATAAATTATTATTTATCACACTAACATGATCTCAGGTGTGTTTTGTTAAAGAGTCCTTTCTCCCATTAATTATATTAGTTGATTTTTGTCTTAACTTCCGACATATTTTATATTAATTTTTATTGATGGATTTTTAGGAACCTTTAAATAGTTTGTTTTCATCAAGAATAATTTAACTATAATGTTTATTTATGTATATTTTTACACCATTACTCGTTTGAAAGGGAAAAAATAGTTTCTAAATATTCTTATAATTTTTAACTCTATTTGGAAAAAGATCCATTAAAAATGGTTTTTTTCTATTTACATATTTTAATTTTTTAGCCAATTGATTGTAAAGCTAGAAGAAAATGCATATCCAATTACCCAGATATATATATTTAAGGATAAAAATATAATCTTTATATCTTTCTCAATCAAGCAAGTTTACGTGGAAAGTATTCATCTAAACCTTATGTTTCAAAAACTAACAACGATTTCAGCTTCATATTTACAATAATATACGAAAAAGTAGAATTTTTTAAATATTTGAATTTACTTTTATTACTATTTGTTCAGCCTCGTTAAAAAGAAATGATATCAATTCTTAATGGACTCGCATTATAGGGGAAAAACCTATTTTAGAATGGTTAACACAATAAAGGAAATATAAAGTTATTAAATTACATGTCAATTGTATATATTTTATCATTATAATTTGCTCTAAAATAATTATTTACCTTGATTATGTATGAGGGCTTACAAATTTTCAGCTTAATTTGGAAAAACGGTATTAAAAGTCGACGTATTTTCACGCAACCTGTCATATAAATAAAATTATTTCTTGAGAAACCTAAAGATACAAAAAAGTCCACTAACATATAGCATCTTTAATTTACAAAAAAAAAATGTTGTTTATAAAACTTATGACAATTTAAACTTTTTACCAGCTAAAACACATGACATTTTTAATGTCTTATGTCTATCAAATATAAAGGCTTCAATTAAAAAGAAAAGATTCTTTATAATCAGAAAGTTTTTTTAAAGAAATTAAATATGTAAATATATATTAATGCACTTTTTCATATAACACAACAAGTTTAATTTCCCCAAGGTTTTGACACTATTTTGTGTTCATGAAATACAATAGAAAAAAAAGAAGTCTTTTATACGAGTATACATATATGGGCTTTTATTATAGTTTATATTCATCAAGTATATATTAAAGTCTAAAATCCAGTTTTGATTCATGTTTATCCATCAAAACCCCATTCATAATGCAACGTTAGAGGTAAGCTAAAAATAAGTGGCATTTGTAAGGAGTTAAAGGAAAGTGATTTGTGATGATTTGATCAGATCTGTTGATAAAGTTCACTTTAATTGGAGGAGGTCTAGCTCTTTTATCTCAGATTTTATCAATAATATATCTTAAAGTTTTTATTGACATCACTAAGAATCCGGATAAGGATTGGAGGTATAGTATAACAAACAAAGATTTGTATGTTCGTCTACTCCGTGGAACTGATCTTACCAATGCACAAACTAAGAGGCTATCAGAGACTTGGGGTGCAGCATAAAGTATTGTTTGGAGATGGGTCCCTAACTTTAAAAGTGGCACTGCACTGTGGATATCATTCACAAACACAGCAAGAAAAGTATTTTTTCAGACATTTCGATAGTCCATGTGTATTGGAAAAAGAAGGTGATAAGTAACAATACTTTAAATCTTCATCGTACATCATCCGATTGTCTATTTCATGATGGACGTTTTCGACTCCTTTGGAAAGAACAGCTCATTCGCATACAACCTCTTGTCCATGGCACCTTAAAATGTCATCTATATGCCTCTATGAGGAAGCTGAGTCTATTGCCAACGTCCATATAAAAAGGCTTTCTCTTTCATGAGAATGGAAATCAAGGATATTTGATCCTCTCTCTGGAATTTACGACGGGAAAAAGTTCACGGCTCAGTTGCAAACATCTGCTGGCTCAATATCCTTTAATTTTCATTGTCTTAATTGTGGAAAGGTGTACAACGACTATGAGCACGCATTTGTTGATTGTCCGCTTTTACTAATCTTAAAAAGTTTCTGACAATCAACGTGAGGGGATTTAAAAATTAAAAAATCTAATGGAAATCAAACTCAAATCCGTAAATCCTAAAACCTTAGAATTATGAAGTTGTATTGACTAGTTGTTATGGTCCTACATGAAACGCTGATCGATTATCAAAATATTCTGATAATGAAAACGCTTTTATATCTCCATGATTCATACAAGCATTTGTTTGTTAGCTCTCCAATATTCCGAAGTAATTTTGTAAAAACTAACATTTCAGTCAAAAATATTCGTTTGGGGATGAACAACATTATTTTTGTTAAACCATAAAAAACCAGCAAAAACTTGTGCGCTCTATAAATCTTACATAACTTATTAATGGTTATAAAAATATTGATGAATAATATCTGTCTTCCTCGGCAGTATTATTTAGGAATTGTTATAAAGAGGATAAACATTTTCAAAACGAAATATCTTTGAAATGATTAAGAACCTTAACCGATGATAACTTTTAATTAACATCATATCTTGCTCTATACAAAAGCTTGTTGTTAGATACAAATATAATAATGATAGTGATATATTGTTTTACATTTCATTTCCCCCATAATGGCCTTATTTCTACAACAATTTCATTAATATTATTTGCTTCCAAATCATAGTTATGCATTCGAAAAATATACTAAAATTAGAAACACCTAATATAGTATAATGAATAATATATGTGCATTATTTTCATAATAGGCATATCAGGACTACGCTTCTCAGCAAACATATCAACTAACAATTTTAAATCTTTGCAAATAACAATGTAAATCATAGCTTTATATATATAAATCTTTTCTAAATTTAGAAAGCTCGTACTTCCTTCATTTATGTCTTCAATATTTTTATATTTCAGCATTTTTCTTCACAGTATATTTTATAGAGACACATCACAAGAGTATTTTATGTTTTTACCGTTATTTTGAATGATATATTCTACTTAAAGTATATATGTTTTTCTGAAAAACTAAATAAATTGACTATCTTGGATACATTCATAAGATGAATGACAAATCTCAAACCAAATATTTGAATTTGTACACATCCTTTTTTGGAATATCTCTTCATACAGATTTATTGCTCTATCAGTTACTTACATTGCTACATTTCTTGGTATATATTTCTTCATACATCAATGTGCTTATACGTCTCAGAAATTTATAATATATTATTTTATTATTTGAATTTATTCTAAGTATGAGATTTTCATTTCAGAAAAGCAATTTTTTATTTTCTTAAGAATGGAAATATATATTAGTCAAATAAACACGACTCGATGAATATGTAGGCATGTACAATATTTTATGTGGTTTTCGTGTACGCATTTAAAAAATAAACGTAATTAATTAAAAAAAATATCGAAATTTTATAAAATTATATTTTTTGCTTCAAAACACTGAGGGCATTGTTAAAATGTTTTGCACATATTAGGGTTATTAGTATAATATGAAAAGTATTTTCCACTCAATAAACATGTGACACTTCATTGACCTTCCCATTCACTTGGATTTTCATTTTGTGCAAATTAAAAATCATTTTAGTCATATGTCAAAGAGTCTCTCACTTACCACTGATAACAATCCCTATATTGAAATTCAGACAATAATACTACTACCTATATGTTTCAATATAGTTTTTGATTATTATTACTCGCATATTTGGCCGCCTACGGCGCCCATATGTTCGCCCTTCAGGTATGGGTAGGTTTTGGAGCTAGTTTGTGAGTGAAATAGACCTTAAAGAATATAAGAGATGCGAGAGAAAATAATTTTCTGTTTTGTACAAACATTCCTCATAAAAAGTTTGACTTTGTACAAAGAATATGTTTTAAGTCACATGAGATGCTTTTTTCTTGTTCAATTTCTCTCACTTCTCCTCCTCCTTTTCTTTTTCTTTAACTTGAAAAGTAGGTAGTTCAAATCAGACAAGGTCTGAATTTTTTTTCTTCATTTCTGTTCACATCACTTTGCAAATAGTTTATTAGGTCCGTCTTGACCCAAGGATTACATAGGTACCTTCAAAGTTCAAATTTGACCATAAATGTGGGAGGAGATAGCGTGCGGAGATACAGACGGACAGAGATTGGTGAATTAATATATAGATTATCGCATTAATTTCGTCCATATGGTTATATGAATTGCAGTATCCAACTGGATATAATTAAGCAGAGTTAAAATGAGTCTATCAAACCTAGGATCTTATCAATGAGGTTGACCAAAAGTGACCTTCCCCTATCGGTAATGGAACCTGCACCCTCAGCGTTGAGAGTTGAATACGCCTTTACGCACACGGCTATCGCACTCCATCGTTTTTAGTTTGTCTATATGGCTGATAGAATTGCATTCTTGCTGATATAATTAAGCGTTATTGAATATTTTTAATATGTACTAATGTTTGTAGTGTTTCTTGTATCAAAAACGGTTTCCATATAATTAAGTTCTATAACCAAAATTTCTTTTAGCAAGCAAGACAAAACTGTTTTAAGGGTTATTTATATCCTATTTGCTATATAGGTAAATAAACGGGGAGAAAACTTTGTTTTCATTTGGTCGGCGACGTTATATTAAAAAATAAAAGAATCATGTGATATATTAGGTAGAAGTTATAAAAATAGAAAGGGTTCAACATGAACATTATTCTCAGCAAAATGTCCCGTAAAATTAATAACAATCAATCAATTGAAAATATACTATGACCTGAACGTATAAGATTAATCCTGGAAAGAAAAATAATTAAGTTTACGTCATTTATGCTTATAATTATTTATGATATAACTTAATGAAAAAAGTCAATAGAGTTTGGGCTCTATAAACGTGGTAAAGTTTGTATTTCAATGGGCCAAAGGCCGAGTGATCATATTGGATCTTTAATGGATCTTAAATTTACCACATCATTGTGGGCTGTTTTCGTCGCAAATATAAATTAAAATAATTTAACATTCCATCTAAAACCCCAATTGACGAAAGAGCAACGTTTATCTAATGAGTTAAAGAAAGATATCAACATTATAAGAAGTAAAATACTTGGATTTATTACAAGATGCTCCTACTCAAATTTCCATTCCTCAAACTCTGTATGCACATATAGACATGATGAATAGCATCAATAATGCAACTGATGGACTAATTTTAGCAATGCAATATTTCTTGCTATTATTTTTGGTATGAAAAAACATTTATACCCATCAATATGTGTATGAAAATAGCAATGATTGAATGCTTATTGATGGGTTTCTTCACAAAAATTACTTTCTTACTGTTCTTATTGGATTATTTTAGGATTGCTCTCATAGACATGATTTGTAATGAGAAAGACTTTCTTTTTTAATATTTGAGCTTAAAAAATACATGTATCTCAGGGTTTCGAAAAAACGGTTCAACAGAACAACTATTAGTTTAAAGAGAGGGATGTAATGTTGGAAAATCAGGGCATTCTCAAAAAATATTAATCTATTCCATGAATTTTAATATTTTTCTTAATGTGAAAATAATTAAATACATATAAAATACTCTATTATAGTTTTATCAAAATCTTCATATGACTAATAAAATGTGTCTATCTAAACATATGAATGATAATAGAGTTATAATATTAGATACATATATACCTATTGTTATTGTAACATTTTACTTCATGATATCAATTTTAAATTTTAAATAATTAAGAAAGAATTTTCTTTTAACAAATATTTTAATCAGTTTTTAAAACTTTTTTTGAGGTCAAACGCAAGTATTTTTAAACATTAAAGAATCCAGACATTTTTCGAGGAGTATTATTATGAATGAGCTGTAAATAAATATTATAATAATTGACGTCACATGCTCAAAAAATGCATGTTTTGCGTACAATCCTCTTATATCACTGATACACTTAAGTCCTTGGACCTGAGCGTCTAAGAAAATATTATTAGCAACAACATTTCATATTTAACAATACCCACCTACAACCTACCCACATAAACAATATGTATAAGTCATATAAAAGTTCGTTGTCTTTATCTTTTTACTACTTCACTTCTTTTAAAAAGTTCAAGTCTTTTTGAATGAACAATACATTAAACTGTATATTTCTTTGAATTTAAGATTATAATGCTTTGCCGACTTAAAGGTAGTAATTAAAATATGAACTGGTATTGTCATTGTATTCGCTAAATATTCCGAGAAAATATGCTACCGTGAAGATAAGTAAAAAAGGGTTTTAGGCCTCTCGGCCTCTATCCTCGATTTATTTTGTGTTCTTGAAGTTTTGTTTGTACTCGTTTGTATTTATTTATATATTGTGTTCATTATAGTTATATTTATTTGGTGTGTGTTTTTAAGTTATGTTAGTACACGTTTTTATGAATAGAGGTTTGGTCTTATATAGGTAATCTAATTTTAAACTATAATGTTTATTTATGTACCATGTACACAATTTTACCTATATTTTATTTATTATTGTATATTTTATAGTACAGTTATAATAAAGACCTTTAAAAAAATTAAATGATATTTCATTTTTTGTTGAAGAAAAAAGTTGCGCCATACAAACCATACGGCTTTATTTAGTGGCATTACGTTTGATACGGAATAAAGGCTTTAAGTTTACAAAGATATCTTGTTGATAGAAAAGGACGCCTATAAATTGAATTACATGCCAAGTTAACTCACTTTACCCTTTCAATATTTCCTTTTATAAACTTAAATTAAATACTGCAATGAACCAAACTGATATTGCAACTATAAAAAACATCTTACAAAGTGATATTTTCAAATAAAATATCTCTGGTTCATTTCAGCATTAAATTATTTACACATCATTATATTCCAACAGACTCAGATATGTTAGCACAATAAGGAGTACATGCCTTTGCTCTGTGCTCACAATTGCATTTGATCTTGAAGAGCCCCCCTCATTTGAAAACTGCAATTTACATATAATGCATGTTGTAGAAGAGAAAAATGCATTTACCAACCATGTATATGTATAACACTTTTTTATACAGACAATTTGCTTGATTCTAGGATATATATATATATATATATATATATATATATAAATGAATGTATATATTTACTTAAACACATGATGCCAGGCACTTTAATGTTAAATGGGGAAAGTTCTTTTGATCTTTCTTGCGCTAGTAGCCAAAACGAGTAAATATGTAGGTTCCTTTAAATATTTAATTTTCAAATGTGGTAGGAGGTTCTTTGATCCCAATATAAATAATGTATTGATACTCTGTTTTTATTTTTATTCTTTAGTATTTGAAGGTAATTTTTTAGCATTTGAATCGATTTAAAAAAGAGACATCTGGTTTGTTTCTGAAATAGAGGTCAAGAAAATATTTCCTGGATAATAGTGATAAAGAACTTTTAACAAAGCTTTTTATCTATTAAATAGTAGTTCATAAATTAATTAAAATGATTCTGATACCCATCCGAAGTGCTTCAGCGACTTAAAAGTAAGTTTTCTCACGTGGAAATATTTTTCTAAAAAAACTATCTGTCGACTTTCTTAAATAATATTTGAAACGTTTATTCCTTCATTCGTACTTCCATGATAAAGTATGGCAAATACTTTTTGGTTCGGTTTTTAACACCAGGATTGATGGTAATATTTATAATCCTACTATAGTTTTGTGCTAAATCGATTTATGGTGTGACTAAGTAATGCTAAACGTTATCCAGGTAGAGGGGATTTTCAAAGCAAATAATTGATAAACTGATCAATTCATTCGTATCAGTCAAAATATATATACTTTATTGTTCTTTTAATCATTTACACATTTCTCTAATGACTATTGTATCAGATGTTTCTATACCGATATTATCATAAATGGCTTAGTTCTTAAATTAAATTAAGAGGGTAATTGTCCACTCAATTAGAGCTGATCAAAAACTTTTTTCAATTATTTTCTACTGATTGAGCTTAAAATAGAACAATAATTTGAAATTGTAACTTGGATTACTCAATTACAAATAATTGAGTCCTTTTAATTTAGCTGATTTGGCTTAATAAAATTGAATCACTTTAGCAATAAACGTAATCTTTGAAAAATAATTGTTATTTTATTAAATCTTTCGTGTTTTAATGAATTTACTCAAAAAATCCTATTAAACTGTGTCATTTTTATAGCTTATGATATTGAAATATTTCCACAATATTTATTTAAAACTTATATATTGTAAAATGCCTTTAAAAAGCTGTTTTAGATTGGTATGCTTGTTTTTCATATATCAAATAAACAATGCTATAAAAAGTACATCTATTCAAATATGAAACCTCATTGAAACGTTAGATATTTTTGATAGTTTTTGTGAGTCGATCCATTTCTTAATTAGGGCTGTGGAATAATATATGAAGGCTTTGTCCATGGACAGACTTTTGGATAAATCGCCGAACGCCAAATTCAATCGCAATTCGTTGTTAATCGACTTACCTAAAAAGGAATAACAATGAATGTATTTATAGCTATATACCATACTTAATGAATTGATTGGTAGAAGTAAATCAAATATATAGCGTTTATGACGTTATGGAGTTATATTAGAGTCGAAACTAAAGGCAAATTTTAAAAGGAATGGTACACTTTTAGGATCACTTTAAGTGATAAAACAGTTTATTCACGATAGCGTATTATCTAGCTATATTGCATTAATTTTTCTCAAACCATTTCATAAACTGTGGCAAACTGTACAATACCGTACTACACGCTTTTGTGGATTGTCCTTATGTACTATCCTCAAAAAGTTTGTGGTTCTTAATGTGAGAGCCTTGATAAAAGTGGAGACAATAATGTGAGAGGAATTATTTTATTTGATTGGCGAAGAAAACTGGGCCCCAGACACCCAAGGCAAAGTCGATTGGATTCGCCATTCTCAACTCGAAGGCGTGGATTGCCAACTGCATCGCACAAACAACAGAGTTGGGAGGAACGAGGATTTGAGTAAAATAATAATATCAGTTGCGGCACGTTATTCTACCCTGGCGCTCAAAATACCTTCCCTTTTAGATGAAACCTGTACAGTGCCGCCAGCATTGTAAAGTTTTACCCATCAGCATCAAGTCACTATTTTTTGTTTAAAAAAAAAAAAAATGTGTATATTGTGTTATCTGTCGTTATAGTCGATAATGTCTTGTCAGAGTTTTATCATAAGCTATAATGTTTATTTTATTTTATGCATGTATATATGTCCATTTTTATATATATGTCCTCTCTGAACAAATAAAGGAAGAAAAAATGTATTATTTCATTCCAAAACTTTCATTTGAAACTAAAATACCTATTTATAGTACTCGATTGAAACTATTTTTTGCTTATTTGGTTCGATAGAATTGCGTCCGGCAGGATATAAATAAGCATTAAAACTTTAAAATTAGTATATCGAACCTAGGATCTTATCAATGAGGTGGACCAAAAATGACCATCCCCTCTCGGGATTCGTACCTGCGCCCCCAACATTGAGAGTTGAACTCGCCTTGACACACACGGCTATCGCAATCCCTTTTTGTTTGCGTATTTTTCATTTTATGTGTCGTGGTTATGTATTAGCTAAATAGAGAAGTATAGTTTTATTTTGATATAAGTGACACTATTTTTGACAAAAAAAAAATTCAATTGAGATTAATCATATGAGATAAATTCAATATCTAGTTGACATAAAATAAATACATTAAAATACATTAATATTCAATGATTTGCATAAAAAGCTTATTACAAAAACTTTCTAAATTGTTAAGGGGCATACTTCTTATTCAAATGTAAAGATCCCTCTCAAATCTACATATATTAAGTGAATATTTGTTTCTATATCTAAATATGTAAATATTTGAGATAACTTGAATAAATACACTTTTTCTTAGCTTTGTTTGACAGCACTTTAATTTAATTATTACTTTATATTCCAATGTATTTCATGTGGAGCCTGAAAAATGTTATATGTATATTAGTATAAGAATGAATTGTTTGTTCTGAGCATATAACAAACAATAATGTAGTGTATTACTTAATATAACAAGAACCAGTAATTATATACCAACCATAAACTTTAAAAGTATGTTAAATATATATATATATATATATATATATATATATATAGATATATATATATATATATATTTATATATATATTTATAATATATTAATAAATATATATATATTAAATTCATTAAGGTTAGCCTCTATCTTATAATAATAATAATTCATTTATATGAAGTTTTCTTTTAATGAAAAAACTTCAATATTCCACGCTCGATTTTCCATTTCATTTAGTAATGTTTGAAGGGACAGCTGTGATAATCTGGCCATAAGATGACGTCACAGTGGCATGAAGCTCGTCTGAGAACATAATTATAAGAGTGGCAAAACAAAAATGCCCTCTACACCTGACGTAAAGTTTGGATGTTATTATATTTTCTTTGGTATATTTATACTTATGAAGAAATTATACATATACTTAGTAGTTGAAAGTATAATATTGATTCAATATATATCTGATACAGGCTTCTGAATGCAATATATCTTTAAAGATCCTTTCAGCCTAAAAGCAAGTCAGGTGCATTATCTTTAAAAATATATATTTCTCTGTTCATTATATCTCTTCTGTATAATGTGTAAGACTATTAATATTGTGACGTCATGTACAAACATATTTTACTTATTTTACGTACCTTCAATGTATATATTTCTCCTTATATAGCATTGCCAACAGTATGGAATTAAATATTTCCACTTGAAAGGCTATCTAATATATTAAGGCATCCAACTTTGTTACTTTGAATTTTTATTTTTTAAGTATAACTCATGAAAGCATTCAGAAATTCATAACCAAGAAGATTCATAACACAAAGATATATGAATAAACATGAAAGTTTAAAATAGATCAAATTTTATATCTGCAATATAAAAACAATTAAAACTTATAATAATATTTTATGAGGTCTACAGATTTTGATAGAAGAAATCCTATGACTCATCCAACCCAGCAACACGATTTGGAATCTATTAAATGGACTTTGAATTGAGTTGAATATGCATTTTCACATAATGATTTTATACTTTGCTTTCTTCAGTGTTAGCATCAAATAATTGAAATTAAAGTTTGTGTGTGTGTGAGAAATATAAAGGATTTAGTCTTTTTTATTGCAACTTTAGTTTATTTGAAATTGCAAATAAATTTACATTTAAAAGTTAGTAATAAAATCGTTTACAAATATAAAATACACTTCCATTTGCAAACCAACGGATATTATGTAATAAAAACAGCTACGTTAATCTTTTTAAAACTTTTTCGAAGGGCACTGAAAGATTCGATTTATATCAATGAAGTAAAGTATGCATGAAATCAAACTCAAATAAAGAATCACATTATAAATATTTACAATGCAATACACTTAGACCATAAGAAATTAATTTAATTATGAATGAGAGAAAAATATGCTGCTTTGAAAAATAGTTAATTATAACTATTATGATTAAAAATTAATGTGGAGAGTCCGTTAATGCATGTTTTATGTATGATCTTTTTGTTTTTTTTTATACAACTAACAACTACTTTGGATATAGGATCTTAAATATAAGAATATACTAAATACTATAGGTAGGTCGTTATTGATATATCAGATACTAAACATTCCTCCTTTCCTTTTCGGCAATTTAATTCCCAGCTTCTTTTTATTTAAGAATATATGAAAGAGGAAGCATTAGGCATGTATTGTAGGATTTTATTCTCATTGTAAGTTACATTATGTGAGATATAATTAATTAATTCTTCTAAATTATGTTTTTAGATATAATAGTGTAAAAGTAGTATATAAAAGAACATAATATAATTGAATTATAGTGTTCTGCACAAGCTTTAACCAAAAAAAACAAACAACCCAGTGTACAATATATGTATTCATAACATATAACTAGCACAATTCGTAGCACCCAGTAATGGAATAGTCAATGTATATATGAGGCATCACACAACTCTGTTTCCATAAAATTAAATGCATGTTTAAACTTACAAAATACTTTTATAAGTTTAAAAAGTTTGTCGAAATAAATAAATAGTTTAAAACTTATGTTTCTGTTTCTTTAGATTTTAGATTAGCGAGATTTTACATTAGAGATTTAAGCTTTAATGTTGATTTATATTTTATTTTTAATATCTATATATCTCTATATCAATAAAGTATCTTTAAAAATAACTTATGTTGATGTGTATTCTCCTCCTGCACCTCGAAGTCTATGAACTTTTGATTAAAAAACAGTCCTACTTTAAACACAACTCAGCCGGGTGCCCGTCATTAAATTCGTATTCACAGAGCCCTTTTGAGCCTTATTCACTTATTTGGTTATAAGGAATTAAATTTGTATGGACATGAATATGTTTTTAAAATCTTGGTGATACGGATGGATTGAACTCCTTTAAAAATACAAAAACTTTTTTTCATCATTTTAAAACGATGAAAGATATTCGTAATAGGATTTAGAGCAGGGATGCCAGGTCAAATCGGTCAGGGGGCCGGACTGTTTTCAAGTGGACCTCGGGGGGACAAATTACCGGTACATTTTTGGCCTTGCAACACTAAACACTTAACAAAAGTAGATTTAAATTTGTTGATATTTTATCATAATATTATTTATTTATAAAAACACTTCTCAACCACTAACGTAACGGGCCAAATGAGATGTCCATTCGGGCCGGTTCCGGCCCGCGGGCCGCCACCATGGCACCACTGATTTAGAGGGATCTACAGAAGTAATTGTCATGTAATGTTGAATGTTAACTTGTTATTAAACTTTGGATAACATTCATATTCTTTTAACATAAAAATATATACATTTTATCGCCTTTGATACCTTTGTTTTACCTCCATTAAAGCAGCGGCATTATTGGCTATATGAGTTTATTTCTCATACATTTTTTGTTGTATACACATACGTTTAGTTAATCTGATCTAATTGAGTTGAAAGTATAGATCTCTGATATTTAACTGTACTCTAACACATTCTCATTTGTTATTTTAATTTTGCGATCTTCCATCGAAATAATCAGACTGAGCTAATATAAAAATGTGAAGCATAGGTTGCTTAAATGAATGAAACACTTTTCAAATATTCTACAATAAGAGTGTCATAGCTACACATTTTGGTATTTTTTTTTTATATTGAATTAGTTTAGTGATAGGGGTTTCTTTTAAGAACAGTAACTTATATAAATGTAGTCAAAATGCATCTTATGTAAAGTAATAATAGAAATATAAATAACAGTTTTTAAGAAGTAACTTTATCATAATGTTCAAAAAAATATATTTCTTCAAGAATTAATTATAGTTATTATAATAAAAACTATTTCGTATTTAATTATTGACAAAGGCATTAAGTTGAATGTAAGATATTTACTAGTAGGTACATATTTGTGCATCTTTAAACTAAAATGTTTAATTATCTTTTTTTACACATTAACATCATTTTTACACATTTACTTATTTGTGCTTGTATTTTCTTTTATGGACTGTTGAATAAAAAAAATGTTTTTTCATTATTACTTTTTGAAACATACAAACTAAGCAATCTGCATGTTTGTACGTTTGCTCAAATAATTTTCTTTGCAGGTGATCTTGGGAACAATATTTAAAGCCTTCATTTTCTTAATATCTTTAATATTCATATAATAAAAGTCACTTGATCTATCTTCTCAGGGCTAAGTATAATTATGAATACTCCAGAAAAAATTGCTTTTTTGTAATGCATCCCTTTCTTTTTTGTCATACAATCACGATTCAGATTGTTTTAACGTCAGACTCGGCAATGAGAGTGTTATGTAAGGAATGAGATTCCTGTGGCACACTGTAACCTCTTTGTTGACACAGGAAGAAATGGATTCCAAAGCCTGACTCCTATGCAGATAGAGGTTTGATTAACCTTAGTCATAAATGTTTTAAATAAAGGTAATAGAAAACACTCATAATTATGTTATATATCACTGTTCGTTGTGGAACAAGTCTCGCTTTTTTTGTTGACATAGTGAGGACAACCTTATCATTTGTTGGCAAAGTCTGACTTCTTCTGTCTCAAAAAGTATAGTTTATAAATATATATTACCAACATTCTCCAGGTTCTAGCAATTTAGTAGCATTGGCTACCGATTTGGTTTATAGTTGAATAAGGAAAACAAAATGTTTAAAATGGTTGGGTCTTATGAAAGGGCTAAAATCGTTCATTTCCATGTCATATGTGATAGCGAACACAGCCTGTATTTTACTCTGATGTCCAATTCTCAGAACAACAATTTACGAATCAGATTTTTTTGTATGGATTGATGGATTTTTAATACATTGCTTGCTATGGTTTTTAAGGATACATTTGTATATATTTTCGTGAATAGGGAATTTAAAAAATCTATATTAGTTTTATTGAAATAATACAATTGACTCTTCTATATTGACATTTAAAATATATTCATTCCACTCCTTTTATCTTTACGATACTCTTCCATCCGTTTACCTCTACACAGAAATTTACGTCAGTCCATGTATTTTATTTATTATCATTAATTTGTATTGATCATTGCATTATTGATAACATATTTAATATTTTCCGGATCCCATAAAGATATTTAATAATGCATTAAAATATAAATAATAAACATTACCAGATAACCAACTCTCCAAACACCGTTTGCAGGAGACGGGACCACATTCGAATCGAGGATCTCCTTAGTATGCAAAAATTCCCTCCATCAACGAAATAACCGTCATGGCTGTGGCAGTAGAGACTTGAAGTGCTTCCCTCTCCAACGATGGGGGATGTGGTGCCAAAACCCAATTGGCGAATCTCGTCTTCCCAACCCCAAAGAGACCACGAGGTCTACGACTTCGTGGCGTGTCCTTAAGGGCGGCACAGACACTTTGCGTCCCACGCAGTGTCTGTGTGTAACAATTTGATTCCTGAGTGTCGACCAGGACACTAGCTGCGGCAAGGACTTAGCCAGGACCATTGGCCGCATACCACCAATTAGGGGGATTTATTTATTTATTTTAGTATTTTTAATTTTATACGTGTTTTTAATGTTTATATATAATATATTATGTTATGTGTTCAACACATGATTATGTTGTTTTATATTTTTATATTTTATATATTATATCTAAAAACGGACCAGCAAAAGCTGATAATTTAAATCAAATAAGATTACACACACCTGTCACAGAAATATGTGCTTTTAGAAGGGACAACTATGTAGCCTCTATACAAAATCCAATTAGGAATAATCTCTGTTTTCCTTAAAGGCGCAATATATGAACAAATTAATGTGTCACAGATAAAAATATATTAAAAGTATTATTGTATGTTGCATGCTATAGCTTCAATCACTTATTGAAGATAGTATCTGTTTTACTCATTTTGATCAAGAGTAATTACTAAATGCACTTTCAAAAAACTTTGTTAATTAAATCCGAATACCTTTTTTACATACTCTTAGTATATATGTATTCTTAAGACTATTGATTACAAGCAAGATGTTAAATATTTAACCCATAATATGTTAATAAATCAAAAAAAATATGATCTAAAAATCATCAACTTGAGGGAAACGAAATAATTAATATAACTATTGTTGTCATATAACAGTTTTGGTCCTGTACGAAGGTTTACATTATTATATTTTTCTCACTTATATTATTTTTATGGACAACCATTTCCATTCAAAATATGAACTTTATCCTAATTAGGGCAGCCAGCAAAGACGTTTGACGTAGAAGAGAATTGATATCTGATGAAAAAATGCTATGCTCCTACTTTCGAGATCGTGCTAAGTAAAATGAAGTGTGATAATAATGAATCTAATATTATTTTACACATTACTGACGATAAATAGATCCATATTTTGATAATTTCGATATCGGGCATCAAGTTAAGAAAAAATATAATTTAGTAGGAAACAAGTATTGATCATATTAAGTACTACTTTTAGGTGATTCATTGAGGTTGCATTAAATATTATTGTGATTTGTAACGAAGAAAAAAACAGGTTTGCCTTTTTATTTGTAAGTTTCCTTAGCTAATTTGATAACAATATTGGATTGCAATTTTCCAAATCACGGTAACTCTCTAAAAAACAAAAAAAATTTTGACACTTGTATATAATTATTGTAAATAAAAGGCAAACCTGTTTTTTCTTTCTTCTTAACAAATCACAATAATATTTAAGCAACCTCAATGAGTCACCTAAAAGTAGTTACTTAATATGATCAATACTTGTTCCTACTAATTAATCTTTTCTTAACTTGCATGCCCGATATCGAAATTATCAAAATATGAAATCTATTTTATCGTCATAAGGTATAAAATAATTTGATTAATTATTATTCTTGCAACACTTCATTTTACGTATCCACGATTCGAACAGTAGGAGTCAAGCATTTTTTCACGGATATACTTCTCTCTCTAACGTCAACTTTTCTTTGCTGGCTCCCAATTAGGATAAGTTATATTTGAATGGAAATGGTTGTCCATAAACCAATAAGTGAGAAAAATATACTCTCTAAAAAATCAAAAAAAATTTGACACTTGCATATAATTATATGTCAACTAAAAAGGCAAACCTGTTTTTTCTTCTTCTAACAATCTACAATAATATTAAAGCAACCTCAATGAGGTCACCTAAAAGAGTTACTTAATAGATCAATACTTGTTTCCTACTACATTGGATCTTTCTAACCTTCATGCCGAGCATCGAATTATAAAACTGTTCTACAAATGCCTTGACATATCCAAAATAATTACTATTGATTAAAATTATTGTGATTTGTAACGAAGAAAAAAAACAGGTTTGCCTTTTTATTTGTAAGTTCCTTAAATAATTTGATGAATACTTGTTCATACTAAATTGATCTTTTCTTTGCTTTCATCCAAGATATCGAAATTATAAAAACTTTTTCTGAAATGCATTGACATATATCAAAACTATTTTACATATTGGTTATAGTCAAAAGACTCGAAATAAAAATATATCGCAGCTTAAATAGAACACTAAAATATGGTCAACTTTTTGACATATAAAGCCTATTTTTTCGAATACTACGAAAGAGATATAATTATAAAAACGGATTTAAATGCACAGATATTATAAAAAATAAGTAATTATTCATTTGTGGTTATTCTACTTTGCACGTAGTAATAACTGGGCGTGAACCATTAACCCATTAGAACCTGAGCGTCGATTTTTCGACGTGTTATAAAAGTAAGAAAAAACATATGCAAAAATGACACTGTATGAATATGGATATCGTTGTAAGAGTAATTTTACTTGGTAAAGATCCATTGATTTTGTTTGTGGCATTTTTTTGTCAGTCTAGACAAAGAATTTTACAGCGACGGTTGTGCCTCAAAAATTATCCACTCCAAGGTATTGTCTTCTTGATATTTTTCCTTGTTGTCAAGTACTTCAATAAGTAATATAGGTGATTAAATTATTGATTAAACATTATTCTTTAAATGTTATTTACTATTATATTGAATTTGGTATCTTAATTTTTAGAAAAAACGATTTTATTTCTAACGTCGAAAATCGACGCTCAGGCTCTACAGACATATTTTTCAAAGGGAAATGGAAACAAGTCTATATTACCATTTCTAGTACTGCGTTTTTATATGTAATATTGTTTGATTATAACAAATATTATTATTATTTTGAAAATAGCTCTTTTTAGATACTAGGCTACTGAGGGGATATTTCTCTTCTGGAAGACATGGATGAGTCTGCGGATGTTTTTATAGCCTTTCAGAAACCTAGGCAACTCTCTGACGAGGATAGCGATAGGTCAGATGACGAGGCAGAAGGCACTTCAGAATGAATAAGTCGACTTTTATTGGAAACCTCTGCTCATTTTAATCTTTTTGAAAATTAGAAAGTGCAACCTGTTAAGAAGTAAGAGCGTAAATCATCTATTATTTGGAGAAATAAATCTGAGAAATGTTCAAATATTACAATCTTTTTCCAAAAAATCTCCATCTGAAAACGATATGATGGCAAAGAATCCACAAGACTTTTTGGATCTTTTCTTCTTTTCCAAAAACTGTATTTCTACAAATGGCCATGCTTCAAAAATTAGATCAGAAGTTTGTTTCAGCATGGAAGTTTGAAAAATATGTGACGAAATCATGATCCCGTACATTGGAAAGCATTACACAAAACATTTTATCCGATGAAAACCCATTGGGTTTTGATTCAAAATGTAGGAATCATGCTCCAAATGTGGATACTGGCATTCTTTGAATCTTTATTGTGGTTAAAAATTAACTCCAGAAAAATTATGTTAAAAAAATATCCCTTGGTGGGAACACAGCGTATATTTGATCAAAACGGCAAAGATTCTACCATAAGATGAACTCAAGATATATTTTGACAATTTCTTCGCCAGTATTTCCCCATGAAGACAACGAAGTGGTGGTGGTGGCCAATAGTGTTTATGAAATAGTGTCACAGTCAACATACATGTCAATTGCTGAAACAACAAGGAACAAATAGCGTTTCACATAATTTCATCAAATATCCGGCAATGCAAGTTTGTAAATAATTGGGTTAAAATCGATTCAAGGGAGCAATTTTGAAAATGAATTATGTATCGAGATATGATGAAAAAATCCATTGGATCATACATTGTGAAGGTACTACGTATGTTGACACTGTAAGGAAAACCTTAGTTCATTTGTTGTAAATGCAATGCAGGCCTTCACCACAGGTGCTTCAAAGAATACCACTACGTTTTGAAAGCAATAATATTTAAAATCTATAAAAATTGTCAATAAGTTATTTAAATCAAAAATAATGTTATTATGTTTTCTTGTGTATCCATCTATCTATATATATATGTAAGAATTAAAAGAGAAAAGAAAAATATAAACGGAAAAAATAGTACCGTTTATTCTTTTTAGTTAATAAAATATTTGCCTGTAGAGCCTGAGCGTCATTTTTCGACGTTCAATTTTCTCCGCAGTGACTATTTCAATTTGGTTGAAATTTTGAACAAATGTTCTATTTGTCAAGATAAATAGTCATATCAGTTTCATTGTTTCACAATCATTATTTAACTTTCGGCGTCTGCTCTAATGTTAAAAATGATGAAAATCTCTTGATTTTCAAAAAAAGGACCATAAAGTCCAAACCTTTTTTCGGACGATATTTTGAGTGACACTTTTTGGAATTTACATAAAAAAATGGGACTCAAATAGGAATTCAGCCCAGGGGCAAAAAAAGACCTTAATTTGTTACATAGTGGTTATCCATCCCATAATACACATTCCATCAACTTTTTTTTCTTCATTGTCTTGACAAATCATCACGTCCAATCTGTGATAAATGGTTTTTTTCGGAACTCAGTTGTCTTCATGAAAAAAAATCCCATAAGCTCATTTTCATATTAAAATTATTGTGGGAGAAAAAACGTCCCAGTATTTTAGTGTAGAATGCATTAAAAAGTATTGTTATTCAAGAACACGCCCCTATTACAAACTTATTTTAACTTAAAATATTCTTATAGTGGAAATAATGAATTATGTCAAAGAAATATAAATTATGTATGTTATGTACAGTTTCTGCTACACTGATTGTGCGATGCTAAAATGTAGGGATTCATTTAAAAGCGAGGAAAGGAATAATCAATAAGTTTTCATTGTATATTTTTGAACAACGTTCAAATGCACGAGAGTAGGTTCATATGCAAACTACGTAAAGAAGGCTGTACTGGTTTACAAGCAAGAGTAGAAATAAATTTCATAATAATTTACAGTTCCATAATAACCTATATAAAAATAATATTATATAATATAAAATGGGTGGCTTAACAATATTAAGTAACAAATGAAAATCTTTGGGACACTTGTAGTTAAAATAAGGGACTTTGTTGGCATTTTAAAATGACGTTTCCGAGTAGTCCCGGTGACGTAAGAAAATAACGGAAGATTATATAAGGCTGTTCAACACGCTGACAGTTGGGCATTGGAGAATAGCACAGAAAAAAGAAGATTATGGTACGTGGCCTATATGTGAAATGCAGAGAACTACATCAAGCTTCAATATTATTGGAGGTGGGAGTTGTGAGAATTCCTCACGACTGAAAGCAATTAACAATGCCTTCTTTCTGCCAAGGCTTTAATAGCCAAACGATTAACAATAATCATCCTCTGCTGAAGCTTCAGAGCTGAGGCCAAAATTATTCTGCTGCGGCGAGGTACGCCGCTTTGGACCTCAAAGTTCCTTCCGTATTTGGTGATTCGTGGACACTAGCCGCCGATGAAATCCAATACTTCCATTCCCGCTGCCTGTTTTATAATTACGCCATAAATAAGCTTTTAAAGAAATTTAGATACTACAAATAGACTTTTATCATTTTCCGTGTTTTTTTCGTTTACTTGTGTCATTTCGGTTTTATGTGCTATAATTGAAATATATTTTTAAGATTTCAGCTCGGATGCTAAGAATTTAACTAGAAATGTTTAATAATGTATTTTTTTAAACATAAGCATATTTTATATACCTTATACCTTGTTGTATTGTATATATTCTATGAACTGTGAAATAAAGAAAAAAAAAGAAGATTATTCCTTTGTATGTTTCTTAATAAAACATCGTAACGCTTAAATTATAAAAATAAAATTTCTTTGGATGCATGTGGACTTGAACTTCTAAAGAAATTTCCTTTCTTGTTTCAAAGTGGCTCCAAAATAGATAAATATAACTTAAACCTAATATTTATTATATTAATTCATCTAAAAAAACATTAAGACGATTGACGGCCCCATTTTTTAAAATATATAAGCAATCATGATAAAAGGGACACCCCTTGATTATAACAAAAGTAATTCCCCAGGCCTCTTGGAAATATGGCAATACATCCGAAAAGGTAAAATTTAAAAGAAAGAAGGATATCCACGTTCTTCACTAGGAGAGAGAAAGAGAAAAAAATAATAATTTCTCTTTCTCTCTTGTTGCTTGGCTTAAGAGAAACGTGAGATGCTTCCAAAGAAGGGAAGGGAGTTGCATAAGGCGAGGTGTTCTTACTATGTTGCCAGTAATGAGGAGGCAGTGGACCAATTACGATGTATATGGAGAAAACTTTTTTCTAAGGCATGCCAA
>CP045906.1:4599941-4614579 GCA_013387185.1 Caligus rogercresseyi
CATAATTTTGAGGCAAGACAAACATAGACAGAATGGAGGAGAGATGGAAACTTCAGATCGGTTAACCTAAAAAATATAATATTAACTTACCAAGTACTTTGGTCTATATTCGTACAACCGACGAATACTTCTAAATCGTATAATAATCTCTAGCCTTTACAACTACAGAATAACAGTCTCAACTACTTCAGCTGCTGAAACGAGCTAAAATACTGATTAGTGACTTAAGTATGTCCTAGGAATCATGGCAAATTCGTAGTGAAGTACAATATTAGGCACAATAATACTCAAAAGAAAAGTTTTGCCGAAAGACACTGAGGTATAGTAATTAATAAATGGAAACCAATAAGTAAGAATTTAAATGCTAAAAATAAACTTTAGCCTACTTACTACTGCCTGTGTAGCAGCATTGCAGCGTATCATTTGCTAAGTCATGCTAGATCCAATTTGAGTAATGTACACAAATGATACTGTTTTTGTAGGGTACTACTATACCGGGACGATATCTGCTTATAGATCTTACTACTGACTGCATTTCTTACTATTTTAAAGCTTTATTTTTGTTATGTTACTTGAATGAAAATAAGGTTCTATTGGGTTGATGAAGCAATGATGTAAATAAAACAAATTTTGGTTTAAAATGGCGTATGATGTAGAGGGAAAACGTGACGTACCGAAGGAAAAATAAAGCCGATTCGGATTCAGGGACCTCAAATTAGGTAAAATCTGTCATTCATATTCAAAAGCAACAAACACATGTAAAATTTGTTAGCCAAATAGTATATCAACTCTTAATCACTTTTTTTCATATCAATTGCATATACTTATAATATCCACCAATATAATTGCAATATCACTCTTATTACTTAATATATTTAGAATAAGTTTTTCTTTTATTTCATTAAAGTAAGACTTTCTTATCTATTCTATTTAACTATCTTCTAAGAACATCTACAAAGAAGGTAAAAGAATGAAGCAGATTATTTCTATGCATGGCAAATCTTGCAAACATTTATTTAAATCCCTCCGAAACTGCCAATCAAAAACCCTGGTAGAATAATATTAGTAAATGCACAATATTCCGTAAATCTCCACACACCAAGGACTTATATACATATTTTTCACTTTTGTCGACATAGTGGTATATGCCTCCAACTTTAAATGTCACCCCTTCAAACTGTGTGTGTGACAGGCATCTTCTTTTTCTCAAAGTTTCACAAGTATACTATAATCATATTTGTATTATGATTTTTGGCATATTTTATTTTTCATATTTATAGAAACTTTGTGACAAAAATCTATTATTTTTCTTACAATAACATAAACAAACCTGAGAGAGCGACCACCTGTCCATAGCTGTCACTCAATTTTTTCCCAAAAAGAAGAATAAATTAATAACCTCTGTGATAAGCGGCCTCTTGTCTCTAAAGATTGCTTTTTTAGGTCACTTTAATGACTACTGCTATAGAAAGTTTTGATTATATATTAAGAAATATGTCATTTTTTATAAAGATCGATTCAAAAATGAAATATATGATATAAGGAACCAATTTTTATTATAAATGATAATCTTAGTATGATACTAACATTAAATATAATATGAGTTTGACACTCAATCATTTTTATAAAGTGTGATTGACGTGAAATTTTGAGGGTTTTTATACTTTATAATTATACTGGATTGTTCGTGTTCTGCGGTAATTTTACATATTCCCTATTATTCATACCCTCAGTTAATATAAATATTATTTTTCCACTCAAAATATTGTGATTTTCCCAGTTTTTTATTCATTATAATATAAAGTACATTTTTTTTAAATATTATAAATGTTTTATTGCAAAACATTAGTTTTTCAATCTGTATTTTATAAATCTAATTAAAGATGCTCTTGACAGTCGAAAAAATGAATTAATTATTTGGAAACATCAATTGAAACACCACACTTCTTTATTTGAAAAAGTTATTAAACACTGCAAAGTATCTATTTTGTTGAGAATCCACTTATTTGTATGTGAATTCTTGCAGACGTGTAACTATAAATGAAAATCGTAAGGGAAATATTAAACAATACAATGATAAACATATATGTGCATTATGTATGTAGAGTCTTATTGATAAATATTTTGTCTAAATTTCAGTTTTCAAGTTATTAAATTTGTTTGTTTCTGAAAGCAATTGCTTAGAAGATGTAAAAAAATTGTATTTGATTCGATATAATTGCAATCCTCCGACTGGAATGTAAAAATAAGTAGTTAGTAATTTATTGATCTTATCAATGAGGTTGTCCAAAATACACTTCCCCTCTAGGGAGGAAGGCAACCCTCGCCCTCAATACTGAGTGTGAACACGACTTAATACTATAAAAGTTCAATTTTTCCAAAGTAATGCATAAATAAAGCATTAATAGAAATTGAGAAAAAAAAAGTCAACACCACTCGATAAAAAGAAAAGATACATTAAAAATAAAATAAAAGCCTCCATGTATATTTTTAATCTTGCGTATAATTTTTAAATGTGAAATGGAACTTGATCGGATATATTTGACCAAATATTATAATGTTCACAAGTATTGTATTCAAATTATAATATATATATATATATATATCCAATTAGCTTTAAATAACTATCCAAAGTAAATTAAACAACAAGAATACAAAAATATATTCTTTTTTTTCATTCCTTCGGCATCATAGAAATTATAACTATTGAGTTATGATGACGTCATATAGTATAAATCATAGCAAGAAAAAGATACTTATATTCCTCCAAATAAATTGCGTACTGTAAATATATAACGGTCTAATAAATTAAGGTATTATTGGGACATTTCCTTATATTTGAGCACTTTTAGTCCAAATAAAGAGATTACCTTTTTAATCAATGAAACCATAATTTGGTACTTTGGTGTTGAGGGAGAAAAAATCCAATCAGGGAAAGTGGATTCATTTTGTCGGTTAAAAATAAATTATCATTAATTCAGCAGAGTTCTACATTTCCTTCGAATGTAGAATGTACATTCTCTAATAAAAGAAAAAGGCATTGGGAACTAAATAAAAAAGAGGGTAATAAAATTTTGGATGGAAAGAATAATGATTAATTTCAAAATATTTTAATATATATTGTAAATATTTACCCTTTGATGAAACAAAATAATTTTAATGAATTTAATTTATCAAGTAAAACCCTTTTTAATATACTTTTTGCAAGCATATTTAAGGCTTCAATGTTAATTTAAAAACTTGTTTGATTTGGGATTGAAAGCTATATAATAATATCATTGAAAAATAGATCGAAGATATGAGAAGAAAAGGGGTGTTCATTGATCCTTTGGATGAGTATAAGACTAATATAAAATGAATATATGTATGTAGATTAAATATATTTATAATACGGAGAAAAGAAGAACGCAATAATATTTAACGAATGATGAACAAGCTGAAATGAAGGAAGATGGTATCTTCTCATGATTGAAACCACATGATTGGGCCTACTACTAATTTCGTCATATGGGTAATTTCATATGAAAAGTACATACTTTGCGTAAATAAATACCAAATCTTGTACGTCTATGTACTTGTAGGCCTGTTTTGCCTGTAAAATTTATGTATCAATTACTAAAACCATAATTGTCCACCTCATAAAGAAAGCCGTATATTTTTATAAGTAAACACGTTTTTAAAATATTAGGCAAATGAAATTTGCAGCTTTTTAATTTCTCGCCAAAGTGTATACTTTTTTATGATTCTTTTATTCTTGTATGATCAAATTCAAATGAAAACTGTGTATATGCATAGTTTTCGACATAAAGAAAATAAAAATCCTAACATTATTAATGGAGTTATAGTGTTAAAGCTGTTAAGCCCAGTCTTTTGTTACATTTTAATTCGAAATAAATACAATACAATCATCTATATCGATGATGGTATTCTTGTTAGAGTGTGATCAGTGACATGAAGTTATCAAAATGTAAATAAAAAATACAAAATAAAACTAAATTTTAAGGAGAAAAACGAAAATAATATGAAGAAGAAAAAAATACTTTTTGTTTTTTTGCAAATTAATGACATATCTTGAATAAAATAAATAAATTCATTTAGAATTTTATTGAATTATAAATGGTTGTATATATCTCATTAACTTAAGCCCCTTTGTGTGGTTGTGTTCTTTTGCTGTATGTACATGTATTTGCTTTTATCCATGCATAATTGTAATATTTGTATGTACAATGTTAAGACAGCAATAAATTCTTAACTTTTTAAGGTCATTAACTAAAAAGAAATACTTTTTTAATGCGATTCGCCAAGCAAATATTTCCCTTGCATGCTTGTTTTTTTTTAAATTACTCTTCCAGTGGTAAACAGAAATTGCAAATTAAATTTGTAATCTAAATTGAAGGAAGGCGAAATTATTACTTTGAGAGTATGCTCAAAGTAAATACACACGGTTATTATAGATGCATAAATCATTTTTATAGGTATATGTGTGTAAACATAAAAATGTTACGTTCCTTGCTCGTGATTTTCCCTAAAAAAAGAGAGAAAGAAATAATTTGATCTGTTTGAGTATCCTTTTCATATTAAGGAAACTATCTATTTCTAGAAGAAAAAATATAATATGTCACACAGAAATATATCAGAATAACAAAGAAGAATAACACATATGATACTAACATTTACAAACTAAGTCACTACCAATTGTAGAATATTAGTTATATAGTATTATTGTCTTTTATTGTGAAATGGTTTTCGTTCCAGAATCGTATTTGTCAGATCAGGAGGACAAAGTAGATACTCTATTTCCGGATCCAACAGTATCAACTATATTAATTGCAAATATGCTAAGCAACTAACGGCAAACTCTTATGTGGAGCTGAGGACCTGAGAGCGATCATCCTGTGAGCAGCGGCTCGTTACGAGGCGCTCGATGTTAAAATTCCTGACCCTGGATCTCCTTCGATATTGTACGATTTGTGCCATCTCGCTCAGGCTGAAAGCTCTGAAGAGGATTTTAAGACGTCTCGGGATTTTTTAAAGAATAAATAAACGCTGTTTCGTCCATGTATATAAGGTTATAATCTCTTGACAGTAAATATGTTCTACAATGTTCATTCATGTTATTTAGTTTAACGCAACTGTCAAGAGTATTTTTTATTTATTTAATAATGATTTCTATATATTTGATAGCCGGAAAAAATAATTATAACCGTAAAAAAATATAAAAAAATATATATATATTAACCTTTGATACGGACTTTTACAATCCATGTCATGACGAATTGGAGTTCGTATGATATTGTATATTATATGTTTATTGATTAATGTTTTTTTTTAAATTGTGAAACGGTTTCACGTCGGAATCATACTACCAATAGAAAGTGGAAATTAATGCGTGTCAGAGTTATTAATTTAGTTCTTGATTGGGGATTTGGATTTATAATTCAGGATTTTTTTAATTATAACTTTGCATCAAACATATATTTTATTAAATACCGGGTATCTAGCAGTTTTAAGTAATACAATCTATGTGAATGTCCCAAAACAAACCTAGAAAGGACGTTATATAGATGATTAACAGCTACATTAGGGGGTATTATAGAAACCTAATATTAAGATATCAAAATTTATCCCCCCGTTAAAGTTGCGTCATAAGAAACTAAATCATCGTAGAAAAATTGATTTTAGTTTGAACCCTCCCAAAATTGCGTTCAAAGGTTTTGTTATGAAACAAAACTTTTTTGTTATTACTTATTTTGAAAAAATTTAGTCTTATTAAATTTAGCTATGATCAATTTATGACTTTGTTATTTCTTGCAAATTTCGTCAAATAATATTTAGAGCCAAAAAATGAACATAAGTGCTGACGCACCAACCATTTTTAAATAACAGCTCCTACTAGGGTTCTTTTATAGTTTCAAGAAGGAAAAAGAAAAAAAGGGTACTCATGTTGATGTTTTAAGTTATTTTTTAAATACGTTTGCTTATCACATCTTAATTTTCATACAGTAACTCCCTCACACAGTTGAGAATATAAATCTATGACGTTGATTATATACATAAGCTTTTGCAGATCAGGTCTGGACGGATCGACATAGATGACCGGATTGGTCACTATTGCGAGGGCACCATAAGTTTAATTTCATTTACATGTGCCCGTTCTGTTATTTATTGATTGTAAATACGGAGTAGCAATGAAATTATAAAAAAAAGCTTTTGCAGATAATAATGTAATGACGAAAAATGTTTTCTCAACTGATAAAAAGAAGTTATTGTTAAGGTAACTTGTTATTTTAAAACTTAATTCTTATTTCTTAAAAATACTTTTAGAACTCCACCATGAATACATTGATCACATATTACTAAAAAGTGGCATAGCGGAAGATCAAGCGAAATAACTACTTTCAGTAGTCGAAGAACATTAAAAACTGACACTTTGGTCACTATTGTGTGTTACGGATGCAACACCAATGTCAGAATATGGTAAGGAGTAATAAAAAGACTGGACTTATGTCTTAAAAGACCACTTCAGTGGATTTTTGGTCTTCTACACTGGAGTGAGTTACCTTTTTGAGAAGTTTTTAAACATTTAGATGGCGCACAAAAAGGACCTCAGACTTATGAAGGTACCATAGGAAAATTATTAATACAGACTTTACCAAAAACTCAATAAAAAGTTTTTAAATACTTATGGGAAAGGTAAAAACTTAAATCAAAGTTTACTGTATTCTTTGAACTCAGATAAAAAATTCATACGAAATTACATTAGGAATACAAATAGGAAAATTTCCTAATTCAAGCTTTTGCTAAAGGTCTCCAGGAGCATTACATGAGGCAAAATGTCTTACCAAAGCCAACACAATTTTAAGATCCTATATTTCACAAAAAAAGTCCATGTGGAGTCTCACATAAAACTTGTAAAATTTTTACTAAATTTTTACGCTCCTATATGTTTCAAACCAAGTTAAATCCTCTTTTTTTTGAAGGTTCAAAGCATTATCAATTCGCCATAACTTTATTACAAGAAATTGATAAAAATTAGCCCCTACAATAGAAAAAGTACTCAAGAGAAACGCTTTTTTGCCCACCCTGAAATATATTGCTAGAAGGCCTAACCGATAAATAAATGGAAATAAGAAAATTGCCCTGGAAAAAGTTTTGTTTGCAAAAAGAACATTAAAAACAAGATATTTTCAACTACCCAAAACTATCAGTTGTAATTCTAAGAACTTTTTAAATCTTATCGACTGGTCAAATATAAATTTGTCTGTTCCTCCAATTGTGCCTGAGGAAGATCTTATAAAAGCAAAAGAACATCCTTTAAAAATTAATAAGTATCTTTGCCATTCACAATCAGCGGAAAGAGCTGTAAAACTAGTATCGAGGCATCTGCAAAAGTTTATGTATATAATCAACGTCATAGATTTATATTCTCAACTGTGTGAGGGAGTTACTGTATTAAAATTAAGATGTGAAAAGCAAACGTATTCAAAAAATAACTTAAAACATCACATGAGTACACTCTTTTTCTTTTTCCTTCTTGAAACTATAAAAGAACCCTAGTAGGATCTGTTATTTAAAAAATGGTTGGTGCGTCAGCACTTATGTTCATTTTTTGGCTCTAATATTATTTGACGAAATTTGCAAGAAATAACAAAGTCATAAATTGATCATAGCTAAATTTAATAAGACTAAATTTTTTCAAATAAGTAATAACAAGCAAGTTTTGCTTCATAACGAAACCTTTGAACGCAATTTGGGGGGTTCAAACTAAAATCCATTTTTCTACGATGATTTAGTTTCTTATGACGCAACTTTCGCGGGGGGATAATTTTGATATCTTTATATTAGGTTTCTATAATACCCCCTAAGCTACATCGTTTTAAAATAAACATGAAGCCATATTAGATGATTGATACGATGACTGACAAGTTTTTTAAGAATAAAAAAAACTTGATCCTCTATTGTGTTATTTGTTGTTTATGTCACTTCAACTTAGTCTTAATGATACTTATTTCGGAATGATATAAAAACCGTTGTTTAAGAATGTGCAGATATTCATTGTAAGATGGCAGCTACATGATTTTGTTTAAATTTGTTGAAGAATTTTCAAAACTGCCTGTATTTTTATAACTTTAAATTAGTTTGTTGCATCAAATTCCATAACAATACTTTAAAAAAAGAAGTGAAATTTTATCCTTCATCCTCACTCTGCCATAGGAAGACAATCAAGAGAATACTGAAATTTTACAAGAACTCTTATTGATTAACTTTCGTGTAATTTACTGTTTTTATGATTTGTTAATATCTGTATGTTTTTTTGATTGTTGAGTGTATCTCATGACTTTTATCTGCTTGTTTGTTTGTTCCATTACGTTGCTAAAAATCTAAGATATAATGCTTATTTATGTAAAAATTTACGCATTAGCACCGTTTTTCTTTATATATTGTATATTTTTTTGGAGCCGTGAAAAAAAAAAAGCAATTATTCCTGAAAAGGGGCTCTAAACTAAAGAATTCCAAGCATATGCATGGAAGGCTATGTATCACTGAATCACTACATTTTACTTCAGTAAAAAATTAAGAGCAAAATTATTTATTACTCGATAAATTACTTGACATAAGTCATTTGTATCATAATATATTTATTAATTTGAATGCTATATATATATATATATATATATATAATATAATATATATATATATATATATATATATATATATATATTATATATATATATGTATATATATATATATATATATATATATTATATATATATATAATATAGCCTGTTTGTAAGCCAATGTACTTTTTACACTTACTAATGTAAAGGTACTTTATTCTGCAAATATAGTATCATAGTGAGGTATAAATGCTTTTTTATGGTTTAACAAATCTGTCGTTTATTTTAAAATCAGTTTCCTTCAAAGATTTTCTTAACCACTAGACAGATGCTTTTAATTTAACATGAGAGATTTACCTTTGATATATGGTTGGCATAAATTTCATTTTTTATAATAAGTTGCTTATAAATCGTTTTATGTATTGAGTCGAGTGCGCACGTGTGTCTGTTAGCTCCGTCTTTGGATCTTCTTTTCTCCGGATCAAGTTCGATTGGAGCAAGAAAACCTACATCGACCGGTTGCTTGGAGCACTGGCTATTCGTGAGACCAACTTACTTTTGAAATTTGCCCATTTTTGTCAAGAAAAATAGGTTTTTAATTTCTAACGGGGGTCTTCATATCTTTTTTTCTCTTCCCTTCTGTATCTTATCTCGCTTTTATTATTGTTGTTGTTTTCTTCTTGTCTTTTCTTTTTTTCTTCCTTTCGTGTGAGAGGTAAGAACGGGATTTGAACATGGAGACTATTCCTCCTGTCAAACCTCCTGACAAGAGTGACTTGAGGGAGAAACATAGTAGTTATGCGAACGTAACAAAGGACAAGAGTTTTCATAATACAGAAAGAAATAAACACAAAATGTCCTACGCTAAGATTCTCTCTAAAAGGGAGAATAACATTAATGAGGCATTTAAAAAAATAATTTAAACTCTATGTTTAAATGGGAAAAGTTCGTCATTTCATTGACTGAATCGGAAAATGATCGTGTCTTCAATAATCGAAATTTGAAACAAATTGATGTTTATAACGCCGCTTTACATTACGGCTTTACAGAAGATGAAATTGCTGGTGCGCAAGCGCAATATGGATTTGGATACGCTTCCTTCTATACCAACACTCCAATGGACATTCGTCCACGACTGCAAAGATTGAAAAAGCCTTACAAAATAAATGTAAAAGGATCAAACGGCGAAATAAAGCCTATCTGCATGAAAATAAAGGATATAGACACCTTTGAATGTGACAATAAGAAATATTTTAAGATAACTGCAGTTAACACATTCAAACGTGTTGATGAAATTAAATTAAAAAGCTGGATCAATAAATTTTGTAAAATTGTCAAGGCTTACCCTGAGCTAAACCCTGAAGACGAAGACGCGGAAAAAATATTCAAAAATTATAAATCTGTATGGAGAACGTCAAATTTCATATTTGAGGTTGAAGGGGATCCATCAAATATCCCACAGATAATCCCTGTTGACGATTCCCTCGTGAACTTGAGATTCGTTGGCGTGCGTCAACAGTGCCAAAAATGTTTTAGATTTGGTCACTCGAGAATCAATTGTTCAGAAAAAAGACTACAAATTATTGAGTACAAGACCGTACTTCAATATAAGACTATCGAATATGAAAAAAAACAACGCAAACTCTAAGTCTGACAGAAGAACTAATGATGACACAGAAAGTGTTATAAATTCTACTGATGCTCAAAAAGAAAAAGAACAATCAATACAATAATGACGTAAGAATTGCTGACTTGGAGGTTACCCTTTCGGAACTCTCTACTAGACCAGTAAGGGAGAACCATTAAATACAGAATCTGACAGTACAGTTACAAAGTCCCCATCTTCTTTAGATATTGGAAACAGCGATGACAAGGAATGTTCAGAGGGTTGTCAAGACTTGGGCAATGAAGAAAGTCAAGTAAACGATTCAGAGTCTAATGGTAGAGATAGTTCAGATGAATTTAGCTGCAACAATAATATGAACGAGGAAGAATTATTAATCAATAACAATCCTCAATTAAGAAAATCTAGAAAAACTCCACCTGGCATCTCTAAAGTTAACATTTTATCTTCTCGCTCAAGATCATCCTCGATCACAAAAAAAAGACTAGCGCCTGAATCCCACGGTTCAAAAAATAGTCCGTCAAAACATCAAAGTTTTTGAAACCATCATGACGACTCTCTTATCCTTGAACGTAAACTCCCTTCAAAGTACAAAAAGAAAATATAAGCTGTCAAGGTTTCTCAAATATTTAGAGCTACCTGACATCGTAATTTTATGTGACACACGGTGCAATTTCGAAAACCATTTTTCTCTTCCTCAAGTATATAAGTCTTTTTCGTCATTTGACGCCAGTCTAACAAATCCGAAACGTGGAGTTACATTATTAGTTAAGAAAACCTTCCAGCCCAGCATTGAATTTCGATGCTCTAATGGAAATCTATTAAAAATCAATTGTAAGTCAAAAGATGGGCATTTTGATATAATAGGGATCTATGGCCCTAATAACGACGATGCTGATTTCTTCAATGTGAAACTTAGCTCAATAATAACACATCGACCCACTATTATGGCAGGTGATTTTAACGTTAAACTAAAGCCCGGAAGGGACTCTAATCGAGACCATATATGCTCAAATCCTCGAGCTACTAAAGCTTTAATATCCCTCATCTCCTCCTTTGATTTTCGTGACTCCGCGGACATATGCCAAACTATAAGCATACTTTCTTTTCTGTTGATAAATTTTCGAGACCTGTTTCCTCTAGAATTGATTTGATACTGTTCAAAGGTTTCCGCGATAGCTCATTGAAGTCCTACAGGGTCGTTGATACTAGTTTATCAGATCATCATGGTTTGATAGCCAACATTGAGATCAAATCTAGGACCTTGAAGCATAAAACAAGCTGGAAACTGAACTCTGAATTATTAAACAACCCAGAAATAAATGAAAGAATCATTTCTTTAATTGAAACTACCAAATCTCATGTTAAAAACGGCAGTGAAGTTTTCACTGAAATGGAAGGCTTGTTTAAAAAAATGAAAAGGATCTTTAGAAATGCCGGAGCAGTAAAAGCAATGCAGAAACGAAGGGCAATCAACGAAATCGAAAACTTTGATAAAGAAAAGATTTCCCAACAAGAAAGAAATTTTAAATTGGATCAACTTTACCGAAAGGCGGATCTCATGCACAGGACTAAAAATAAAATTGAAAGTATCTCAGACCTAACCCATTCGAGATTACAGTGCGTTAAGATAGAGAGAAAAAGAGAATCATCTAAAAACATGTGTATCGTAAACTCCGTTGGAGAAACTTCTAGTCACCCTGATTTTATATGTAGGGAAATTAGCTCCTACTACTCGAAATTGTACAGCTGCTACGATTGCAGAGATTCTATATTATGCGCCCGTTGTAAGTTGGCGAACGCCGACTTTTGCGAAAGCATAAGATGTTCCGTGGACGACAGTCTACATATTTTAGACGAAGACAAAAACGAAATGGAAGTCCACCTAACTATTAAAGAAATTGAATATGCAATAGTAAATAACGCAAAGGTCAATAAGTCACCTGGTCCTTCCGGCTTAACCTTTGAATTTTATAAAAGATACCTGCACAATCTATCTCCTCTCTTACTCATGTTTTATGAAAAAGTTTTAACCGTTGGACACTTCCCAGAATTTGCCTCAGATGGGAGAATAGTCTTAATACCTAAGAAAAATAAAGATCCGAAATTTTTAAAAAATCTACGTCCTCTTACTATGCAAAATTCGATTTACAAGATATTTTCATATATTTTAGCTAATCGAATAAAAGGAGTTTTAAATAAAGTTTTACACGATTCTCAGTATGGTTTTTAAAAGACAAGCTTATGGATATAATTCCTTTTACTCTTCAAACACTTACCGAATGTGAAAATCACACGTCTTTAATGGCTATTGATTTTGCCAAAGCGTTTGATTCTTTATCACACAATTTTATTGTCCAAACACTTTACAAGAAAGGTTTCGGCGATTTTATTATAAGAATGGTTTGTACTTCCCTTGCCAAAACAAGAACCCTAATAGAATATGGAAGCCACAGAGCACACTTTTATAATTATAGAGGTGTTCGCCAAGGAGACCCCATGGCTGGAATCCTTTTTGTCTTATGCATTGACGGTCTGCTCCAAAGAATTCACTCTGATCCGAACATTCGTGGATTTAATTCATCAGGAAAGTGTTAAAATGTTTGTGCTACGCAGATGACATGACCATGACATATTCTGGTAATCCACTTCAAACCATAAGATCAATCGGCAGAACATTTAAAATTTTAAATCAATTCTCTATTATTTCCGGCTTAAAAATAAACGTTGAAAAGACCGAATTTCTCAGCCCCTTTGGAGGTATTGTAGAAAAAGCCTGGCCAATACTAAATTCGTCTGATCATATGAAGATACTTGGATCTTGGATTGGATCTAACAGTTCTAGGTTAAATCGTGATCTCATGATGTCAACACTGAAGAAATCGTGTTCTTTTTTCCACTCCCTCAACTTAAACGTGTGGGATAAAATCAGAGCCTGGAATACCTATATTGTCCCAGGTGTAATTCATTTACTTCGTGTTACACCTTTTCACCAAGGAACATCCGAAGAGATTCTAACTATGGAGACTTCTCTCTTGGGCTTCCACAAAAGAAGAAATATATCCCAAAAACGTATTCACAATCCACTCAGACTTGGAGGATTGGGAGTCTTGGACGTCCAAAATTTATGGAAATCTTTAAATTGCTTTTGGATTCGAAAGCTATGGGACAACAGCCACTATTGGTCTTGTTATATCAAGCAATATTTAAAAAATAATGGAATCGACTATAATGAATCCCCCTATCACGGGCTATCAAAAGTTTTACCCACTATCTCTATGTTGTCTGAAAGAATAAGAGAATTCTGTCATAGCTCAACAGAGTGCATCAAAACATATGAAACGTCCTTAGCTTGGGAAATGCCTCTTTTAAATTGCCTAAATGTATCGATCCCAAAAACCTTGAATGCTCACATTGCATGCGATGTTATACATTCATCGAAATTTTTAAACAGACTTGCACATAAGTATTTTACTAGTGTTTTCGGGAAGCTTTCTAGAGTGAATCGTCCATTTTTACCCTTCAGGATCAAGATCTCCATTTTATCCACAAAGATTTTACGCAATGCTTCCACAGTCTCAACAATAGTACCTTTTAAAGCCTACTTAAAGAGACGTGGGATACAAAGAAGTATAAGCGATTGTGTCGCCGCTGTGAATAATAGATTTCTTACGTCCTCAGAGAAATGGTTCAAATACCGACTTTTGACCGGTTCGCTGGAGGTTGCAGGCAAGTTTTTCAAAGACGATCGAAAGAACTGTTTCTTTTGTAAAACACACCCCGAGACCACGGATCATCTCCTTTGGAACTGCCCTGCATTAGCAGAGACTTACAAGCCCTCCAAATCTCACTAGAAAACCTCTTCAAGACCAAAACTTCTGAGGAAGACTTTCTGACATTCACAAAGAATGCCAAATGTGACGCCGTCATAACTAAAGTTCACTACATATTATATAAAATGCGAACAGTTAAAAACGACGACCTTTCTTGTATCATCCCAATCGCCTCTTTATATTCAAAATTTTATTAGAGATATAATTTTTTATTGATATGTTTGTTTTCAAATTATTGTAATGTTTTCTTATGTTTTCGTTTAAATGATTGTTATTTATTGATCGTTTTTCACTAAATATGTGCACAACCTTTTTGTATATCGTTGGTTGATCTATCGAAATATATGCCCACTGGGCCAAGAAAAAAAAATAGTTGCTTATAAATGTACTGTAAGCTTACCCTACAAAACAATTTTTCATAGCATTAAAAGTGATAAATTTTTGTACCTTTAAGCCATGTAAGCGTGTATAATTGTGATAAATGGGTTTATTGGTTCACCCTTCTAACGCCTAAGCAATGCAACGGTTGGATATATTGTTTAATGGTTTAATGTGTTTGTATT
>CP045906.1:4622901-4640760 GCA_013387185.1 Caligus rogercresseyi
CGTCGAGTGCGCACGTGTGTCTGTTAGCTCCGTCTTTGGATCTTCTTTTCTCCGGATCAAGTTCGATTGGAGCAAGAAAACCTACATCGACCGGTTGCTTGGAGCACTGGCTATTCGTGAGACCAACTTACTTTTGAAATTTGCCCATTTTTTGTCAAGAAAAATAGGTTTTTAATTTCTAAGGGGTCTTCATATCTTTTTTCTCTTCCCTTCTGTATTTATCTCGCTTTATTATTGTTGTTGTTTTCTTCTTGTCTTTTCTTTTGTTCTTCTCTTCGTGTGAGAGGTAAGAACGGGATTTGAACATGGAGACTATTCCTCCTGTCAAACCTCCTGACAAGAGTGACTTGAGGGAGAAACATAGTAGTTATGCGAACGTAACAAAGGAAAGAGTTTTCATAATACAGAAAGAAATAAAAACAAAATGTCCTACGCTAAGATTCTCTCTAAAAGGGAGAATAACATTAATGAGGCATTTAAAAAAATAATTTAAACTCTATGTTAAATGGGAAAAGTTCGTCATTTCATTGACTGAATCGGAAAATGATCGTGTCTTCAATAATCGAAATTTGAAACAAATTGATGTTTATAACGCCGCTTACATTACGGCTTACAGAAGATGAAATTGCTGGTGCGCAAGCGCAATATGGATTGGATACGCTTCCTTCTATACCAACACTCCAATGGACATTCGTCCACGACTGCAAAGATTGAAAAAGCCTTACAAAATAAATGTAAAAGGATCAAACGGCGAAATAAAGCCTATCTGCATGAAAATAAAGGATATAGACACCTTTGAATGTGACAATAAGAATATTTTAAGATAACTGCAGTTAACACATTCAAACGTGTTGATGAAATTAAATTAAAAAGCTGGATCAATAAATTTTGTAAAATTGTCAAGGCTTACCCTGAGCTAAACCCTGAAGACGAAGACGCGGAAAAAATATTCAAAAATTATAAATCTGTATGGAGAACGTCAAATTTCATATTTGAGGTTGAAGGGGATCCATCAAATATCCCACAGATAATCCCTGTTGACGATTCCCTCGTGAACTTGAGATTCGTTGGCGTGCGTCAACAGTGCCAAAAATGTTTTAGATTTGGTCACTCGAGAATCAATTGTTCAGAAAAAAGACTACAAATTATTGAGTACAAGACCGTACTTCAATATAAGACTATCGAATATGAAAAACACAACGCAAACTCTAAGTCTGACAGAAGAACTAATGATGACACAGAAAGTGTTATAAATTCTACTGATGCTCAAAAAGAAAAAGACAATCAATGTCAATAATGACGTAAGAATTGCTGACTTGGAGGTTACCCTTTCGGAACTCTCTACTAGACCAGTAAGGGAAGAACCATTAAATACAGAATCTGACAGTACAGTTACAAAGTCCCCATCTTCTTTAGATATTGGAAACAGCGATGACAAGGAATGTTCAGAGGGTTGTCAAGACTTGGGCAATGAAGAAAGTCAAGTAAACGATTCAGAGTCTAATGGTAGAGATAGTTCAGATGAATTTAGCTGCAACAATAATATGAACGAGGAGAAATTATTAATCAATAACAATCCTCAATTAAGAAAATCTAGAAAAACTCCACCTGGCATCTCTAAAGTTAATATTTTATCTTCTCGCTCAAGATCATCCTCGATCACAAAAAAAGACTAGCGCCTGAATCCCACGGTTCAAAAAATAGTCCGTCAAAACCTCAAAAGTTTTTGAAACCATCATGACGACTCTCTTATCCTTGAACGTAAACTCCCTTCAAAGTACAAAAAGAAAATATAAGCTGTCAAGGTTTCTCAAATATTAGAGCTACCTGACATCGTAATTTTATGTGACACACGGTGCAATTTCGAAAACCATTTTTCTCTTCCTCAAGTATATAAGTCTTTTTCGTCATTTGACGCCAGTCTAACAAATCCGAAACGTGGAGTTACATTATTAGTTAAGAAAACCTTCCAGCCCAGCATTGAATTTCGATGCTCTAATGGAAATCTATTAAAAATCAATTGTAAGTCAAAAGATGGGCATTTTGATATAATAGGGATCTATGGCCCTAATAACGACGATGCTGATTTCTTCAATGTGAAACTTAGCTCAATAATAACACATCGACCCACTATTATGGCAGGTGATTTTAACGTTAAACTAAAGCCCGGAAGGGACTCTAATCGAGACCATATATGCTCAAATCCTCGAGCTACTAAAGCTTTAATATCCCTCATCTCCTCCTTTGATTTTCGTGACTCCGCGGACATATGCCAAAACTATAAGCATACTTTCTTTTCTGTTGATAAATTTTCGAGACCTGTTTCCTCTAGAATTGATTTGATACTGTTCAAAGGTTTCCGCGATAGCTCATTGAAGTCCTACAGGGTCGTTGATACTAGTTTATCAGATCATCATGGTTTGATAGCCAACATTGAGATCAAATCTAGGACCTTGAAGCATAAAACAAGCTGGAAACTGAACTCCGAATTATTAAACAACCCAGAAATAAATGAAAGAATCATTTCTTTAATTGAAACTACCAAATCTCATGTTAAAAACGGCAGTGAAGTTTTCACTGAAATGGAAGGCTTGTTTAAAAAAATGAAAAGGATCTTTAGAAATGCCGGAGCAGTAAAAGCAATGCAGAAACGAAGGGCAATCAACGAAATCGAAAACTTTGATAAAGAAAAGATTTCCCAACAAGAAAGAAATTTTAAATTGGATCAACTTTACCGAAAGGCGGATCTCATGCACAGGACTAAAAATAAAATTGAAAGTATCTCAGACCTAACCCATTCGAGATTACAGTGCGTTAAGATAGAGAGAAAAAGAGAATCATCTAAAAACATGTGTATCGTAAACTCCGTTGGAGAAACTTCTAGTCACCCTGATTTTATATGTAGGGAAATTAGCTCCTACTACTCGAAATTGTACAGCTGCTACGATTGCAGAGATTCTATATTATGCGCCCGTTGTAAGTTGGCGAACGCCGACTTTTGCGAAAGCATAAGATGTTCCGTGGACGACAGTCTACATATTTTAGACGAAGACAAAAACGAAATGGAAGTCCACCTAACTATTAAAGAAATTGAATATGCAATAGTAAATAACGCAAAGGTCAATAAGTCACCTGGTCCTTCCGGCTTAACCTTTGAATTTTATAAAAGATACCTGCACAATCTATCTCCTCTCTTACTCATGTTTTATGAAAAAGTTTTAACCGTTGGACACTTCCCAGAATTTGCCTCAGATGGGAGAATAGTCTTAATACCTAAGAAAAATAAAGATCCGAAATTTTTAAAAAATCTACGTCCTCTTACTATGCAAAATTCGATTTACAAGATATTTTCATATATTTTAGCTAATCGAATAAAAGGAGTTTTAAATAAAGTTTTACACGATTCTCAGTATGGTTTTTTAAAAGACAAGCTTATGGATATAATTCCTTTTACTCTTCAAACACTTACCGAATGTGAAAATCACACGTCTTTAATGGCTATTGATTTTGCCAAAGCGTTTGATTCTTTATCACACAATTTTATTGTCCAAACACTTTACAAGAAAGGTTTCGGCGATTTTATTATAAGAATGGTTTGTACTTCCCTTGCCAAAACAAGAACCCTAATAGAATATGGAAGCCACAGAGCACACTTTTATAATTATAGAGGTGTTCGCCAAGGAGACCCCATGGCTGGAATCCTTTTTGTCTTATGCATTGACGGTCTGCTCCAAAGAATTCACTCTGATCCGAACATTCGTGGATTTAATTCATCAGGAAAGGTGTTTGTGCTACGCAGATGACATGACCATGACATATTCTGGTAATCCACTTCAAACCATAAGATCAATCGGCAGAACATTTAAAATTTTAAATCAATTCTCTATTATTTCCGGCTTAAAAATAAACGTTGAAAAGACCGAATTTCTCAGCCCCTTTGGAGGTATTGTAGAAAAAGCCTGGCCAATACTAAATTCGTCTGATCATATGAAGATACTTGGATCTTGGATTGGATCTAACAGTTCTAGGTTAAATCGTGATCTCATGATGTCAACACTGAAGAAATCGTGTTCTTTTTTCCACTCCCTCAACTTAAACGTGTGGGATAAAATCAGAGCCTGGAATACCTATATTGTCCCAGGTGTAATTCATTTACTTCGTGTTACACCTTTTCACCAAGGAACATCCGAAGAGATTCTAACTATGGAGACTTCTCTCTTGGGCTTCCACAAAAGAAGAAATATATCCCAAAAACGAATTCACAATCCACTCAGACTTGGAGGATTGGGAGTCTTGGACGTCCAAAATTTATGGAAATCTTTAAATTGCTTTTGGATTCGAAAGCTATGGGACAACAGCCACTATTGGTCTTGTTATATCAAGCAATATTTAAAAAATAATGGAATCGACTATAATGAATCCCCCTATCACGGGCTATCAAAAGTTTTACCCACTATCTCTATGTTGTCTGAAAGAATAAGAGAATTCTGTCATAGCTCAACAGAGTGCATCAAAACATATGAAACGTCCTTAGCTTGGGAAATGCCTCTTTTAAATTGCCTAAATGTATCGATCCCAAAAACCTTGAATGCTCACATTGCATGCGATGTTATACATTCATCGAAATTTTTAAACAGACTTGCACATAAGTATTTTACTAGTGTTTTCGGGAAGCTTTCTAGAGTGAATCGTCCATTTTTACCCTTCAGGATCAAGATCTCCATTTTATCCACAAAGATTTTACGCAATGCTTCCACAGTCTCAACAATAGTACCTTTTAAAGCCTACTTAAAGAGACGTGGGATACAAAGAAGTATAAGCGATTGTGTCGCCGCTGTGAATAATAGATTTCTTACGTCCTCAGAGAAATGGTTCAAATACCGACTTTTGACCGGTTCGCTGGAGGTTGCAGGCAAGTTTTTCAAAGACGATCGAAAGAACTGTTTCTTTTGTAAAACACACCCCGAGACCACGGATCATCTCCTTTGGAACTGCCCTGCATTAGCAGAGACTTACAAAGCCCTCCAAATCTCACTAGAAAACCTCTTCAAGACCAAAACTTCTGAGGAAGACTTTCTGACATTCACAAAGAATGCCAAATGTGACGCCGTCATAACTAAAGTTCACTACATATTATATAAAATGCGAACAGTTAAAAACGACGACCTTTCTTGTATCATCCCAATCGCCTCTTTATATTCAAAAATTTATTAGAGATATAATTTTTTATTGATATGTTTGTTTTCAAATTATTGTAATGTTTTCTTATGTTTTCGTTTAAATGATTGTTATTTATTGATCGTTTTTCACTAAATATGTGCACAACCTTTTTGTATATCGTTGGTTGATCTATCGAAATATATGCCCACTGGGCCAAGAAAAAAAAAAATTGCTTATAAAATGTACTGTAAGCTTACCCTACAAAAAATTTTCTCATGCATAAAAGTGATAAATTATTTGTACCTTTAAGCATGTAAGCGTGTATAATTGTGATAAATGGGTTTATTGGTTCACCCTTCTACCGCCTAAGCAATGCAAACGGTTGGATATGATTGTTTAATGGGTTTAATGTGTTTGTATTTGTTTTGCCATTTATTTATTCGTTATATAAAAGTAAACGGGTTTTAGTGAACTTTAATCTCAATTTTGGATTGCTTCTCGGAGGAAAACATCTTATTGAGTAATCTCATTTTAATTTTCTAATTTTAAAGCTGATTATGTTTATTTTCAATACAGTTCTATTGAATCAAAGTGATAAAAAGAGTAATAATAAAACTTATTAATGATATTTCATGAATACTTAATAAACTATATTTGATTATGGAGGGCATAACTTTCGACAGAGTTCAAGCCATTTATGATTTTAAAGCCATATTTTGTTATAGATATTATTATTTGCAAACGCAAGAAGTGTAAAGCTGATGTTAATTTACAGTCTGATGTGAAATTTACTAGGAGCATGGTTGCTACCACTATCTTTTACGCTTCAGTTGTGTCTCAAATGTTCAATTCACAATACGTTCATCTGAGTGATTATGTAATTTCACGTCACAGTCATTTGAATATTATAATTTATAGAAAAAAGTATATTTTAAATTTATAAAAATCATTTCACAATAAAAGATGCAATCCTAAATTAAATTAAAACATGAGCAAAAAAATAAACATTAAAGTTTACGTTTGGAAAAGAAATGAATATG
The DNA here is from genome assembly GCA_013387185.1 of Caligus rogercresseyi. Lineage (NCBI taxonomy): Eukaryota > Metazoa > Arthropoda > Copepoda > Siphonostomatoida > Caligidae > Caligus > Caligus rogercresseyi. The sequence continues at coordinate 4,629,102 of CP045906.1, forward strand.
AAATGGAACGGACTGCCGGGACAAATCAAGGCCATTATTCTTTTTGGAGCACACAAGAGGAGTTATACTTCTTTACCGCATCACAAGGCGATTGAGTGTGCTTTATTATTATTAATTCATTGGTCGGGAAGAAACTAACAATAAACAGTCCCATACACGAAGAGGAGTTAAGATCCATCATGATAGGAGCAGCAGCGCGTTACTCGGCACTCGGAATCAAAATCCCTCAAGTGGCATCTTCCTCCTGGATTTGGGCTGGCGAAATAATCAAATTCATACCATCAACTTCAGCACAATATCTAAGCCTGATTAAATCAATTGCTAGAAGATATAAACGTTTTATGTCAAGAACGGCCTTATTGTGATTATTTTTAGCTTCTTCGTCTTATTATCTCTTTATAAAAGGTTATTTATTTCTAGGCAGTAATTATGAACTATAATGTTCATTTATGTATAGTTTTTACGCAACTGCCTAGTTTTATGTTTTTATTTATTTATTATCGTATTATCTTATGTTATTTTATCTACACTGTTTGTTGATGATGATAAATAAAAAATCTTAACCGAAAAAAAAAAAAAAAAAATGAATATACAAAATTTTGTAATCCATTAAATGTATATCTTTCAAACAAATATATTTTCATTTACCGAATGCATTACTAACCCAACTCATAAGCCCCATTTTGCGGTCGAGTGATTTTTTTTTAAAGTTTTAATATGTACATTGTTTTGTTTATATATCTTTAGTACAGAAATAAAAGCCCAAGTCAACCAAGTTCTTAACTGTAAATTGTATACTACTATCTACTTCTTTAGCAATATTTTTCCAGTTTGGGACCGCCTTTCATTCTAAAAGGAATAGTTTGAAACCGAATTTATATCATATATTACTGAACGTATCAGGAACTATCGTTTATTTATGATTTTATATGTATTAGCATTGCATTTTATTTACCTGTGCTGTATATATGTGAACAGTTATTCATTATAAAAAATACTATCGTAATATATTTGTTCAACTTCAACTTTGGATTGAAAAATATACATATTAAAATAAATAAATCCTAACAATTCAAAAAAAAACTATGAAATTTTATATTTTAAATCTCAGAGATATAATTTGAAACAAATGTATAATAAACTAGTATCACTTAATGAAATCACACGTCGGGCGCCCATCATATATATATGTAATCTATATATATTATATATATATATATATATATATATATATATATATATATATATATATATATATATATATATATATATATATATATATATATATATGTGTGTGTGTGTACACAAGTGCATGTTCTAATAGGATACTCGAAAAACATATGATACACCATTGAATTTTAAAATCTATGATAATATTACAAATAGTTAGCAAACTTGAAATAGAAATAAAGTCAAACATCCTGGAATCTAACCATAAAAACATTAATATGAAACAAATAATATACGGTATTAAAGATCCAGAATGATGACACGTAGCCGATGATTTAAGTCAGCATCCGAATGTAGACTATAGTAATAATTTTCCCCTTAAATATTGAGACCTCTTCATAAGATATGTTTTTTAACGATTATCTACATACAATAATAAAAAACCCCTGTATATTTGACCGTAAAAATAAAATACCAATTCATGATCATAAATTACTTATTTAATCTTCGTATGAAATCTATATTTTCCCTTAAGATATTCTTCATTGCACATATTGATAATTGAATCATGCTTATGCCCGTGTCACGTAGATGGCCTTATTCTAATTTATGATCTACTCAAAGGAACGAGGAGGGCTTCTCGTTTAATGAAGATATTAAATGGTAAATTGATGAAATTAATATACATCTCAATGGAATGATCTGTATATTATATATATATATATATATATATCAAGAGTGATATATGGCTATGATGGAAAAACCAATAGAGCAGGATTTAGTACTTTTAAATCAGCCGGTACTCGGAGAAAAGAGGTTTAATATACTGTTGGTTAGGATAACGATATACAGTTAAATGCTCGTCTCTCAATGTTGAGGGAACAGATTCGACTCCATTAGTCAACCCCATTAATAAGGTTCGATAGACTAATTTATACGCTATAATGTTTATTCATATCCACAACGATACTGCCATTCTATTGAACCAACTTGTCAAAAAAAACGATAAACACAAAATGCTGATTTTGATTACAATATATTTACAAGTTTTGTCTATTTTGTTAAAGGAAACGAGGTGTCTTGGAAGATATCAACCGGCATTGTATTATTCAAATTAATTCGTTGAACCTAGGACATATTCAATTATGTACATCCACTTTACCTATCACTCATGGAGGCTTACTGTAATTTCATCGTACTGAAATTCCTCGTGGACCTTTTTATAGCCTTTTTTGTCGTGTTTTTTTATACCTCCTTGCTCTTTTATAGTCAGTCAATTTCTTGTTCTTCTTTTTCTCGAGGGTATTTTTGTTGCGAAGTTTTTTTTGTAGTGAAGCATTTCCTCGCTATTTTTTCTACTTTGTAGACCTAATCTCGCGGGCTCAGTCGGGGGTCGGAGATTTAACCACGATAAAATTACTGGACACCCTCATGGGACCCGTCACACCTTCAACATTGATAGATGAGACCACCCAACTAACGGGTTCTTATTGTTAATGCATGCACAACTAATGTGATCACAAGCATATGGTTTAATTTGTAGAGAGCCTTTAGGCATTGAAGCCATAGATGTTTCTATAAATTGGGACCCAATGTGATTACATAAAAAAATATTGTGTCTAAAATTCTTACTTTTGAAGACAACAAGGTTCCAATCAGAATGAAATAAATACTAAATATTTTTTATATAATTTCAAAAAATAGATTTTTTAAACTACTGACTTCATAGCGTACTTATCATAAAAATAGACTTATTTAGGAATTATATATAAAGATAGAGGTTATCATATTTATTCAAAAATTTTATTTAAAAAATTGATGAAGGTTAAACTATCCAAATCATATATAACTATGCTCTGGTAAAATTATTTATAAATTTTTTTAATTATCCATTGATGGAAAAGTCAGAAATATTTGAATGACTTACTAAAATCGAATGAGATAATCTGAATACCATATTTTTATAAAATTATTATTCGTTCATAAGAGAAATTTATTTTTGGACCCAAACATTGAACATTAATACCCAGCGTATCGTTTTTGCGTTGGTTCAATTAAATGATTTTAAGCTTTCTTTTTCCTTACGTATGACTTCAATTATCTAGCCAAACAACATAAGAAACTCAATTGAAAAATACTTTGCATTATATATTTGTTCGTTTTAAACACAAAACGGGTTCATAAAGTGTATGTAGGAGCTTCCTCACTTTAATTGACCCCACTTTATCCCCGTCGATGGGCCCCTATAAATTTGCATAACTTTTACATCTTCTTCTTCTTTTAAAAATGAGCTAGTTCCCTCTAATATCATAATAATAATGGATGCTTTTACACCATGTAAGAATGCTGCCACCTGGATTAGTTAGCATTCTCATTTGCATTTATTACATGCTTAAAATACTTAGAACCACCTCATCAGTAGGAGTTATCTTCTATGTTTTTTCTATTTATCTTTTTAACAACAGCAACCAATATTATCATTACCTCCGTATATTATTTATACCTATTCCGTATAGGTATTGTTTTCACTGGCGTTGGTTTGTTTGTTTGTTGTTTGTTTGTTGGTTTGTTTGTCAGCAGGATAACTCAAAAAGTACGTAACGGATTCGGATGAAACTTTGTGGAGTTGTGGGAGTTGCCAAAAGGAACAAGTGATTAAATTTTGGCATCTCTGAGCGCAAAATTAAGATGCAAAATGAGCTAAATACTAATAAATATTTCAAGTTAGCCTACTCTGCCAATAGATGTCGCTGTGCTGTAAAATCGGGTGCCTGAGCGTCTTCCTCTCGGAATTTCCGTCGAGGGGAACCCTCCCCCGTCCCTCTACGCCGCCCCAGTCGTGAAAAATCCGCCTCGGAAGGCTCATAAGGACCCGTGACGGCGGAGGTTTGCACTCTCTGAGTGTATATATGCCTCTAGTTACTATTTTTTTAGTAGATGCTTTAATCATGAAGCAGAACACAAAAGTTATAGACCAATTAATTATTCAATAAATTTATAGTAATAGATGTAAATACGTAAGAAAGCACATATTATTATTATATAAAATGTACTTCTAATTGAACATATTAAAAAAATTGGATATAAAAAGAAATCTCTTAAAGGCAATGGGCCTTAAGGGAGCGCGGTGCAGCTTGAATGTTCGACTCTGAATGCTTAAGGAATTAATATCAACTCCCCTTAAATGGACCTCATAAAAAATAATATCTTATGTTCCATCATATATTGCTTATGGATTCCGTTTTTCTTTATTTATAATCTTGTATACTGTTTTATCCCATTAATAATATATTTCTTAAGGTATAAGAGTAATTGAAAAGCATGCAAAATATAGATGCTTATATTCTCTCTGGTGTTAAATCAATAAATATTCAAGATTGGAGTTTACTAAAATTATATTTTTTTATTTCTAAATAACTTTGGGACTAAAAATAGCTTAAACTTGGTTTAATACGATCATAAAACATGAGCAACTTGATTTATGAGGGGAAATGCGTCTAAAAATAGTATTTTTCTATGTGTTGTATGATTCGACTACTACGACGAGGTTTGACGCTTTGATAAAGTATATGCATAAAATAATTTGAAAGCAGAATGACATCTCAATAAATCAAGTCCTTTGGTAACTGTTTTCATAGAATTGTCGGGTGTGAATTAAAATTAAGGACCTGCATTTAAATGATATATTTTTAAATTGAGAGGTTGAATGAGGTAATTTGTAGGCGACCATTTCTTAACCATTTTCCTTTTTTGTTTACTTTTAATCTAAGACTCTTATTTCAACAGAATAGAAACCAAACGTGTTTCTCGACGCGGGTTGGACCAGGATAGCCATTGCTAACCATCTGAAATGTGTCAGAGGTTCATATAAAAGGTCAAAAAACTGAAAATATGAATTAGGGTCTTCAAACGGAAATCTGGGATAGCCGGCCGTAAACTTTTGACCTCACTATCATCAAAAACCACCTCAAAGGCGACCCACCAAGTCTATGTATGCTCTGGCTAAAGATTGGGCCTCCACAAGACCACCGTGACCAAAGAGGTAAAAAGGATGGTGGGGGAAAATTGTAAGCTTATTGAGAAGCCTTATTGACTCAAAACAGCGTGAAGGGAGAACATAAATGTTCAAGAAGCTTTTGAATTTGATGAAGTCGAACGGAGGACGCATTACTTTATTCTAAGGCAAGAAGACTTTATGGTCGATCCCGACATTGATATGCAAAATGATTGCTTTGCTGTCTTAGAAGATACACAAAAAGGATAACCGAAAAAGGTTTCATACACTACTAAACGCTCAGCTTCTCTGATGATATCCTACCCCCCAATTTGGTTCCCTACTGGTTTCCGGCTTTCATCAGTGGATTAGATACATTGTATGTGTCAAAAACTAATTCCTAGAATAAAAAGGCCGCTGGAAATCATACTAGATGGGGCTCCTACACATACCTCCAAGGCCACTTAAGCCTACTAGTAAGAAAATCTGTCTTTTTGGGCAAAGGATGTCCTCCACAAAACCCAGATTTGAATCCTTTGAACTTCTTCAAGAGGGGCACGTAGAGACCGAGGCCTGAAAACCCCAGCTCAAAATATATCAACCCTAAAACATTCCTTTATAAGGCCTGGGCCTCGATGCCTGCAAAATAAATCCGTGATATCTTTATCGACTAAATTTATATATATATAAATACAGGGAGTAAACGTATAATCCGGACTAAATTTGATCGGTTATGCCGTCTTTGTTTTGAGATATTGCAACGCACATATGTACGTTACTGCGCTTGCATCTTATCTATCTGCCAAAAAAAACAGATTGAAAATCAGTCAACATTTAGCCTTTGAAGAGGAGAAAAGGCATGCGATGTTCGCTTCCTTCCGTGCCGAGAGGAGTCCAAACACCATCAACAAGGACCTGGGCTACAGTTCGTACAAGAAGAGGCACAGGATGATCTTGACGGAGGGGTCCAGGGAGTCCAGGAGGGTCAAGGCGGCGGCCCTGCTCAACAACCTCAAGCACGAGACGGCCGGTCTCCTCAGGTCTTCTCCGAGAGAATGTTTTTAGCCAGGACCAGAATAGCAATAGGCAGAATGATAGGTGGATCTGCCAAAATGTTGACGAGGTGCCTGTCGTCAGCACACGAAGTTCCCCTCCTCCGTGATGGTCCTGGGGTGATCAGCAGTGAGGGGGACGTCATGCCCCCCCACTTCTTCGAGAAGGGCCTCAAGGTCAACACGGCCATCTACATCGACGTCATGAAGAACGTCGTGAAGCCCTGGATGGACCTGGTGGCGAATGGGAGGCCCTATGTGTTCCACCAGGACTCGGCTCCCGCCCACAAGTCGAGGGAGACCCAGACGTGGCTGTTGGAGAACCTCCCTACCACTGGAGCCCGGACTTGTGGCCCCCAGCTCCCCTGACTGCAACCCCCTCGACTATTTTCTTCTGGGGCATGGTCGATAACAAGACAACAAGCACGCTCACAACACTCTCGACTCCCTCAGGGCCACCATTGTGAGGAGTTCGCCAATATGATAAGAACGACTTCGCAAGGCCTGCGGCCGCTTCAGGCACTGCCTCGAGAGTGGTCGTTGCCGCTGATGGGGCTATATTGAAAAAATAAATATCTATATATGTGTGCCTTTCATTTACAAAAAATGTTGAAAATATGATAAATAAATAAGTTATCAACATTTCAAAATTTGTTTTAATTAGTCCGGATTATACGTATACGCCTGTATATATATATATATATATATATATATTGCATAGAATTGCATCCGACAGGATATAAATAAAGATTAGCATTAAAATAAGTTATCAAACCTAAGATATTATCAATGTATTGAAACATTTTCATATATTCAATAAATAATTCTGAAAGAGAATAGCTTCGGTAGGTCGACAATAGGTGTCTTCAATTTTAATCAACACCTTATAAACCCAACATTTGCACAAATACTACAAACGTTATAGGCCTTATTTTATTAAACTAAAATGAGTACCTTTTAGCTTCATAAATAACATGATTCTCTTACGTGAAATTCAGACATTTATGCGCTCCTCATAATGAATGGTATACTTCAATCAGGTCAAACTTTGTATTTCAATCCATCATTCAACAGTTTGCAACCCTTTCAATGCATTTTAATATACAATATTAACATAAATGATTTATTATATTTATATAAGGATACTATCCATAAATATTGGTAATTTGAGCAAATTCGGTTCAAATTGAATTATAGGGTTTTAGCAGCTATTTTGAAGGAAAATTGTTGGGTAAAAAGAAATTACACGTCTTTCAAATGTATTAAGTGAGCATAGGGTGCTAATGTTATTGCGTGTAATAACAATTATACTTGGCTCACAAAACAATGACTTGCATTTCCCAAAAGAAACCCTGATAAACTCACACAATATAATATCATCCGAAGTACTTTAAATACACATAAATTATTATTATCTATCTAATTTAGGCATTAGAAAAATATATACACATATGGGATTAGCACTATTTTTTTCCTAAATGAGAGTATTTAATGTTGTTTATTTAAATGGCCTGGGAAAGTTGTGTTGAAGGGAATATTGATTTTATGTTGGCTGTTTGTATGCTATTTTTACTATTGAATGTTTTTATTAAATTCATACAGAATCAAATAAGGATACACATATAGTTTGTTTTTAAACAATGTCTTACTATCGTAACGTATCCATTAAGTACTGTCATTTGGATCATCTCTCATTTTATTACATTCTTAATCTCAATACATAAGCTCCGTTGTGACGTCATATAATTTGAGAAATCATCATTGTTGTAGTGATTGTGTATCTAATATTCCCTTTGCTTCATGTGCCTTTTATTCGAGTTCCGATTATTTATATAAGTCAAGCATCGTTTTTTTTACATATTACGACCTGCTGATTTTTAATCTAATATATGATTAGTATGTCTCAACTTTTAAAAAACATATTACGGATAACATAAGTTAAGTTCATGCCACTGTTATTGTTTTTTTTTCTAGTACACATCATGAGAAAATATTTATTTTACAACAAAAGTTCCATTTTATACAGCAAAACCTGTTTTAGTGGTCCCTGGTATAGCGGTCCATAGCATCCATTCTAATACTCCCCTTATAAGAAAAAATATTACTAAAATCTTTGTGTATAGCGTATAAAAATACAAAAATAATTGCTAATTTCAATAGACTATAAAATATGACATGAATCCAACAAAACATAGAAGAAAATCATACATCCATCGATGTCTTGCAATAATTTGCTTTGCAAAAAAATGACTACAGATGGATATTCAGCCATGATAAAATATAATTGAATGCAGTTTTCCTTATGGCTTTTATGCTAAAAAATGCTTCTGCATAGCTGATAGATATACGACATGCGTAGTACTGTAATACTTTGCTTATTGCAATGGACCACGAAACATGATTCATATCAAATAGTCTAGGATTCAAATTCAATATAAGTGTAGGTGCATATTAGTGATATATATATATATTATGTTATATATATATATAATTTTAGGCAGAGCTATATTTACTTCTACAAACACTAACAACTATGTTATTGTTTGGTATGAAATTGCTTTTGTATTATAAAAAATTGGGGATAAAATAAAGATTCTATTGCTTTTTAAAGTACATTCTGTTGAAGAAATATTCGACCATTTTAAAAAATCACTGATTAATTATTGAATAGATATGTCACTAAAACCTAATTGAACTAATATAATTTTTGGTTTGTTGAAATATGTTTTTTAGAGATCCCTGTGTCTATAACTTACAAAGATGGTCTTTCTATAATTGCTAAGCTTTTCTTACTGATTTTTTTAAAGTAAGAAATAATAATATTAAAATTTCTTTATAATTCAATTAAATGCAACTCTATTTTGGATAAGTATCTATTACAACAATAAATTTCCTCGGAGAGTTAAGATACTGGTGGAAAGTTATGAAAGACGCTTCTTTAAGTTATTATAAAATAGCTTTACAAAATTAAAAGAAACAAAAGCAGGCCTATATAATTTTAAAACGCATTTAAAGTATGAAAGAAAGTCTTTTTCCGTCTTTAATAACTAAAAAAATGTAGAAATTTTATTGTTTATTCTATAAACAATAGAACCGCTGAAAGTTTCTAAATTCTCCTGTAAATTCAATTTTATACATAAAGTCAATTATTTTTTAGGGTCTTAAATCGAAACTAAATTGTTTATTTAGTTTTTACCAACGCAAATCTCCCTTTTTTCCTATTTATATTTCAATTATTGTATTAAATGAATAGCAAAAATATTTGCCATGGAAAAAATCATTTATTAGCCAAACTTCAAACTTACGATATTTTTCTTCTATAAAAGAAAAGTAAAATCATAGGTTTACATTCAAATTCTAAAACTTTTTCATAAAAATATAAACTTCAATTTTTAATTCTCAAAAGTTAATACATCAAACTATCATACAGATCAGATTTTTAATGTAATAGAATGAATATAAGTTAACTAAACTTATATTTTCTCTATATGTACAAAATTACTTTTAAAGATACTTTTAAGTATAAAGAATGTTAAAAGATGTAAGCGAAGGATATTTGTTCTTTAAGCAAGACAATTTTGAAACTTTTTTTTGTTATATATTTTCTTAAAATATATCTAGGAATATGATTTAAAGAAATACTTTTCTGAGGACTAAGAAATTTGGTAAATTAATTTGACAAAAGAATTACAAATACTAAAAAAATTATGCTGAAAATATTACTATGGGTATGTCGAATAAAGGTAGGTGTTTTTAATAACTGTTTGGTGATTATTAAGACACTAGGATAGCTTACAAGTCCTTCAGTTTGTCTTTAATGTATCAAATCAAACCCTATAACACATAGAGCATTTAGTTGATGATATACATTGATAGAAAATATGTTTTCAAGAGCTAAATAACGCCAGGCAAACACAAGCCATGGTTACTTTTTAAAAATCCGGCTAAATACATATTCCAAAAGGATACGTCCTTTTGCAAGGCAAAGAATAAGAAATATATTTATAGACTAACATATGATCTCTACAATTAACTTTTTTTTGCTTATTTGGTTTTGTGGAATTGTAAGGTCCATATTTATATCAATAAGTATTATAACAATAAAGTTACTCTATCGATCCTGCTCAATCTTTTCAATGAGGTACGCAAATATTGACCGTTGCCTATCGGACTCGACCACCATATATCCTCAATTGAAAGCAGAGCATCCTGCAAGTGAATAATATAGTTTTTGACATTTTTAAACGCTTAAGTATTTTAATAATAAAAAACGATCTTATGGGAAGTACCAAGTACTCCAAATCACAAATAACATCTAAAGTCATGCACAGAGATCTTGATACAAATCCAACTTGGCAAATTGTGGAAATTAACAAACAATGTTTTGACGATAAAAAAACTGGTAATAATGAATTTCCGGGAATGGCCAAAACCATATTGGACACCCCCGAGCCCTTAAAATTATTCACTGTAAATTCTCGCCAAGATCTGATAAATCGTTTGGGGAAGTCAGTTTTTCCGTTTTTTAGATTTGCGTCAAGGTATTCTCTTAAAATTTTACTTTGTCTCTGACGCATTTATTCTCCATTATATGTGTCATTTTGTACGCGAGATATGTTTTTTAAATGTACATTATAACTCTTCACATTAGTAAATGCATGATTTAGTATACAAAATATTAAAGCTGGTTTACCAAGCTTTCATTGATATATTTGGTGTTCTAAAATCGCTATACTTTAAGAGAAATAAGCAAAATATTTTTGCACTTACTTTCCCAAAAAAATTGATCTTTTGATAGGAGAATATACAAACCGCTTGGTAAACACTGTTACCTGGATAGTGTTTATCCAGGATAGTGGATAGTGATAGAAGTTTAGTGTGGAGAGACGAACAAAGTCAAGGGGATCCATTGTTCCCAAAAAGTAATATTTCCTTCACTACACACTAAAACTAGGCTTTTGAAATTATTGGTGAGAGCTCTAGATAAGTTGTCAACAGCTTTCAATACCTCCAAGATTTCTTTCCCAAGTTATCAATAACAAAAGTTGAAGCCGTTGTTTTTACTGGTTCACAATTACAAAACCGTCAGGTGTGCAAGTTGGGATCCTTCCATTAGCAAAATATACCATCAAAACATAAAGCAAACGTTTTTGGCCTTTATTAAGTGTGAACCTACATTTTTATGGTCTCAAAATCCCAACATAAATGTCTATGAGCTGCCCCTAATGATAATATTATAAAAAGAAAACAAACATTGCTCTAGAGATATCTCTAAGGACCCTCAATTGATAAGAGGAAAGGAGACATTTGACAAAAGATAAGAAAAGGTATAAGAGCAAAAAAAATGGTCCAGTTTATACAATGTTTGGGCTCCAGAGATCACATCACGTATAAGATTATCATTATTATTAGTGCTACATATATATATATATATATATATATA
>CP045906.1:4640860-4660429 GCA_013387185.1 Caligus rogercresseyi
ATATGTAACGCAGATAGCCAAACCAAACTACGATTGCTTTAGTGTTTCTATTTCAGAGATCAAATAGGAAACAAACTTTAATAGATCGAACGCGTAAGCACAATTGTATCTTGGTATTAAAATAAGTGATTATGTGTAATAAAAATATTTAATAAAAATGTAGAATATATTTAAACATTATTTATAATAAATCGATATTTTTATTTAAGTCACTTTGAACAGTACATTTGAACTACATTATTCAATTGAGCTATGGAGCTAATTTTATTGAGTTCAGCAGCTATTTGGTGGAGAAATTAATCAGACAGAGTAATGTTTTGAAGACATTCGGGCCATCATGATTTCGACGATAGCGCGATACTTGGCATTTACAGTGTAGATCCCTACAATTAATACCATTCCGGGGAAATATGTGGGGGATTGGATAAAATTTTATCCGTCTTGCCCAGCTGGACATCTCCAATTTCTGCAACGGATTACGAGGTAGTACAGGAAATGTACTAAAAGACAAACAAATAAATATTCATTTTTACTATTTTATTATATTACCCGACATTATTTATTATATCTGCATTTTTTATTACAGATTAGTTCCGTAATGTTTTTTAATAATAAATTTTGTATATAGGGATGCTAGATTAAGATTAGAGATTTAATTTTAAACTAAAAATTTTATGTATATATATTATATTTTTAATGTATATCTCCATATCATAAATCTCTAAATAACTATATTGTTTAATTATGTTTTGCGCACCTATTCAAAAGAGTTTTTATTGAGGGTTTTTATATTTGTTATAAAAGGTATTTTTATTTATACTGTAGCAGATATTAAATAAAATATTTTAGCCGAAAAAACACTGATTTACAGAAGTTCTGCCAAGGCTCAGCAGGAAGGCTAATGTTTGTTTACATAAACATTCGCCAACTTTAAACAAACATGTTTAAGTTTTTTTTACTTCAAATAATTAAAAGCCATGTTGTTTTTAAATATTAGTGTTTGAACTATAGGACTAAAAAAAATATATAAATATTCTGTGTCGTTTATGCTAGTCAATGCAGAATCAGACTTGGTGTACTTGAGAAATGGTATTATTATTGATATATGTCAATTGGGCGGTACATTTTTTTAGCAACAGTCACAGCAGCTTTACTCATCTTCAATATAAAAGGTTCAACGTACAACATATATATATATATTATATGATATAAGATATATGATCTCCTCGTTCCCCAATGACGCACACACACACACATTAGTGCATCTGAGGTGAATATCTCTTGTTTCGCCCCCTGCAGCGAATCTTCATTATTATTTATTCTCCGAGGACGACCTTGACCTTGGGGGCCTTACATAATAATAATAAAACTCGTGTATAATAATATTTAGTGTAAATAGGAAAGAAAAAGAAGAAGGCATGAATTCCTTCTATGTAAGAAGAAGAAAGGCTTCAGTTTGTATACTTTCCGGGGGATCTACAACAACAATGAAGAGATCATCGTTAATCACATTGAACTTCACGCTTGCATAAAGCTAATTAACACAATTGGACACAGAAATAAATCATAAAGGCCAGGCCGCGGATCTCACTTTTACCAAACTATACTAAAGCAGAAACAAAGTTTTATATTTCTCTAGTTACGGTAAACAAAAAAAAATGAGTTTATGTCCCACATATATTCAACTATTAAATAGAATTGCTAAACGAAGAGAGGTACCTTTACTTATTGCTTTCAGTTATATTTCATAAAGCAGGGACATATTTATATACAAATATATAACATGATCTATGAAAAAGATAAATAACGTCTATCGCCCCATCTGGACTCCAGATACAGGACTCCAAAGACCTTCGCCTACCTGCCTCTAGCTATCTCACCCGTTCGTTGGGATTCCCGGTCACTCCAGTCATTGATAGTGAAATTGATTACCAAATAACTCAGGAACTATCGACAAATGGCACTTTTAAACCTCACTCTCATATTTCTAAAATGAATCCGGCGTGCCTACATGCTTTTCAGTCTCACAAGTTTTAACCGACATAAATGTTCTAGCTGAATATATACACCTGTTTTGGGTTTTTAATAAAATAATTCACACTTTTGGTCTACCTCATTGAAAGATCCTAGGTTCGATAGACTTAATTTGATGCTATATGCTTATTATATCCTATCGGATGCAATTCTAGCGAACCATATAGGCAAAAAAAAAAATAGATAAATAAATTCTGGTGCTGGATGGCAATATGCGGCGGATCTATTTTAAGTTTACCCCAAAGTTTCGGCAAAGTATTTTACGATGTTAAAAAATAAAATAAATGTTATGAAACTTTTAAAGAATTAGTGTATTATGTTTTTTAAGGTTTGTTTTGTGTTTAAGTTTTTAAATTTTTGTTGTTTTGATATTTTGGCATTGTTTGTTAATATTTTGTTGTTATATTTTATGTTTTGATAGGCTACTCTGGCGAGGAATAATTTTAAACTAGAATGTTTTATTTATCTTATACATATAATTCCTTCCCCTAAATATTTTATTATATTTGGTTGTATCTATATCTTAAAATATTTTAAGCCTCAATAAGAAATAAAAAATAAATAAAATAATTCACACTCTGTTACCTTTTCGCAAACGTGATTGTTTAGAAATATATTTTTTATTGGTGACCCAGCCATTTTAATTCGCTTTTGATACTCATTGCTCGAAGAATCAAAAGGACTTGATATAAATTGAACGAGATATTTTTCGATAAAAATAATTTTAGTTTATAAATGCATTGTTATTATAAAACCAAAGAACGGTTATCTGTATGGTCTAAATATGAAGTAAATATCGTTAATAATGTTTAAAAACATTAAATATGTATAGTTAGGTATCTAAGCCATGTTAAGGGAAGACGCAACTCAAGGTAAAGTAAAGGTTATATCTACATTTGAAAGAGGTTTATGAATTTTGACCGTTAAAAAAAAGGCTAATCTACAATTGCAGTATGCATTATAAGCCTTATTTCCTCTACAGTTTATTTAAAAAATAAATGTAAAAGTCAACATTCAAGAATTTGGTTATTTTGACATGTATTAGGTAATAGACGGCGCACCATATTTAAAAAAGTAATTTAAGTAAAGAGGATAATATGATAAAATTAGACATAATGTATAATTCAATTAGGATTCCTTTGAGCACGGAAGGATACTTTATAAAAATTGTATAACTATTGCCTAATAAGAAAAAATCATGATAAGCCAAACACATTTTTCAATAGTTGAATAGGAAAATAGTGATAATCATTATTTAAAGTCATGGTAGGACATAAATAAATTATTTTAAAGGTTTTGAAATCTGGGTTTTCCATATTTGCCATTGAAATACATGATTATTTATTTTATTAGTAAAATATAAAGTAAGATATGAAGGTATATACCTATAAATTTGATATTCAAACGCTTTAAAATTTTTAGCCATGATTTTAAAGATATATACTTTGAAATAGTCCTTTAATACAGGGAATGCCTAAAGCTTTGATTGTTTTAAATTCTTAAGGTACTGGATCACCAAGTCCCCAATTAAAGTATTTATATTCAAACCAATTATAGTTAATCTTACAGGACATGGTTAATGTGATTTCTTGCTTGACAAAAGTGACTTCTCTCTTACTTCTTTTAAGTTCCAGGGTAAAGCATCTCTAAATAAATATTATGTCTCTTTATAAGAATCTGACAAAACCTCTGATATATTATGATATATACATACGAAAATAATCTTCAAAAGCCGGAACCAAATATATGGATACACTTGATCAACCATGATCGTAACTTTTTTTGCATATCTATAATAAGAAAGATCAATTGTCAACACTTTTTAAGTGTCATTAGGCATAGGGGCGCAGGTTCGAATCCCGAGAGGGGATGCTCATTGATAAGATCCTAGGTTCGATAGACTCATTTTAATACTATAATGCTTATTTATATCCAGTCGGATGCTGCAATTCTATGGAACCATATAGGCAAAAAAGTCTCATTAGTTAAAAATAAAAATATATAATTAGTGGGTACCGTTTCTGCCAGAAAAAAATGAGGCATCTTTGCATTTGTTGTCTTAATGCAACTTTTTTGGTTCCAAAAGAGGAATGACAACAAATTGGGTGAATCATAATCATTCAAAGCCCGATATAATTCCATATATTCTTCGGAATTATATCATTGTTCATCTATTTGCTTTCTCAGGAAGAGGAATGCGTTATTGTTGTTCAAAGCTAAGATTGGTCCATGGTCTAATCTGTATTTGATCACAGAACACAATACTTTAACAGTAGATCCCCAACAAAGCAAACAAATATGTTATTTACACCATGTAAAAATATTCAAAAGTAACAGGGGGGGGGGGGATCTTATACGAAACTTTACTCCACACACAACCAAATTTATCTATCTATCTACTATCTATCTATAAAGTCTATCTTATGTATCTATTATCATCTATAAATAATATATTTAAATGTATATATATATTTATATATTGTGTGTGTGTGATAAATAAATATAATATAAGATATATATATATATATATATGTATATATATATACATATAAAATATATATATGGTGAATTCCACAATTAGGGTTACCTAAGTGGTCCATAACCACTATTTTGAAACTTTACTAATCATCTTTTTGTTTTCCCTGCAGGTGATATTATGTCTGGGACATCTAAAAATATGTTCGGCTAACCTTAATGGGCATTAATTGACGAGTTAATTGAGATTTTATACAAATTAGCTTAAATTGTCTACATTGTGTTTTGATGATCTTATTGCGTCCGTAAAAGTTGAGGTACATCCTCCATCTCTGTCCGTCATCTAAGGCTTGCTCGGACCTGTCCTTCCGTATCACTGTCTGTCTATCGGTGTGTTCCATGCAACCTAAAAGTCCTAAAATTCTTGGATGGAAAGTTACATTTTTTTTCGTTGCATTTTTTAGCCACAGTCTCGTTCATAATGCCTGAGGGCGGCCTCGAACTCCGAGTGATGATGAGAAGGAAGACAAAGAGGAAGGAACGAAGAGAAACTGGGAGAGGGAAGCAAAGGAAAAAGGAGAGGGGGAGGAGGAGGAGAAGGACATTGACGTTGGGAAGGCTCAACGTGGACGCCCGCGGGAAGGCGGGAGGAACAGCAGAGGAAGAGACAAAAAGACAGATAGAGAGCGTGAAGTGAAAAGTGGGAGTCCAGCGCAGTTCGCTGAGCACTTCAAGAAGAAGATTCGTGGTTTTGCTCGCCATCGGGTTGTTGCTAAGAACAGAAGGACGCCTTGAATCATCATCTCAAAGATTTGGATCTGGACTCCCTAGTCATATTTCTGACTACGCCGAGAAGTACGCAGCGAAGGAGTTCGAGGAGGTTCAGAGTCTTCACTGGGGAGGCAGTGCTCTCATCACCATCTTCACATCTGTGGCTCTGTTTCACGCATGGGACCAAACCAATTGCACATGGAAGAAAGTGAAGGTCTACTTCAGTTTCTTTTCAGAGAGGCCCGAACAAGATCATTACATGGCCTCTCACTGTCTTGAGCGCATTGTAAAATGGATCAACCAAAAATTCCGCCTAACCTTCAAGGCAATCACTTTTGTTCAGACAAATGCGCCGGACAGTTTTGCAATCGGAAGGTGTTTGGGGCCATTGCCCAGTCGAGACGTCACCTCTGTGTGAATCACAACATCTCGGATCCACTGTGCCCTGACTGTCCTCTAGTCACCATTCATTTTTCCTGCGCAGGTCATGGCAAATGCGAGGGGATCATGTCGGTGCTCTCTCCAAAACAAGCTTCCGCAAAGAAGAGTTAAAAGGCAAGCCTCTTCGGAAGATCACCGACATTGACACTCATGTGCAGACCCACCTTAATTTTGTCAACCTTGAAAAGACGCAGGCAGGACAAGAGGACAAAATGGGTTCTTTTACAGTGGATTCCATGGAGAAGTGGTTGCCCCAGAAAGCGTCTCAGTGTCTCAGGCAGATTGGGAGAGGGTTGATGGGACACGTGACCTCCACCAGCTTCACACAACACTACTCCTGGCGAGCTTCTCACTAGAGAGTCTTCATGTTTTTCCTGCCCCGAGTGCTTTGAACGCAAGTATGAGGATTGTCGACGAACGGAGGAGCTTGGGCTGTCCACAAAGTCATGGTTTCTCCCATCTCTACTACCGTTGCGATTGCTCGGGCCGCCACTAGAACGCGCTCTGGACAAAGCCGTCATCGTGCGCAGCTGGCCAACATGGCCACTTCCGGTTCCGTCATTGCAGTGAGCCGTGGACAGTACGATGAACTGGAATTCGTTCAAGTCATCAAATCTTGTGGTGAGCTTCGTGACCCAACCTACTCAAAGGAAAAATCTTGAATGATATGAGGGTTTGTCTAATTGTTTTTCAATTACCGGGGCTAAAATATTGACCTTTGATTCGTCATTCATTCGATCACCGCCTCTTCATTTTGTAACATCGTCAGTATTGCGAAAAGGGAAACAAATGAATGTTCTAAAAATTATCGATTGCGAATTTGATGCTTTACTGAATGATTATCTCATGTAAATATATGGTTTCTCTTCTGTAAACAATGCTAAAATTTTCCTTGTTTTCATAGTGTGTGAGGTTTTCGTTTACAAATTTTGGTTTTGAGTGTGGTTTCGAATGTTAGGATGTTACAATCTAAGAAAATTGAAAAATAAATGTGAAAGGCAAAGAGGCTGAGTGACTGTAAAGTCGCGTGCTGGTGCGACAAGTCGCGCACTAGTGCGACGAAAAAGACTTGGAAAAGACGTAGTGAGGCTTTTGGTCATATTAGATGAGAAATTTTCATTCATATTTC
Source organism: Caligus rogercresseyi (assembly GCA_013387185.1). Lineage (NCBI taxonomy): Eukaryota > Metazoa > Arthropoda > Copepoda > Siphonostomatoida > Caligidae > Caligus > Caligus rogercresseyi. The sequence goes on from CP045906.1 coordinate 4,647,711, forward strand.
TAAAAAGAACCACTAAAACTTACATTTATTGCGAGGGTAGGCGATTTCAAAAAAGGTCTCTAAAAGGGAAAAATGTCTATACTCATGATAAGCATTTTTGGTAGCAATATCAATTGTTTTTAAGGAATAATTTTCTGAAAGACTAATTCTCATTTATACTTTAAATATAATTAAGATTCCGTCATGTAATGCTTCGGCAAATATTTTTTTCACATGGTAGACAGACTGAAGACAATTAATTTGGGTCTAAAAAGGGAAAAAGTCTATAACTGTCTACAACTTGGGATTCAAAAATTGAAAAGGGAAACATTGAATCTTTGGGTCTTTTTGGGCGCGATGTTTACCTAGTATTGTATACTAACAAACAAGATGAAAACTAGCCTTGCCACAGATCTTTTCGTGTAAAAAAATCTCAATTTTTAACTTGCCCTTTAAAACTGCCAAATTTGCTCGTAAAACAGGCGGCTCAATACTTGCACTTAATTTCTCTTTTTAGTCTGAATTCATTTCTACATAGTGTTATTTTTCTACCTCTTTACCCAATGTCCTAGTAGATATTTTCAGTCATAAAAGGTTCTTATATTTCATAAATTTTTCTCCAAGCATGTGAAATAGTGACTTGTTACATATTTGTTACATAGAAAATTACCGTTTATCTGTAGTCAAAACCGAGTATATTAGAGTAAAAATCCAGTTTTTCTAGTCTTTTTTTTCTCGTAAGACTGGAGGAACCTTCTTAATGATAGTTAAAAGTAATAAAGACAAAATTTGTTTCATTTTGGTCTGAATGTGAAGCAAATTAACTAATTTCTATGCAAATTACGAGGGGAACCCTGTTCGTGGAATCCACCATATATTTACATGTATATATATATATTATATTATAAAGAGAGAGAGAGAGATATAGGATTTAATGCATTTACACGATTCTAAAGCTTTTTATATGCGCTGATTTTTAGTTATGAATCATCGTTCAAGCTTAGAGTAATAAGCATTTAATTTACTTGAAATAGAAAGGTGAATAAGGAGTTTTGTGTTGAAACAAAGATTATAAACGTTCGTCATTCTGACTAACTCAAGGTGACGTGGGATCCAGGAAGATAGTTGTCTAAATGATTACTTTATACCTCGATTTAATGATGAATCGAGGAACATATAGGTAGTATAGCCTCTAATGGAGTTTTATTGTATCCCATGTTATAGAAATAATTTATTTAATAAATAAATAAATGGGTTTTATCCTATTCATATATATATTATATATATATATATATATATATATATCATATATATTATATATATCTATATATATAGTATATGTGTATATTCCATTTGCTTAATATGTATACTTTTATTATTTTATTTACATTTATATCGATAAAGAATATAACAAATTGTTGTATTAAATTTATTTGCCAAACTATAAACAGAAAATCGTGGCATTACAATGAACTCAGGGATTTATCCTCTAAGAAGTATCATTCAAATCATATCACTTTCAATTAAATATATATTTTTTAAATGCTATAATCTAATTTAAATACAATAAGCATCAAAATTGCTATATATATATATATCTTTGTATAAGACAAAGTGTGTTTAAAATAACGTTAATAAATATACATAAACGGATAAAACTAGTGGGTTTATAATCATCTATCAATAGACGAGAGTCTTTATATAAAGCCGTTATAAATGTTCTTTAAAGCTTATATCTTACGTGCATTTTATAAAGATATAGATTTTATTTTCAAATAAATTATAAATTTCATATTTAAAAACGTGTTTTTATAGGCTTTACTTTTTTTAAAGTTTAGTTTCTCTCTTAGAGGCGTACAAACTTTCCTTTGATCAAGGTGCCATATGTGATATTGTTTAGATATATTAGGATGATTATAGCCTCTCTCTGCATATATATGATGCATTTGCATTGAATTATAATAATAATTCATATTTTACTATGAAGCATGAACTGCATTTATTAGTTGACGTCATGCTGATATATTGTTTTTTTCTACTTTACTAATGGATGCACATATTTTAATATATTTTATAACTTTAAAAATGAATGATGCGTAGAGCATTAGTGTATTTTTAGTCTTCATTGATCCAATGAATTTGCAAAAAAATATTTATAATTATTAAATCCACCAAAAAAATCGTAAACAATTAACTCCTCAATAGACAATTTCGGCAAATTGTTAAAATTCTTTAAGCTGGTATGGATTGTCGTTGAATTTATTATTCAATTCTTCATTCGTTTGTGAACTGTCCCGCAGTAGGGATTATATAAAAATCCTTTCGTTAAACGTAAAAGGCTTGAGTGATCCTCAAACGTCCAAATATACCAAAGCAAGCATCCTTTTTGGCCTAAGAGCAAATGGAACTTCGTCGTGGATGAGGGTTTTAAATAGTGTTCTTCTCAACTGTAAAGCTCTTATAGCGGAAGGCTAACCTTGAATACTCCAATACTGCCGGGAGAACTAAGGACAATTCTCATCACTGTCGCGGCACGTTACACTGAAAATTCCCAGTCTACCTACATCACGATTCGTGACCTCTGGCCTAAAAAGGAATATAAATATTTTCCAACATGCTCTACAATATATTCAAAAATAAGCAAAATAGTTTTGAAGTTTTTTTAAACACAGCTAAACTATTTAGTTTTTAGCCTGTTATATAGTTATATGTTTTATTTTGTCTCATTAATGTATAGGAACTTACATTATTTAATAGTTGTTTAGTTGATTAAGATATGTTTTAAATGGATATAATTGTGTTTTTATTTATATGATTTATTTTTATTTATTTTTGCCTATATGGTTTGATAGAATTGCATCCGACAGGATATAAATAAGCATTATAGCGTTAAAATTAGTCTATCGAACCTAGGATCTTATCAATGAGGTAGACCAAAAATGACCATCCCCTCTCGGGATTCGAACCTGCGCCCCCAACATTGAGAGTTGAACACGCCTTAACACGCACGGCTATCGAGCTCCCTTTTATGATATTTTCTATATCAAAGCAAAAACTTTCAACGACAAAATTTATTTAGGTATTCAATACATATTTGCTCTGATTTTATGTATTTATCTGGTTTTTAGACTTACATAATAAGGAACTTTTGAACATGTAAAAATTGTACATTTTGATAACCATGCTAATTTGTCTGTAAAATAATTAACAATAAAAGGTCAATCAATATTACTTTCGATAAATCATTTTAAAAGCGTGTTTTCTAAAACTAGAAATCATTAATGTAAAAAGCTTTTCAAAAAATATTTTTTGTCAAATATTACAACATTTGGAAAACATTGAATTTATAATTTCTTACATGCAAAAAATATACTTTTTAAATTGCACTAATGTATATTGAAATAATCAATCGTAAATAGTTATGCTTAAATACGATCGTAAATAGATTTTTCAATATATTTGAACATAAATTTGAAAATACAGAACTCGTTGACGTGGAAAAAATATAAATATTGTTTTTTCTAATAAAAAAAGATTTTAAAATGGGGTATCTAATGTTGTCATCAGTTAAATAATTGGTTGTTAAGGCCATAACAAACTTACACTATTTCATTAATCTCAAACTGTATTGTATCCTTTGATTTTATAGAAAAAATTTATTCATATCGAATTTTTTTTTTAAATAACTATTTCTATCTTTCAACAAATCTTAATACACAAGGGACAATTTGTTCATGTGTTACATTAATTCCCATTGATATGATTAATTAATTATATATAAATACCTTGCCTAAAGGATTTATTTTCTTAAAAAGAAGATTCAGTAAGAATAAAATGAAAATGCCCACGTCATTCAAATAAAATGGTGTTCATTGGCATTGAAAAAAATAAATTTATTTTTTTCTAACTGAATGTCCAAGTTATTAGCATAATTTTATAGCCTTTAATGATGTTGAATTATGATGAATGAATAGAGTTCTAAGGTCTAATAGAATTGTTTTTTAAATCTAAATAACTCTAATAATGAAATGACTATGAGTGATTACATGTTTTGAAAAAATATAGTATTTATTAAAAATGACTTCAAGGTCCAAATATAGTTTGTGATTATTTAAATATATAAAAAGCCAAACAAGGAGCATTAGCTCAGATGATGGCAGGAAAAAGCTAACGGTACAGTTTCAAATATCTGAATGTCCTTTGTTTATCATGAATTGTGGCAGCTTAACAACAACGTAGATCATGCTTCTGTTGACTGACAGCTTTATTGATTTGATCAAAAACTATTTTGGCTATTGAATATGCATGTGTGGGGATGAAATAGAAATAACTAAAGCCGCTGTTCTATTAGATCTCCCAAAGAGGAGTTAACTCCTTTTCCAAAGAAGTTCCAACAGCTTCTCGTATTTCGTATTTTTAAATGGGTTTTACGATTAGTATTTTTTTTGCCATTTCTTTGTTTTTTGTTTCCTCTAAAAGTTTCGCGTTGCCGTCATTGTTTTGTGTTCAAAAAGTTATTTTATCATATCTGTTTGATATAATATATGTATAGCTTACTATACAAAGGATCAAAAGTAAGAATACAAAAAAATATTTATAGGATCAAATCAAGTCCTGATGAATTCAATATTTATCTATAATTAACTTATCATACCTCTAAGAAGGTAAAGAGAAAAGCTATTATTAGTGGGGGGAGGGGGACTTTTCTACTGATTGTTCAAATGGATCGTAAATTGTAATCAATGGTATAAAATCCAAGGCACCAATTACTGATCCCTTTATTCTATTGTTGAACAAAGGAATTTGATTAGAAATACTTACCTCCTTCTGCAGAGTTTTTAAAAAGCAAGCCTTAGTAAATAGTTTTACAGTATTAGAGCTTTGATTTAGTCTACCGAAATAAGAAACCATTAATACTTAAAATCTCATTTATAAGTTAAAGAATATATATACTTAAAGAGAAAACCAGTGATGTGAGTTAAATATACAAGTATTTTTATTATATTTAGAAGAAAACATAGATAAGTATAAATATAATATTTTCTTAAGCATGCAAATTAAAATATATAATACGCTAACCAACTACAAAACCTATTATATTTATGTTTATTGTGAATTCCTTTTTTCAGAATTAAATGTTCATGTTTTCTCAAAAAGTTACTACTTTTAATGTCTTTATATTATACCTACCATTTGCAATCCAAAAGCATTTTTATATTGATATAATATATGTATATATATAGTGTCAAGGAGGAGTAAATCTGGGAGTATGGCGTGGAATCGTGATTAGGAATACTCTAAAAAGGAAGGGTTGAAGGTAAACAAAATACATTTCCTTCTTTGATATTTTTTTACTAACTCCAATACATGCTGAAGATTCATTAGAATTTAAAACTCAAAGAACCATTTTATCTCACTCACTTGGACTATAATACATTGAGTCCCTGACCTTCAAAGGTATTTAATAATAAACTATCATAACGAGTGATTTTGAGTCATTTCAAGGGGCTTGTCTTTAAAAAAAGAACTTATTTTTAGTATGAGAGCCAGACGATGGCTTTGTAGTTGTTGTTTCTTTGAAAAAAGGTCAAACTTTTGATTGGATATGTTATTTTGAGATGATGATGACTTTGAGGAAGGTGAAATACTAGTTTTTTATTGTGTGTCTTTAAAGAACTGCATTTATATTGTGTTCCGTGTGTCTGATGCCCAATAAGGATGTTAAATCTCTAAGAGACTTCTTAATGTATATAAATAGTTGTGACATTTAATTACTACCAGGAAGTTGGGTATTAAGTAAATGGAAGCGTACGTTTTGTAAATGACGTCTATGACAATGGTAATATTATTATATGACCCATTCTATCATATTTGATATGTATTGAAATCCGTAAATGTCATAAAACTACATATTTAGTACATTTAAAATAATTTAAGGAACATTAATATAAGGATCATACCGCATTTATTTATTATTATGTTGATGATACATTCTGGAGATTTATAATTGTATAACTAATTACACGGTTATTTTAACAAATAAATCCATAAAAATATAATATAAGCCAATTCAAGTCTTTGTACACATATATTATGTAACTGAAACTATATATATATATATATTTAATATAAGTCGTGTATTACAGAACAAAGATACTAATAAATAATTTGAGGTGAAATTTATAACTCTATACAGTCCTTGTCATTTATTAAATTCTAGGTAAAAATTGGCAATATATTATTTGTTGTTTATTTTTGTTATTTTTTGTTTTGAGCTGTGGCTAGATATGTAGATCTGAACCATTCAATATCCTTTTCGACTACTGACCCCTAGACTTGTGCGTAGAAACACATTAAGTGATTACTATACCTTGCCACCATCCATCGAAAAAAAATCTCAAATATTATTAAAAATATCTAATAATTATATATGCAACGTTTTTTATGTAACACCGGAGTTTATATATATTAAAATGTTTTTTTTATTTACATACGATGATTTGGTACGATAAAATATTTTTATATTTATAAATCAAGAACAACATTTTCAATCTTGATAATTAATCGTTGGATTCACTCAATAATATCTAATATTTGTTATGTACTTTTCAATACAAACAAAATTTGCAAAATCTCATCCAAAACAAAAAGAATAAATGTTCCAAAACTAACATCGCGATATTTTTTATTAGTGTTTGTTTTGTTCCTTTTATATTATGTTTAATTGCTATATTATGATTAAATAATTATTACATGAGCATATATTACCAATTTTTGTATCGTATTTATTGATATTTATTATAATATACTAGCGAGGACCCGTCACACAGTGACGCTTTGTATTTTTAACAGCATAATAAATAACATAGAAAATGTCCTTTTTAATTAGTAATGTTATTTTATTCCAATGAGAAAATATTTTAATAAAATACAAAGAAAAAAAATGAATGAAATCCCTTAAGTGGAGTCAGCTTCCCGATATATTACGTTGGGTGTCACTGTATTATTTCCTCCAACCTCCACCTTCACATTTGTCCAGGCCCGAAGGGATGGGCGGGCCTGGGGGGGGGGCAGGCCCGCCCACTGAGTGACGTAGGCTCGCCCACCCACTGAGTGACATGTGCCCGATTTTCTATGAATGTGTCAACTGTGTCCCCCATAACAACTGTAAGGCCCCAACAGCCTGGGCCTGCACCTGACATACACTTTGCCCTTGAGAAAACCACATATAACTAGCCATGTGAGAAGACTGGACTTGGCAGATAAATTCCCACTTTCTCAAAGGTCTGACCCTGTGCCTTGTTTATTGTTATGGAGTAAGCCAGTCTCAGAGGAAACTGGTGCCGTTACAGGATAAATGGCAGGTTAGTGTCACTGGGTGCTAGCTTGATGCAAAGAATCAGGACTTCGTTACCCTGGTTAGCACTTGTCAGAATTGAGGCTTGATGCAGTTGTCATGCATGCGAGTGACCTTCAGTCTAGTTCCATTGCAAAGACCCTGACGGAGAGACAGAATCCTAAGTAGCATCACGACTGCATTCACTTTCAAATTCAGACGGTGTGGTGGCATTCCAGAAGGTGTCAGTGAGTTGAGAAACTTTACAGGATAGTTCTGCCTTGATTAAGGGGATTAAGTGGCTATACATATAGGTTACTTAATTAGCCAACGCAGGCACCCACTCACCTGTACTCTTGGGCTCCAAATGAAGCAAATGAGAAGGCACTGTTATATTGTCTGATGTTGTCCCTAAAGTTACACGATTCAGTGCTATAGCCTGTTATAAGGTCCTCCGGTGGTGATGGATAAACAGCTAATGGTGGGAGGCTGACCTTCCCATTGTGACAGCAATTAGGGGTCTCATTTGGGAATCTAAAGCCTTGCAGTACTGCAAGGTTTAGTCATCGGACCCAAGTAAACTCTTGATGTAGAGCCAGCGTTCGATCTAGTACTTATCCATATTCTCATCCTTTCTCTTTCCTCTCCCTCTGTGCTCTTGACATATTTTCTCTCCATATACTTGATCTCTCATTTGTCCTAGCTCTTTTCGCCTCCTTAATCCTTTAGAATGAGCTGCTTTCCTGTTTCTTTGGCGCTGAGTCCTTTGGGTTATTTGGGCCTCCATCAGATATTTATTCTCAGATCCTCTCAAGTATAAATATATTTCAATTGTGATGAGGAATAAGATCCAAAAGAAAACATGTTTGTAAATGAGTGAATTATCTGGGAAGAACTTATCCGGATACAATAACTGAAGACTTACTTACTGAGTCTCATTATTATGAAACCGGCTAATTCCTATTTTTATGTAACATTTTTCTTCCTCCTTTTTATTATTATTTTTAAACATAATAAACTGATAATTTATCTCAGAATACCGAGTTGAGAACTTTTTACTAAATCAATAGAAAAACACTAACAGTCCAAAAATAAACTTAATTAAAAAAAGGGTAAGTGGTAAACCAAATATTTTGAGTGGGCACTTCAAGAGGTCCCTAGAGGCCTTGCAAAAAAAAAAAATTGTGAGTTGCAAAAAAAACCGTACAGTTTTATTTTCAAATTTAATTCTAAGGTTTTTTTATCTTATGCACCAACTCCCTAGGGAGACCCCTTACCCTCAAAAATGGTTTTGAATGGTTGTAAAAGGGACTTTTGAGTAGCTCTCCTGATGGTAATTTTGAAAAAATATCAATTTTATTTGATCATAGTCGTAGAAAAACGTTTCCTACAACTTTTAAAAACAAAAAAAATTGTTTGTTTTTCAAAAAACCAAGAGGGTTGTCCAGCAAAATTTGAATTATGTCGTTTTTCGCCAATTACGTGAAATTTTCACATTCAAATCACAAAAAGTGAAGCGTTATGACCTCCCAGGAATTTTTATTTTGTTGAAATATGTACTTTTAAGCCACCTATCATTTCCCAATAAGGACAAATGGGCAGTTAAAGTTTTTTGGGTTTTGGCTCAAAATTATGAGTTTTTTACAAAAATTTCAAAGACCATTTATCTGTGATGATGAGAATTTGCATGAACTACATTTCATACTTTATAACATGGGTATGTATCTGTCATATTTTTCACTCTAGGGCGGCAATAATTTTTCACACTAAAAAACTATTTGCTTGAGCGTGAGATATGAGTACCTCAACTCTTGAGTACTAAAGACCCCTATTTTATTAGCTCATCTCAATTATATTTTTACTTAGAGTTCAAAAATGTATATATCTTGGTATGTATTTTTTTTTCAAAAAATGGATAAATTGGCATTATAATTTCAATTGCTATATCTGTATGTATATACGACGTATGACAGAGCAGCAAAAGCATGTCATACAATTTTTTGGGCTCAATACTATCCCCAATAAAAATACATCTCCATGCTGAATTGCAATTTGATCAATCTAGTGTTTAAGCTGCTACATCCACATGACATGACTTTTTAGGGCACTATTAAATGATGGTGGCATTCATTTTTTCTTTCTCCCTTTTTATTTAAACTTTGATCACTCTTATAAATGTAGTTATTGAAGATACATACTAACATGTAATATCAAAATTCTTAGAAAGAGTAGTTCTTTAAAATATTTTTTTGAAAAAAATACATTTTCTTATGAAAAACTGGAAATCCAACTTTCAATTGGCCTTTTCTAGCCCATTGTGGCCATAAAGACAATTATTTTATTCATATAATCTCCAGATAGAAACACATCTCTGTGCCAAATTTCAACTGGATCCATCAAGTGGTTTGGCTGTAACATACAAAATTGTCGCATTTTTGTGTTCGTTCGTAGAGTATTATTATATAGATATTGAGCGTTAAATATTTTATTACCAACGATCAAGAATTTAAACCATATTGTTCATATATGCATATTTCTTAAAACAATTCTTGTTAAAAGAGATAAAAAAAATAAATAAAAAACACGTCAAGGAGTTCTTTTAAGTCATTGGTAAAGAAAACTCTTTGTTTATTAATTGTTTCTTACATTCAAGACGCTTATTATTGCCCTATATATTATTATTAAGTAAAATTCTTTTATATAACTCATATATAATAATTATAGAGTACATATTCAAATTTCACCTCCTTCAAGGGTTAAACTACGGTAATAATTCTAAGAGAAACGAAATGAAGGACGGTAAGTTAATTACATTCAACATTGAAGGGATCATCGCGGGCCAACATAATGACATGCTTCCACTGACTTCATAGATCTATGAACAAGAAGTGAAGTTGTGACTAGGGTAATGTTCAGACATAATTAAGGGGGCTTGAGCGTAGCTAAAGCTTCCACAAGGCTTTCATACCATTCAATAGACTGCAATGTAGATGAAGGATTCAGGTAATTATTCATAATGGATTAAAAGCATTATCATAAAATAATGAATTGATTAGTTGATCAAAGTGCATTGATAGTATTGTATCATTCATAAATATAACATTGTATTATCATTCTGATGATTAATATTTATTAGTTAATATTTGAAACTATTTTATGAGAGTTAAAAAAGATGTCAATGTATTCAATATACATGCTTAAGGATTTAAATTTGAATCTTGTGAACATAATTTTAAAAAAATACATTTACCTCCCGATAATAATTATTATATAATGACTAGTTGGTATGCGTTTTTCAATGATATTTATAACTATATATTAAATAAATAAATATGCTTTTAACTTCAAATAAAATCAATAAAATATTGGTAATGGCTACCAATAAATGTAGAGCTATGCAATTAATAAAGTAAGATATGATTCAATAAACTTAGCTCATGTCTATATTTTTTATCAATGATATTAAGAGATACATACATAAACTATTAAATTTATATAAGATATAATATTAAATAAGAAGAAATAAAGAAAAACGTCATATATTATAAAAACTAATATCCCGTGCTTACGTAAAGAAACTTTTCATAAAAGAAATGAATGTTTCATAAATATGTTTAAATGAAGAAGTCAAATGTTACCGGGAGATATTGACAATTTCTCAACGGTTTATGTGATTTCCTATGCAGTTTTTAAAATCCTTTGTAGATTATTATGAATAAAGCAAGTGGAGGATTATTGCCTTGTTCATATGCCATTATGGTAATTGCTTCAGCAAATTAATAAGATACAACACACTATCTCTTGAAACAAACAAATATTATAATATTATATACAAACACCTTTAAGCCATGACTGGGCCATGTACGCGATCGAACTATTTAGATTCTTTTTGAATTGCAAGAGTATGCCTATTTTCTATTCAAATTGATTTAAAAATAAACTTATTCTATAGTGTATGAAACTAAAGAATCACATAATTTTTTTTCGTTTTGTAAACAGTGGTTCTGCCAAGGTCTATTTTTAATTTTTCTTATAGCTTAATAGATTATTAATAAGGCGACAAAAATATGATGTTTCTAGAATTAAATAACTATTGCATTAAATGGTCATTTGGTTTCATTTACTGCAGTTTTAATGGACTATTCTTGTTAGGCTTTGCCATTATATTTGTTAGTATTAAGATATCTCATTCATACATAAACGTTTCTGGATGGAAAAATATATAAAAGATAATATATATTAAGTACTTTAATTGGCTTTGTAGTACAATAATTATTTATTGTAAAATTGTGTATATCTCTTTTTGTATTTTGTATTAAAACTTTGACAACATACACATGGATAAAAATAAATTGGATATTTAGAGCCTTGTTTACGACGCGATTTTATTCCAATATCACAAACACTCCTCCAAATATTGTCTGAATTAATTTAGGGTAAAAAAATGTGAAAAATTAGCCGTAAAATTTGATTGTTGGGATAAATATAGTTGGGTAAGTCTTTGTTTATAAGTTGATTGACATATTGACCCTTGATAAGTTAAATTTAAAAAGTCCTATAAGGATACAGCGAGATCACCAAATCCCTTGGGAGATAGTGTTTATTAACCCATTAGAACCTGAGCGTCGATTTTTCGACGTGTTATATAAGTAAAGAAAAAAGTCGCAATATATGCAAAAATGAAACTGTATGAATATGGATATCGTTTTAAGAGTATATTACTTGGTAAAGATCCATTGTTTATGTTTGTGGCATTTTTTTGTCAGTCTAGACAAAGAGTTTTACAGCGACGGACGTGCCTCAAAAATTATCCACTCCCAGGTATTGTCTTCTTGATATTTTTCTTTTGTTGACAAGTACTTCCAATAAGTAATATAGGTGATTAAATTATTTATGAAACATGATTCTTTAAATGTTGTTTACATATTATATTGAATTTGACATCTTAATTTATAGAAAAAAGATTTTATTCTAACGTCGAAAAATCGACGCTCAGGTTCTACAGACATATTTTTCAAAAGAAATGCAAACAAGTCTTTATTACGATTTGTAGTACTGCGTTTTTATATGTAATATTGTTTGATTACAACAAATTATTAATAGGCTTATTATTATTATTGTTTTGTAAATAAATATTTGAGATAGACTACTGAGGAGATATTTAGTCTTCTGGAAGACATGGATGAGCCTGCAGATGTTTTTATAGGCCTTCCAGAAACTGAGGCAACTCTCTGACTGAGATAGTGATAGGTCAGATGACAAGGTAAAAGGCATTTAAGAATTAATAGATTAACTTTAATTGGAAGCCCCTGCTCAATTTAATATTTTTGAAAATTTAAAAGTGTATGCTGTGAAGAAGCAATTATTTTGAGAAAAAAATCTGAGAAATGTTCAAACATCACAA
>CP045906.1:4660529-4671490 GCA_013387185.1 Caligus rogercresseyi
TACCTACCTACTCTTCTCCACGCTATTTCAATTATAATCTTAATGAAATCCCTTATTTAGATTTTAATGCCCGATAGAGTGCGATTCATATTTGCTTTCTTTTTTGTATTTACACGAAAAAGTAACTTTTTCTTAGACAAACGTATCTCATTTTTTTTTGCTTTCTAAAAATATGCCTAGAGTTTTATATTGTTTTACATATAGACAGTATAGTTTCATCATCTTCTACAGAAAATGTACAATGTCAAGTGCATCCCATGATAGAATACAACTAAATTGCCTTTCAATATAAACCAAAGTCAAAAAGAAAGAAGGACGTCATTTTGTAAGGCAATTACTTGTCACAAATTTGCCCTTTTGTATATTGGAAGAAATACCTTGTATTCGCATGCCTTTTAAAAATGTAAAAGTTTTCATTTAATATATCGCTGTTATCGAAAGCTTATCGATAACCATAATATATATATATATATATATATATTAAGGGCTAATTCCTTCAATAACGGAGAAATATTCTGAAAATTTATCAGCTGTTCATAGGGGCTTTAGAGGATGGAGGAGGAATGAGGTGAGAGGTGTATATATCACGGACGAAAATTAGGATTTATAGCTGCAAGAAGTATTGTTGCAGCGACTTAAAGATTATGATATATAGGATGATCCCTGAAGAAAAAAGGGTTGATACTACCCTCTATACATACCCTTCTATAACGTCTTTTCGCTCTAAATGAAAAAGAACCATAGTTTCATCGTTAATCGACAAACCTACACATTCCTCCTTTGCAGAAATGACTTGCAATTAAATCTTGAATGATATGGAGATTGTGCCTCTTGGTACTTTTTTTGCCTATATGGTTCGATAGAATTGTAGTATCTGACAGGGATATAAATAAGCATTATTGCAATAAAATTAGTCACTCGAACCTAGGATCTCATCAAGTAGATATACCAAAAATGACCATCCCCTCTCGGGATCCAATCACTTGCCCCCAACATTGAGAGTTGAACACGCCTTAACACACACGGCATTCGTACTTTTTATGTGAAAACATATATATATTTTATGGTGGCGGTGTTTATATATATAAATGCTTTTAACAAGTAATTATTTTATTAATTTCCATTAGCTTAAAAGGGAATAAATACAATTGTTTTCTGCTGAATAGGAGTGAACGCCTATGTATTTTTTTTATGATAGAGGACTACATATTCCTTATACAGTGACACCATAAACCAAATATGGACTCCAATATTAACGACATCTTTTATGAGTGTAGACATTTTCTATTTTCATTTGAGGGAAAAAACTATGTACGTCAAAGGATGATGATAGCAACATCATGAACCAAATTTTATAAAAAAGTATTTGTCCTTCTATTCTGTTTTTTGTCCTTTTAGAGAGAAAGAGAACTCAGGAATGCTTGGGATTATATTTTTATTGAAAGGAGGATTGCCTTCTATATCAGGGTATTTTAACCATTGCTTTAAGTGTTTTTCCTCTTGTTTGCTCACATTGTTGTATGAGTATTGAAGCAACACTGCGATGAATATAATAATATAAAGTGGACGTATGTTGCAGTGGAAATCCATGCAAGGTGTAATTTGGTCCTTCCTACCAATTTGCCTTTTCAAAGGACAATCCACAGACACAGCCATAAGTAGGCTTGTGGATCTTGTGAAAATAGTTTTCATCGGAACGAAGAAGCCCTGGTTGTCTTTTTGGATATAGAGGGTGCTTTTGATAGAGTTGGATTTTGTCATATCATCGAGAGCATGCACAAATATGGGGTGGACGAGAAGACGATAACGTGGTACGACAATTTACTGAAAAGTATAACTGTTTCTGCGGAGCTAGGTGGGGAGCATGCATCAATAACTCCGATGAAAGGTTGTCCACAAGGAGGAATACTGTCAACTATTGCGTGGAACTTAGCTTTTCAAGAAGCTATGGAAGAGCTCGAAAGACCAATTCATAAGGTCGCCTACGCAGATGACCTGGCATTGTGTGTCCGGGCACTGATCGTCACACCCTTTCTGTTTGATGCAAGATGCCCTGAACAAACTTACGAATTGGGCAAATAAGAGAGAAACTATCTTCAGTTTACATAAAACTAAGTTCATGCTTTTCTCCAAAAGAAGAAAAGACAAGAATATTGTCTATATCTGTCCGGGACCAAGATTGAAAGAGTTAAAACCTTTAAATATCTTGGACTAATACTGGATGATGAACTGAAGTGGAGAAAGCATAGAGAACACACCATCTCCAAGGCCAAGAGGAGTCTATTTGCACTGAGAGCCTTTGTCGGGTCAGACTGGGGTCTTAGTCCTCAGAAGTCCAAATGGATATACGAAGCCTACGTCAGATCCATTGTAAGTTACGGTGCTATTGTATTTGCACCAAAGCTTCAAGGAAGCAGATTTGTAAAGGATGAGTTCAGCAAGTTGCAGAGACTTGGCCTCATGAGTATCACTGGGGCCATGAGGTCCACTCCCACGGCTACAATGGAGATACTTTGCGGGCTTATGCCACTTCATCTTTATGTTATGGAGCGTGCATGCATGATGAGACTTCGGACAAGGAAGGAAAATCCACTCAAATGGTTCGACCATTTGCGTAGAGGTCACCTACAATATCTAGATAGATATATACGTCGAAATGATATCCCAACTCCCCCTCCTCGCGTACCTTTTTGGTCTGGCACTGTGAGATATGCAGTGCAAAAACATGGTGCATCAAGGAATTTGATCTGGTTGGCTATACCGACGGTTCAAGAATCAATAATCAGACAGGTGCCGGCTGGGCTTTGACGAAGGGTGACACTGTGCTCGACCAAGGAACCTTGAAGCTCGATGAAACAAACACGGTTTTCCAAGCTGAAGTGGAGGCTATTAAGAACCTTTCTCTTCATCTTCATGGAGATAAATTAGGAGGGAAGAAGTTATTAATCCTTTCTGACTGCCTTTCAGCCATCAACAGTCTCGAGATGAAGCGGGGTGATCTTTTGTCAGAAGAAATTATCGGCTGTAAAAATGCCTTAAACAGCTCAGCATGTTCTATAACGATTGGATGGATAAGAGGACACGACGACAACACTGGAAATGAATTCGCGGACGCATTGGCCAAAGACGGAGCCAGGAGAGGCACACCTGTCTCTGTACCGATATCGCTATGTCAAACCAAGAATGCCCTTCGACAAGCGTCTTTGAGGAGATGGAGAACCAAGTGGCGGGAGATGAGCTCTTGTAGGCAGTCGAAACTGTTCATCCCGAATCCGTATATGGGAAATAAAATCTTCAAATTCAAAAGAGCTCAAATTTCTGTCATTGTTGGCATGATTAGCGGGCACATCGGACTCAACGGGCATCTTTACAAGTTGGGAAAGGCCATACGCCCAACTTGTAGACTATGTAACGAGGATGACGAAACTCCACACCACCTCATCTTCGACTGCCCAGTAACAATGGAGAAAATGATGGCTCTCAAGGGAAAGATTAAAGATAAGAAGTTATCCTTGGAGGAATATATTTTTAAAGTATATAGATGTTTATGTGTTTTTAAACATATTTTATTAATAAAGATCGTAGCTCCTAGATAGGTTCACTACCGGCTGATACCGGATTAAGTTCCGGTGAGGTGGGTCCAATCTAGGAGCTAAACAAACAAACATAAAGTTAATAATCAAATGGTTTTATTGTCTTAATATTTTTTATACAATCTGAAAACTTTTTAATCATAATAAAGTTCACCAAAGACGCATTTCTTTTTTTATAAAAACATGTCCAAATATGCTTTCAAAAGGGAACAAATCTGTATAATATGTCTTCATCCATGTATCATAATTGTAAAATGAATTGTAAATAGGGCTATGTGATTTGGGAACCAAATCCTTTGTTCCATTAGCCCTGAAAAGCATATTGGCTACAAAGCTCTGAGAAGTTATTTATAAAACGATTTGAAGGTTAGGAACTTAGGTGCCAAAAAAAATTGTGGCTAGGATCGAAACAGATCCTTAAATTTCTAATCTATCTTAAAATTGTGTACAAAAATATGTGATATTCATATTAGAAGGTTTTTTACTTATTAATGAACTACTCATTAACAGATAAAGAATAGTTAAATATTGTGCATTGTTAAAAATATTGCTTCCTTCATTTCAACACAATATAATCTTTCTTCAATCATTAGTATATGATATGCAAATTTTAGCCTATTATCTTGCATAATTAATCACTCAAATTAATCATGATAAAATTTTTAATAAATACTTTTGAAAAGTTTAATTCCTTTATGGTTCATGAGCTCAAATTTCCTCCCATAAAAGAGAGCTTTGTGCGCTAATGATATGAATTAATTATACTCATACATGCCTTAATGAAAAAGTTACTTTGTTTGTTACTCCGGATTACAATTATGTGAGCATTATTCACAGTAATTTAATATATATATTTATTATGATTGTTCGGTATAGGAATTAGTCGTGGTAGATACAAGAATAAAATAAATTTTATAGAACATGCTTTATAAAAATCTTACTAGAAGAAATTGCAGATACATTTCATTTATGTCACATTTATAATCCCAGCATTCAACTGCCATATACCAGACTAGTGTTGTGTTGGTACCAATTTATCTGGTCCAGTTCATAGGAACGGTTCTATCGGTCCTTAGGACCGTCAGTCCTCGGGATCGGTCCTTACGACCGACAATCCTGGGATTATCTTTTGTCAGTTCTTAATTTTCCATAAAAGGTTGAAAGAGTATTTTTAAATACGTTCTAACTTCTAACATTATATGTATATATTCTATTAAAACTTGGCGTTAATTCCAGAGCAACAAAAACAGTTTTCATATATTTATATCAGACAATTTGGAAACATTTTTTATATCACAATATAGGATTTTAATATACGATCGTCGGTCATTACTCATGAAATATACTTTAAAAATATATAATTCACAATACTTTTGTTTCAACCGCTATAGGTTAATTATTAGGTATTGTCAATAAGCAATGCCGATTTATTCTTGTAATCATAATCAATATTTAATATTTATTATGAACATAATAAAAAATGCTATATTTGTCATCAGCTCACATTCTTCATTCGAATGATTTTTCTTGTTCATAGCAAAAAGAGATTTTGATAATTATGAATTACATTAAAAATACGTACATCCTTGCCCTTAATTTATTGGCTTGCAACTGAATATTGACAAAAGAAAAACACGGATCATGACCTCGTAAAGGAACATATAGTTTTCATTTTTTTAAGGACTGACAAAAAGGATGGAGAGCAGTCTTCTATCCAAGTTAAGGACCGACACAACGCTATACCAGACCACAAAATCAAATTCCATGAGTATATGAGATGCATGTTATTAAATAGCTGGTTTTAGTAGCTGTTTTGTCTAGGGGTTTTATAGAAAAGTATTGTTTACTATAATGTTTATTTTATTTATATATACTTTTATAAACATTCTAATAATAAAGGATTTGAAAAAAAAATATTGTTATATTAATTTCTCTTTTTAATTATATACCTTGTGTGTTTGTTATGAAAATATTTTGTTTTTAAGAGTTTAATTTCTTAGATAAATTATATGATTAATCAATTGAATGTATTGCCTTCGTAATTTGTATTGGTAGATGGAAATTGGATTAGTCCCTCAAAGTAATTAGAGTCCAATTTGATTCCAACTTCACTGCTCTTACTCATGAGAACGGAGTTGTGAAAGCTGCCAGACAAAAGGCTACAATTATTGCAAGGCTTGCTCTCCACCTTCCCAAAGGAGAGAACTTGAAAGGAAGCTGCAAAAGGTCTATAGGTCGGAATACTAGTTGCGTAGCAGTTTGGAGTCTTTTTCTATCACGTTTTGGATGTGAGACTTGGAAAAGTCCGTCCTCTACTGCGTACAAGTCCGTACGATTATCTCTTAATGAACTGTCTGATCCAATACACGAATAAAGAGATAAATACCTTACCTGATTCCCTGACTTTCTTTGCAAATCTGGTCATCCATGAGTCAATGAGATTGCAGTTTTGGCTGCCTTAAAAGCCTGGAAAGCATATTGGAGCTCGGATGGAGTGTGCGGTGAGAGAAATCTCATGAGTAATGTCATTGTTTCCTTCACGTTTGTCTGAAACCAGGAGGTCAAGCCGATCAAGCTATTGGGTATCATCCTCTGTCTCTTTAAAGTTAAAACAAATTTTTCTCGGACTTCGCCATCGATTAATGGAATTTACTTTCTTTGCTGAGGACGGTAGTTCCCAAATATATTTCATTATAGGCTTTAACTTTTTTGTTTGTTTTTATAATTTAATTTATTTTCTATTTATCAATCTGATATATTTATATTTGTATTAACAATGTCCTTAATCCGGTAGCCATTAAAAGGACTAAGTGTATTTTTTTAAAGACGACAAGAACTCATACATGATTACATTCACAAACTTTACATCAACCAAGATAGGTATTACATCAAATTAGTGCTAATGATGATATGTTTACAAATCTTGAGGCTAATTTGCTCCTTTTTTATTTAGTTGTAGTTGAATATATATATATATATATATATATAACTTACTACACAATAAAAAGTGTTTTTATCTAGTGAAAGGCTATAAAGCCTTATTTCGTTAAGTTATATAATGACAACTAATTAATGTTCTAAAAATGTTTGTTTTTGACTAAACTAAATTATATACACTAGCAACATTTGTGTACATCTTGTGTCATAAAGCTTTCTTCAAAAAAAATTTCTACAAGTGATGTATATGGCTTCCATAAAAATGAGTATACTTGTAATAACAACAGCTGTCCCACAAAGTAACAGTACGCTATCTACACGAATCGTTAATTCTATCCAACTCTACATATATATATAATAACCGACCTTCACTCTTCCCTCAGTTTCTTCTCGAGTGGTAGAAGTCTCAACGATCCTTATCATCAAGTACTCAATGGACTGTTGGCAGAAATGAATAGAAATAGTTATATTATTCATTGGTTGAATTATTTAAGCATGTACGTCATACTACTTTTCTAATTGAAAGAATCAATTAAGTAAATTGAAAGTGTTGAACTTCTATTTTTCTTAGATGTAATCGATCAATCAAAACATATAAAAATAAAAATATTATGGTTTTCTATTTCGATACTTCCTCTTCATGTTGAGCTTATTCTGTTTATGTGAGATAAAAGCGTCGAACTCTAAATTATTCTTACTTTATACATATAGAATATACAATTTTGTTCAATCAAGTTTTTTGAAATATAACTCACTTGTTTGAATTTTTATCACCCCGTCGATAGAATATCAGTATCCGTGTGAATATGAATAAGTAATGCAGCATAACTAGAGCCTTCAACTCTCTCGAGGTGATCCTGCTCCCCTATAGCTTTTTACATGATTATACCCTATTACCCCCACTTATTTACAGTCATTTTGGCTTAATAAATAAAAACATATAGCTTAGTAAAGAAGTACTTTCGTGTAGCTGAACATTCAACTTGTGAGTATTATTTTAATCAACTTCATATGTATTATGAATCCCTATCGAGTCTTGAATGTTAAGAAATACAAATATTTATTATCTTTATATGCTAATTAAATTAGTTAATTTTGTTTCTTTGACCCAAGAGCGTGTCCTTATTTGCACATTCTTATACAATTATATATATTATTCTTAGAAATAATTATTTACGTTCGGAGGGTGTAAATACGGAAAGATCTTAAGGAGAACTACACAAGCACAGAAAGGATGTCATATTACATTTTTGATATTTATCCGTTTTTTGTATCAAGTTTGGAAATAGATAATATCCCTCACTTATATTCAATTTATAGTTTTAAGCTTGTCAATATTAAGTTGGGCATCAATAATTATAGCGTCAATTGTCTTATTTG
Source organism: Caligus rogercresseyi (assembly GCA_013387185.1). Lineage (NCBI taxonomy): Eukaryota > Metazoa > Arthropoda > Copepoda > Siphonostomatoida > Caligidae > Caligus > Caligus rogercresseyi. Next base: position 4,668,440 of record CP045906.1, read on the forward strand.
GGACGCAGATATAACTAAAAAGATTTAACTATAATATATATATTATATATATATATATATATATATATATATATATATATATATATATATATATATATATATATATATATATATATATATATATATATATATATATATATAAACAACTCTATATGTTGAACTTATCAAGACACAACAGTATATATTCAAACAGTATTCTCTTCATCAGCTCTTGATATTTTTTTGCTTATATTCTATAAATATTTTACATGTATAAATATTGTATTTGCATATCAAGGATCATATTGAGAACTATATATATATACCATTTTAATCTATGTCATATTTATTATCCGCTGGAATAGTACATGTATTGATTCTTACTTATTCAAAAATAAGAACATATATTATATGATAATTGGAATATTACACAATAATATAAGAGGATCTAGTACTGAAAAATGTTCATAAGGCATGATCAGACAAATAGGTATAAGCTTTTATTTTAATGGATGAAATTCTGAATCTCTTTGGATGGATAAGAGGGGAGGTGCACTTGGAAACTACACAACTTTTCCTTGAAACTTAAAGTACTGAAACATTTTGATTCAAAGTGAAATGTGTCCTTCATTATCATTCATTTCAGAAGAACCCTCGAACCTTCATTTTACAACGAGCCCATGTACATACTATCCTTTCATTCATTTGTAGTTATTTTGTTCTCATTCATGGGACAAAATATTCATTGTTTTTTTCGGCCTCAACTCCGAAGGAATGTCAAATCATTCGATTTTATTATGTAAACATAAAATTATGATGGATACATAAAAATCCAATGCACAATGATGCCTTTTATAAATATGATTGAAATATGAAGTAAATGAATATATTTCTTATAAAATATTAATCATTTAATACCATGGTTTAGATTTTTACAAAAATATATGATTACATTAACATTAACCACAGTTTTAAATATTAGTTATTTACGTCATTTTGGGCACTCATTTATTTAGAGTGAATGTTGTTCAAAAGAACTTTCAAAAATCATACAACACACTCTTTAATTGTCGTTGGTTAATCGATAATCATCTCTCATTTTATCTTGAACCTACTTTTACTCTTGCTTGACTATGAGTTTTCATTAATTCTATATCTTTTTGTCAAAGGGATTATTCGACTTTACTCTGACGAATGAATGTATTTATACTTTGTATTTGTTGTTTTAATAGATAGTTCTGGGTTTGTCAATCTGCAAACAAATACCTTTGACACAAGATCTTCTTTTTGATTAGGCCCATTCATAAATGATATCCTTTGGATTCTGTAGAAGTAAAGGAACGCGGATTTGGTTTTTTCTATATATTGAGTCTTATCATATGTATTTATTCTATGTATAGTCTGCCCTTTCCTTTGCATTGCTTAAATGTATGTAATACTCTTTGTAAGGACATATTTAAAATAATGGATGTTTCCCCCCAAAAAAATTGGCTTTAAGACATATGATTTTTATCTTGGCTAACTTATTCCGCACAGCATATATTAATTTCAATATTTTTGCAATGACATATAAATATACAACACATATAAATTTATGATAATGACTTTTAATATGAAGGCTTCCGTTCGAAAAAGAGATTCCTCTCTCCCCTACACTTTTATGTATCCGTCCCCTTGCATATAATGGATGAAAACAGTAAAAAATGCAGCCTGAAGCCAAAAATATCGACATCATTAATCCAGCATTTTGTATATTTGTGTATATACATATTCCAGATTTATAATATATTTATTATCATGTGCAAGGAAGTCAGTCGGAGGTCATTAGGATGTACTGCATGTGTTGTGGATACGATTGAAGCCTGTGTCGTCAGCCGTAAAGACAATGGTATATTAGAATAATGAAGAATACGAAAAAGCATATATAGAGTTTATACTAGTGAATATATGTATAATGATAGGGAGATAGTGCAATATGATATATACGAAAAGTCCTAGTGACAACCTTCTCTTAAAGGCAGGGACGGGCCTCAATAATAAGTGGACTGTATCTAATAATCTTTTAGGGATGACTTCAATTCCTTCTTTATTTTTCCACTTCCAAAAGGCTCTGATACATAGAGATATATAGATATAGAGAGTTTATTGGATTGTCAGAGAATTGCGCCATTTGTCAAGAATACAGCTGAACGATGTTTCTCTGCTATTGGAGGGAAGATAAATACGTCATTGTGTTCAGAATACAGCTGAATGATGTGTCTCTGCTAATTGGAGGGAATAAACTCCTCTAATGTTTATATCTCTATGCTTTGATATTATTTATAATAACAACAACAAAAACAAACGGAAAAGGAGACACATCATCAAAATACATATAACAAAACACAATATCAACAAAAATGAAAATACAAAACACACGGACAATTATTAATATTTACAACAATTTAAATTATAATTAACAATATATTATACGTAAATATATATATGAATATATATATTATATATTTGAGTTGTGTCGTTCGCGAAAAATTGTCGTTCACCAAAAGTTATCCTTGGTCGTTAATTTAAATTGAATCATTCATCGTTCCTTTGACGTTTTCTCGACATTCTGAAAAAAGTGAGACTTTTTTAGACCGAAAAAAAAATATTTGTCCTTTTTTGGCACCAAAAACCACGACGAATGATAGGAGTTTTGGTTGTCGTTCGTCAAAATTTGTCGTGTATCGTTCGCGAACGACAAACGATTACAAAAGAATGACAATTAAACAAGTCTGATATGTAGGTATATATTATATATATAACATGACTAAAAAATTAGAAAATGTTGCTTATACATGTTTGTTATAGCAATTTTTTCCAAAATGGAGGGATTATTAAAGTTTTTAAAGCATAACGTTCAACTCTTCTTTGAATTAATACCAATGAATCATGAGGGTTTTCTGCTCGAAGCACCCCCATCCCAAACTGAAGAATATTCCCTAAATAATTGTTTGACAAGTCTATCATAATCTATGAATATCGTTAATAAATTGTCCCATGTAATGGATCCGTTGTATTGCCAATTTAAAAAAA
>CP045906.1:4671590-4774263 GCA_013387185.1 Caligus rogercresseyi
AAAGACAGACAGACAGACAGAAAATTCTACTTTATTATAGAGATATATATATATAATATATACAGGGTGAGATCGCTAATCAATGACACTCGGCAAAATGCGTATAACTCGGCTTGTATGTGTGTCAGAAACCGGTTTTTGGTATCAGCTTATTCCCTGCCCCTAGGCTATCTGTCTGAAACAGCTGCAGTTGGCCTCAGGATGCTGTTGACTGAACAGATCGTGCGGAGGGGAGCCATGGTGTGCGGCTTCCGCGCCGGACGGACCAATATTGAGATTGCAACTTTCAACAACATTCCCCATGGAACGGTCAGGAACTTTGAATGACCTACAACAAGTTCGTTGAGGACGGGGGGAAAGAGGAGGAGTTCGACGTCACCAATGGAAAGAGGAAACGCCGCAGTGATGCCCACGACGACGACATTGTGGACAACATCCAGCAGATTATTGACAAGGATCTGGCCGTTCCATGAGGGGGATAGCCAGGGAACTGTCTGTCTCGGATTTCCTTGTGAGGAAAATAGTGAAGCAAGACATCCGCTACAAGTCCTATTCACTTCGTAGGGGGCAATTCATGAGTGCCGCGACAAAGGAGAGGAGGGCCGAGAGAGCCGCGGCGCTGCTGAACAAGTTCAAGCACCCACCCGACAAGGACATGCTCATTTTTTATTCCGATGAGAAGAACTTCAACCAGGACCAGAAGGTCAACAAGAAAAACAACCGTTGGCTTTGTTCTGACCCCTCTGAAGTCCCTATCGTCATGGCCACCAAGTTTCCTGCGACGGTCATGGTGCTCGGGGTGATCAGCAACAAGGGCGACGTCATGCCCCCCCACGTGTTCGAGGCCGGCCTCAGGGTCAACTCCAAGGTGTACCTTGATGTTCTGAAGAACATTGTCAAACCTGGATGGACCAGGTGGCGGGGACAGACCCTACCTCTGGCAGCAGGATGGTGCACCAGCCCACACGGCCAAGAAGGTGCAGGATTGGTGTGAGGACAATTTCCCGCACTTCTGGGGCAAGGAAGTTTGGCCCCTAGCTCGCCAGATCTGAATCCCTGGACTTTTTTGTGTGGGGCGTGGCTGAGAGGGACATAACAGGCCCCTCATAGCAAAGCAGTCCCTCATCAACTCGATCACGGAGGTGTTCGCCAACTTCGAAAGGGAGTCCGTGGTCACGCCTGCAGCAGGGTGAGTCCGCCTGGAGGAGGTTGTGGATGCCAGGGGGATTTCATTCGTAAATTGTATCTTGAACATTCAATAACATTCCCTGAAATTTTTCCTTTTATGAAGATCTTTATTATATACGGGGAGAGAGAGAATTTTTTTTGAAAAGTGTACTGATATAGCGATATATATATATATATATACTAGCGAATGTTACCTGGCGCTGCCCGGGATTTTCCAACATGAATATAGCCTTTGGAATAGAAAAAAAATAATACAAATAATTTAGTGATATCATTGTATGTGATTTTTGCATTAAAATCAGTTCCTTAAAAACATATCATTAGGTCTTTTTTTTGCCTATATGGTTTGATAAAATGCATCTGACAGGATATAAATAAGCATTATAGCATTAAAATTAGATTATCGAACCTAGAATCTTATCAATGAGGTAGACCAAAGATGACCATCCCCCTCGGAATTGTGTTTGTTCATTAAATAAAATAACAAAATGTAAGAAATTTGTTGAGATTAATCGATTCATTTTTTTATTGTTTATCAACAAGTATAATTTATCGTTTCCCTCTTCTTTCCTTTTCCACTTTTGTTAGTCGTTTTACTCATTTTGACTTTAATTAAACGTTATATTTTATATTAAATAAGGTATTCGTGTATCTCATCGATTTGATCTCCTTTGTATTTGCGAGAATGACATTTCACTGTCCAAGGAACACTGCAAGCCAGGAAAGGAAACCTCCATAAACAAAGATATTTAACGATAATTTCGATCAAAGCAAAGCTGGAAGTAATTGCTCAATATTATAGTTCATGTTACTGCACACGAGTTTGTATTCAATATTATAAACGCATACAACCCAAATAGAAATCCCTCCCTTTTCTTTGAATCGATTGGTAATTGCTTTGCCAATGACCCTCTTCCAAAAATCTTAATTGGAGACCTAAATGCTGATCTCGAGAATCAGAACCACCCAAACAGAGTCTTCCTTCAGGAATTAATAAATAACTTTCATTTATTTGACGTTATGAAGATATTCAATGGAGTCGACGGTATTTCTTCGTGGAAAAGTGGGGAAAACGCATCAAGGATCGATCATTCCTTGTTGTCCTTGTCTATATGTTCAAAAATAAGAAAAATAGCATACGTCTTTGAACCGTCTTCAGACCACAGAATGGTGGAGTTACAATTTAAGACACATTCTAATAAATCTTTCAAGATCCATACTGGATCATCGGAGATGAAGAATTTAAAGAAAATTAAAATGGAAACTATTAGCAAATTTTAACACTGCATTTTCATGTAAAAAGCTTTCGAGAACATTAAACAATGCAATAAGGGACACTTCATTGGCATATATGAGTCGAAAGTGGAAAATATTGGAACTCCTTCGTGAGGATATAAAAGAAATTATGAGAAATGGTTCGTTGTTTGCACGAGAAATCACAACTTGTTAGATTAGAGCTCTGTTTAAAAAAGTGATGTTTATTTTCAAAAAATACGAAAAAGGGGCATTTTTCATTCTAATTGAGTTCACGTCTTGCTACCGAACTCTGGATATATATATATATATATATATATATATATATATATATATATATATATATATATATATATATATATATATATATATATATAGGTGATTCTTATTTGACGTTTTTCGGATTTGAGAGTCGGGCTCCCCCTAGGATTTCAATATATATATATATATATATATATATTCAGTTCTAAAAATTACCAAAGTATTACGTTAAAAACAAAACATAATTAGACATTGTAGTCTAAAATTATTTCTTCGGAGAAGAACAACACCAATTTTAACAATGATTGAATATAATCAGATAATAAAAATAACCAACGTACAAGGAATAGCTGAAATAGCCGAGGAGGAAATGAGAAGGAAGGTTAGAATTGAAAGAAACCCTCATCAAAGACTAATAAATCTTTTCAATATAAATATTCTTATGGAAAAAATTGACAAAGATTAAACAAATGGGGAAGTCATAACTGATCCGGAAACTATTCTTCAACTTTTCCATGCACTTATTTAAAAGTCCTTGGAGGCTGTAGAAAGGATTTTCCTCGACCTCGAAAAAATATTACACCTTCTATCTTTACTTATGATAGTGTGCATGAATATATAAAAAAGAGATGATAAGGCAAGTGGGCCTGATGGTATTAGAGGGAAATTATTTACCCTTTGTACTGAGGAGATCATCCTTACTTAGTTCAATTTGGTTTATGTATGGAAAAAAGAGATCCCTTCCACCCATTTTAACTCAAGTGCAGATCTCCCTTATTAATAAAAAGGGAGATGGAACGTCCATAAACCACTGGAGACCATTGACAATTCCTAATTAATCATATCGAATTTTAGCGGGAGTGCTGGATAAGCGAATGGAGCCAATACTGAATGGAGTATTAGGTCCTGAGCAAAAAGGATTCCTAAGAGGGCGTAACATTGCCAATATATCACGAAATATTTCTGCTGTGATTGACTCCACTAAAACTAGAGGAAAATATGGTGCCATAATAGCCATAGATTTTAGTAAAGCTTTCGGTTTTATTTCTCATGGTTTTATTCGTAAAGTTTCTGCCAAGGCAATTTTTTAATCCAATTCGGGCTCTTTTATTTAATGGCACATCAACAATAACCGTCGATGGATTACGCAGCGGTCCGATTTCCCTTGGCAGAAGCTGCAAACAGGGATGTCCGGTTTCCCCTTTGCTTTTTGTAGCAGCAATGGAGGAATTGGGTGTGGTCTTGAAACGCAAATATGGAGGATTCGGTGTTATGTTGGTAGGGGCAAACATATTATAGATATCTACGCTGACGATGTGACGCTAATGGCGGAAGCTAACTCAGAGGAACAAATTATAAAAGGATTGAAGTTCTCTTGTCTTTTTTAAAGAAATTTAAGAAAATTTCGGGGTTGGAAATCAATTTGGATAAGAAAACTATTCTCCCTATTGGTTTATGGACTCCTATTTTGCCTTTGGTGGGAGGATGCAAAGTTTCAAAATCTGTCAATATATTGGGCATAGAGTGGGAATGTAGACAGCCTTCTATATCAAATTTTCTGAGACTCAATGCTCAAGCATTCAAGTGGGCTCAAGCTTGGAGAGGCTTCAACTTACAAAAAAGAGTGGATTTATATAATTGCAAACTAATATCGCAAATGATATATGTTGCAAGTGCCCTGCCAACTGTTGGTGAGTGCCTCCTGGAAGAGGAAAGCCAATGGAAAAAGTTCTTTTTGATGATCGATATTTGCCCACTTTACAAAGGAAAAGATCTGAGCTAGGAGGAGGACTAGGTGTTGCTTCGGAACGTATTACCAAAAATGTATACAAAAGTTCTAAGAGATACATTTTCAAAGCCACCAAAAGAATGGCGGGGTAATGTGACAGACTCTATTATATTCCCTCGACTAATGTTTGGTAGCGAACTATCCAACAAGTATATTGCTAAACATTCAATGGATTGGGCAGCTGTCCAAAGGATAATATGGAAAAACAACCCCATTTCGATTCTAATTCAACTATCGATATAATCCGCCGAAATTTGGAGATTTTTTTTTCTTCTAAAACCCTCCTTATCAGCCTAAAAAGTTGGAGGAAATTGCCATCGGAGAAAACGCACTTATATATTCTCATATAACAAAACAGTCAGTTTTTGTATCCGGAAGACATTATTTTTCACTTCAGAGGGGAGCAAAAAGCCATATTCCCCTGCCTTCTTGGTGTGTAAAATTTCCTCAAAGGGACAAAGTCTCAAACGAAGCTTTGAATGCCACCCAAAAATCGGTAATTTTTTTTGAACTCCCCTAAGTGTGGGAGAAGAGGATCTTACATTCCTTGAGGGGGATAAATGATGACAAGAAGTTTACTTCTCAACTGCAAATATCTGCAAACTTAATCAGTTTCAGAAACCATTACAAAGATTGTGGACGATTATACAACGATATTAAGCATGCGTTTTACGACTGCCTGCTTTGAAAATCCCAAAAGAATTCGTACTTATAAATGCATCGAACATTGTGGACTTCGAGGGGGTATTTTTGCGAGCGTACATCTTATTCGGTTTTCCGTTGAGATGGAACTTGACCAACGAAGAAAGAGCAATCAGGGCTGCAATAAGTAATTGCAAAGCTTATATATCCCTGAAGCTAACTGGAGAAGAGATAATCGAAAGCAGCAAGCTCCGAGCAATCCTAATATCAGCGGCAGCTCGGTACACAGCTTTTGCTCTAAAGATTCCGACTCTCGGTGGAGGATCTTGGGATAACGCGTCCGTACTAGTCAACTTCTCAGCACCACGCCAAAGCCATCAGAATAATTATAAAAAATTATAAGAAATTTAAAAAAGAATCTTAGTTTTTACTATAAGAAAATTATGTATGGTGTTCTTCTTTTTGTACGCTTTTAGATTTAAATGTCAATAGAATTTTAAGGTCTTACGGGGTATATTAAATTTAAACTATAATTTTTATTTATGTTTTTACCAAACACAAATCTCCCCTTTTTATATCCATTTTTATTTTATATTAGTGTATTATATGAATAGAATAAAGACCTTTGCCATGGAAAAAGCCAAGTTTGTACATTAACATATACATCTTACATGACGTCATTTGAAAATGGGTTGCAGAGTTTTAAAATATTATTAAGCATTGATGTTAAAAGAAACAATTTGTTTGAAAATGTTAAAAAATTGACATCAATGTTTAACATTTTTGTTTACTGAAAATTATGAATGAACATGTCACAAAAAAATCATAAGATTAAAAAGTAATCAGATAGTTTTTATAACCTAATCTCTTTAACTTTAAGAAGATAAAAATAAATTGATGAGATATGCTAAAGAAGTAACAAAACTGAAAAAAAAAATCATTATATGAGTTCTTTTTAAAGTTTTTGATTATTTGAAGTAAAACTTTTTATGTTTAGGTGTCTTTGTTGGAATATATTTGGTTTATGGCAAGCTATTAATTTGCAGTATCCTCCTTTGGTATCTTCAATATAAAAGCTGTTTACCTGGAAGCTGAAGTCAGTAAAATCGCTCAAATTTCATCCATGATTTATTTTGCCAGCCGACCAAATCAAACAAAGAATGGATTCAAATTATTAAATTAAATATGTCTATAACAAATAGTATTTTTATTCATGATCTTTAAATTTGAAATGAGTTTTTAAAAAAATCCTGTTCAAATATATCATGTAAAATCAGAAATATTTACAAAATAGTTTTCATATACCATTATTTTTCTTTCAGTATCATACTTTTATCGTCTTCACTCAATTATTTCTTACATTGCGTAAGTTGTGTATATACCCAATAGTTGTGGATAAAAATAAATCATCATTTTTCTATTGCTCTGTCTGATCATTGATTCAAAGCAACCACAGTAGAAAGTCGCACATTGGAATCCCTTTCATCTTTCTAGAATACAAATATGGCCACAGCATGAAATATCTATTTATGCTGTATATGAAACAAATTCCAGTCTTTGTATTTGTATAAGCTCATATGCTTGTACATTATATGTGGCAAATATTTTGTACATCAATTTTGGAAGAAGAAAAACTGATTGTGGTTTAGTTATTAGTTCATTGTATACATATGTATTGTGTGTGTGTATATATAAATGTCTGGGCTGAATGAATCACTTTATGGTTCTGAAAGGGAGACCGAGATTTAGGGAGAGATAATTGTTTTTTTCTAGGTTCCAATAATTGCTGACAGGCATTTTCCTTTCATTATATTTATTTATCAGAGTCTCTAAAAATAATAGAATTTTCATTATGTCTAAAATTATGACTGGCATATTTTTTTTTTTTTTAATATTAGGATTTATATTAAATTTAGACTGTAGTTGAACAAGTTAAAGGGCATTTTTCAAATAGAATCAAATAAATAATTCTAATAGTATTTCTTTTTTGTGTACGAAGAATGAATGCATTTTATATGGATTCTTAAATACGTATCATTGCAAAAATATTTACGTTCTTTATCCTTCGAAAAAGGTCATAAATAATATAGAAAGTAATTTTTATTATTTTTAATATGCTTTTTACTACTCTACGCTAAAATATTTTTTATTCGGTCAACAGCTTTAGTACCAAAACCGTTCTTCAATAGAAACATATCGATTTGTAGCATACTTATAGATGTTTTTATTACCCAATCGTATAACTTGTTTTTCATACATCATTTTTCAATGAGTTTTTAACTATCCGGAAAAATCCCTTTCAATTGTATCGGAGGAAAAAATAATAAAAAACATTCTTGTTCCTATTAAACCGCGACTCATGATGTAAAAGGATTTTGGATTGCGGTTAATTATTTTATAACAAAGACTCTACTCAAGTCCTAAAAACAATAATATGGATCGAATCCAACCATACGTGTATATGGGGGATTACGTTTTCTAAGAGATTATTATTGTGGGGGATATGTCCACATTCAGACATACACTAGTATTGTAATGAATATGATATATCATATAGCATGAATACAAATATGTATATGTATGACAAAATAAGTTATTATATACAAATGGGCAAAAACCACAGCATACAACGCAACGGTTTATATATATATATATATATATATATATATATATATATATATATATATATATATATATATATATATATATATATATAAAAAAAAGAATGAACTCTGTGTTATGCTAAATTTACATTTATTAGTTTCGTTCCTTGATAAACCCAAACACATTTGAGGCCTGACTATCCTCTACATCCATGTTTCTTGGATATTAACATATATACCTATATGAAGTGTTCATTATTTATCTTTATTCTATGACGTCATTGGGTTTTTGCTAACAGATATTTTTTCTGCTTTACCTTTGTCCCTTACTGTAAAGTTATACTATGAAGACAATGTTATGAAGTAGAGCCCTACAACTCCTATAAGATTGCTATAAGGAATACTTAGAAGAATCGAGAGTAAAAATCTTCTAAACAATTTTATGAATTCAAAACACGTTTGAGAAAAGTGCAAAAAATCCTATTCAATTATCAAATATTTCCACACTTTACTAGATATAATTTATTAAAGGTTTTAACTATTTTTTTCTTGCTTCAATATCGTAGGGAACCTCTCAAATGTGGAATAAGGTTCACAAGTCACATCATCACAGATAAAAGCCTTATCAATTCTTCAACAAGAAATCACGTAAACAGTTTGGATTTTATAAAAATATATGTATATTAAGTAAATCTGGTAAAAAATAAATCTAACTTCATCTTTCAGCCTCGAAATAAAAAATCTAAGCTCTAAAAAACTACTTTAGATATGCATTAATATCAGGCCATTTCCAAAAACACCCATACCATTATTGAAGCTCAATAAACAAAAAAGTTGTGATTTTGTCTAAAAGTCGAAAATCGAAAACAAAAAACTCAAAATTTCAAAAAATCATGACCTGATTGAGCAAAATGGTTTTTAATTTAGTTATCAGGGACCCATTAGGTATTCAAATCAGTTGATATATCCCAAGAAACTTTATCACTGTTCCCCAGTGTACTTTAAGTACATAAACGACTTAACCTTTGTAGACCTGAACTGAAGACTTGAAGGAGCTTATTCACATCTATTTCCATCAATACCTTGAGCTCATCAAATCGATCATTAAAAAACACCTTTGTATTATTTTAAATAAATTTCTAAGGGTCATATTTTTATTGTTATGGTCAATTATGTATTTTCAGAGAAGTAGAATATGTTTTTTCTCAAATATATTATTAAATTATATTAAGTAATGTGTTTTTTGAAGGATACGTTGGTATTTTTCATCAATTGGTTTCGTTAATGATTACTTATTATTTATTGTTTCTTGACAGCTGTGCTCAAAAAATTGTTAAAATATAAACAAAAGTGGTTAGTCGAATCCGTTCATGCTGATTTATTGTCAATGTTATCAATTTGCTAAATATACATTTTTTTCCTTTTGACTGCAAATAAAGTAACTTTAAATTTTGAGTTTTAGCAGATTTGTCTGCAGGAAAGGTTTTATCATTAAAAATGTATGGCAATCTACAAATGCATGAAGAATGTTGTTGTACAATTTTTGACAGTTTTTTTAATTTTTTTTAAAGGTCTTTATTATAACTGTACTTTAAATATACAATAATAAATAAAAGATAGGTAAAATTGTGTACATGGTACATAAATAAACATTATAGTTTAAAATTAGATTATCTATAAAAGACCAAACCTCTATTCATAAAAAAGTGTACTAACATAACTTTAAAAAAACACACCAAGTAAATAATAAAATATAATGAACACAACATATAAATAAATACAAACGAGTACAAACAAAACTTCAAGAACACAAAATAAATCGAGGATCGAGGCCGAGAGGCCTAAAACCCTTTTTTCTTATTTTCCTTTCGTTGTTGCCTCCTCGTCTGTTGTTTATGCCTTGAGGCGGTGGGTTGAGGAGTTTTTTGATGTGGGCTCTTGGGAGTGGCCTTACTGGAGGAGTAGTCATAATTGTTACCTTGTGCCCATGTGAACTTTTCTCCCTTGTTCCGCCGCTCTCGCTTGAGGTGCTTACGGAAGGCGATACGCTCCCGTTTGGGTATCCAGCGCTCAGGATCGGGCTCCACGTTGGAGTCGTAGTTCATGGGAAGTTTCTTCTTCTTTTCTTCTCGACAAGGTCACTGCTCTCCTTTTTGGACATGTCAGGGGAAGGAAGGCTACCGACTCGAGGAACCTTCTTGCTTCCCCCAAAGAAGGCTGAGGACTCCAAAGCATAATCATGAACAATCAAAATTGCTGTTAAAATTTAGATTTATGCGAGCGAAAATATAGCGACGTAAGCCTTTTTAAATAACTAAAATAACGTGAAGAAAATGAGCATTTGAAATTAATCAAGTCAGTTGCATAATTTCATGTAGGACCTGAAGCCGCAGGGATTTTTAAATCGAGCGCAAAATACCTAGCAGAAGCTGAAATTAAAATTGATCTCAATTCCGCTCTGTTTAATTGCTCTCCTTTTGACAATTTGGATCCAATCAAAGCCTTGGCACTAAGAAGAGAAAAATGAATTGCCTCAAGCTGGCGATCTTTACTCCTCTGTATCTTCGGGAAACCATACAAAATAATGCCCTTTGCCTCTTTTGTAGACTCAAAATTTAGTTTCAAGAATTGCGTCAAATATAAACATACGGACACTCAACAAATGTATGAACAATGGAATTAAAGATTTTACCGCAGTCCTTGCAGGGCAATTAAAAAAGATGCAGCCCGTAGAAATTTGGAACTGAGAGGTAAATTTCTTTCCCTCCGTCACTTCCAACAAGGACTCTTTTATTCTAACGAGCCCAACGCTAGACAGTTCCAACTCTTCAATTACTTTAAGGCATTTTTTAATTAACTTAACCTAATCCGTAGGAGAAGGGCTCAGCTTTAGATGCCATGGACCTGGATGTTGATGATTTATACCAGCTTTTTTTAAAGGGTACATATATTTCCATGGGCAAAAACGGAATTACACTCCCTTGGTATGCCATGAACAGTATACATACCCTTTTTTAACGCCTCACACTCTAAAAGCATTGGGTTTTCATTATTTTTGAAGAAGGCTCTCCTATGCATGTTTTGCCTAATAATATCTACTGTAGAACAAGAATCAAGATAGGGGTACTAGTCCAAATTATTCTCTGCACTGCAGCCCAAGTTGGTGAAATTGCTGTGAGGAGTTCATTAGAGTTCAGTGTACCCGTCATAAGGTATTCGTATACAGAAGAGTTTGAGACTACTGCTCGCCACTCTAAGTTGGGTCTCCTCGATAAATCTATGAGAACTTTTATATAAATCTTCCTTAAGACTTTTGACAAAAGAACCAGACGTCCTCCTAGCTGACCTCTTGGTCTTATCAACGCTTCAACATAAGATTTGTGAAACAAAGCATGAATCCAATTATCTCCTCCTTAACCACATTCCAAGCCAAATCCGGAAGAAGGGAAGCCTTGAATAAAACCAGGGGAACTATATGATAGTTGAAATAATCTATTCGAGTTTGAAGATTAAGGCGCTTCCAAAGTGAGATTTTTTTCTTAATGGTTGACTTAAGACAGAGCCAATCCCTCTCCGAGTCTTTCTGTCGTCCATACTCCACTCCGAGGATGACTGCCTTCTCATTTACTGGACAATTTTTGATATAAATGTCCTTTTTAGGATGCCAATCTCCTAAAAGTATAATGGAAGATTTTTGGTATTGAGTTCTAGTCCTGAACTCCTTTTAAATTTTTCAAAATACGACAATAAAATTTCAATTCTTCTAATTACTTGCTTTTCAGATTTGGCCTCCACAAATAAAGTAACGTCATCTGCATAAAGATCAATGATGTGTTTAGAACCATTGAAAGATACACCGAAACCCTCATACTTGCGTTTTATTGAAATGGCCAACTCTTCAATAGCCATTACAAACAAAAGAGGAGCGGCAGGACAGCCCTGTCGACAACTTTTTCCGAGAAGAATGGGATGACTTTCCTTTCCGTTAATAGAAATCGAAGAAGAACCATCGTAAAGCAGAGCTCTAATTGGATTAAAAAATTCTTTAAGAAGAAACTTCTTCACCATTTTCATAACCTGCACATGGGACACAGAGTCAAAAGCTTTACGGAAATCTACAGCAATAATGGCTCCATAAGATTTTCTTCCTTCAATGCCCTCAATTGCGCAACGAATGTTTCTTGCAATATCTGCCAGTTTTCTACCCTTAAGAAACCCCTTTTGATGCGATCCGATCTTCTTATTAAAAATAGGCTCCATATGTGAAGCTACAATTCCGGCAAGGATGTGATATGACTCATTAAGTATGGTAATGGGGCGCCAGTGACTTATGTCAGTACCGTTTCCCTTTTTAGGAATCAAGACGATCTTGCCTTTCGTGACCTGCCTAGGCAGCTTCCCCTTTTTCCATAGCTCTTCTTAAACATAACAAGAAGGGGGCTAAATCTTTATGTAAAAGAGTAAAGATTTTTCTTCCCAAGCCATCAGGACCAAATGCTTTATTTGATTTGAATTTATGAATGACGTAGTCTGTAATGGAGGATAAAGAAAAATTGAATCAGACGAATTCTTGACTGCCCTCGGAAAACGGGGCCTTTCTCCAGCAAAAGAAGCCTGGAAGTCCTCATGAAACAAAGACAGAATGTTTTCAACTTCTGTAAGGACTCTCCCCCGATGCTCTATTTTTCTCAATTTAGTATCAAGAGTCGAATTAGACAAGTTCATATTCTTCAGGCGGTGATGTTGATTGTTCTCCTTTGCTTTCTTCAATTTCGCCTCTTCCTCCACAATATCAGTCAATCTGAACGTATTTATCGTATCTGATACATGTTCTCTCCAGAAAAGAGACCCGTCTCTCAAAATTTTATAGACCCTGCCTTGGAACACGCAGAAATCTTTTCGATGCTGTTTCAGAAATGTTCTGGCCGCATAACGAACGGAGTGCTGAAACATATAATTTATCTTTTGTGCACTATACGACGAATTGAAATGGTGGGACAAAGTTAACTTCAACATGTCAACGAACTTGGGCTCTTCGACTACCCATTTCGGCAGGCGAAATATTTTCTTAGAGATATTACAGTGAAATTCAAGTTCTACAATTTTGTGGTCGGACGCTGGTTCTGGAATATACTGTAAGCTTAACTTTAGTGAATTAACAGTTAAACTCTAATAGTATGAGAGTGATAAATTAAACATTTTTTGGGAGTGTAGCACAATCGAATTGATGGGGAAAAGTTCACTGCACAGCTACAAATCTCAACCAACTTAATTAGTTTCTCATAACATTGTAAGGACTGTGGAAGAATGTATGTGAACATCAGACACGCTTTCTGTGATTGCCCATCATTGGCAAATGGCAATAGATTCGTTCATTTGAATTGGGGCTTTATTTCCGATTGTGAAGATAGAAGCGACTGTTCTTTTTGGCTTTCCAACTAAAGGAAAAGGCTTTAAAGAAGAGGAAAAAACAATTACTTCATCTTGAGCAATTGCAAGGCGTACATAGCTAAGCAGCTTACAGAAGGAAAACTGATCGAGGACAATGAACTAAGAGAAATAATAATATCCGCCGCCGCTCGATACGCGGCTTTTTTATGAGAATCCCAAACCGCAAAGTCTGGAACCACGCAGCCGAAGTCTAGAAATATTTTCCATTCTTGTCACCAAAATATGTGAAATTGCTCAGAATAATTATTAAACAGTTTAAAAAGTTCAAGAAGATATGAATGAAAATTGAATATATGTTGTTTTTTCCATCATTTATACCATATGGAAAATTATTTTTAATCTTTGATATTTTAATATGTATGTCTATTTACTTTGTGAATTTGTGGTCTTTAAAAGGAAATAATTTTAAGCTAGAATGTTTATTTATGTTTTTATTAAACACACTTTTTATTTATATTATTATTTGTTTTTTATTTATTTATAATTATGTGTTGCATATATTTAAAATAGAATATAGACCTTGCTGATGAAAAAAAAACGAATTGGGTGGGTTGGTAGACGCAGTGCTTTCCAAATTGTACTTTTAGAACCAAAAGATTTCCTTCGAAATTTGAAACTATCAATTGGAAAAGTAGTTTTTTATTACTTTAGGTTTTTAATATGTGCCACTCTAAAGCTCATAGATATAAGTTGCCAATGGCAAAGTAAGCTCCATAATGAAAATATCTTCAGTAATTTAAAATAATGATAATTTACTTAATTTTTATAAATAAAGGTTCCGATTTTTTATTTTTATACTTATTTATTAATTTAAAATATGACTAGATTTTTAAAAGGGACCTCTTTGACCGATTAAATATTTAAAAATATCAAATGAACAAAAAGCTTTATGTTTTTCTAATTTTAATAAATAAATTTACAATTTTATATTCCCTTTATTTGATATATCAAAAAACTATTAGCAAATCTATTAGCTCTTGTTTGCTCTAACATATGCTATTATTTATTATTACTATACCAGAAATACAAAGTTATTCTGTTAGTTGTAGTCCATTCTTTACACTCATTATCAGATTGTATTATTGCTTTGTTATTATTATTATTTTGTATGAAGCCTTCCTCGAATGAAAGAGGCTTTGTAAGTCATTGTGTTTGTATACATATTTGATATCTTTATACATTTGTAAGGGTGTGTTGCCAATAAGTAAATTAAAAGAAGCATACTGTCTTATTGGAGAAAAAAAGGTTATATACACAAGAGGGGAAAAGTATGTGTATATATATGGACCTTTCAAGACAGGTAGAAAAGTATTTACATATTTCTTGTACATAGAAAAAATAACCGTCAAGACATTTTGTTTTTCTCAAGAGCAAAATAGAAAGCCTTTTAGTATAATATAGAAAACTGTTTTTTACTTGTTGTTTGATGGATGATTCAATTTTCAGCCATGATTTTCTCTTCATTTTCCTCCTTAGTTTTATATGTTTCTCGCTGTAACTCTAAAATTGCAATTTTTTTCTTGAAAACCTTCATTTCATTCCCTAACGCTTAAGTTATAACAATGAATATATAACTGAATATATATTTAAAAGTGTTGAATAATGTTTAAAAAATTATATAATATGAGTGAACAGACCAAATATTTTTTCCTCGGCAAAGTTGTTTCGAAGCCCACCTAGGCAAAAAACAAGCATCTTTCTCGTCCTCTCAGCGTGACTACCATCGACCAGATCAGGGCATAATTATTTTGAAATTTACTCTTTATATACTTAGTACAGAGCAAAAGATGGAGTGGGTTAAAAATTGGATCGAGCGTCGTATGCGGTGCTATGAAAGTCCTAAAAAAACATAAAACTCTCATGAATATTAAAGAGGCTCTTACCTTTATACAAAATTGTATACATTTGAAGTTCGATTATTATTAATATTCATATTTCTTAAGTGATATAACTATCGACTATCTATAATGTCCGATAGTCGATACAAATTTACATTGTCTGCAATATACTATTTCTCGAATAAAAACCATATCCTAGTGTGTGTGTAATCCGTTATATTTCAGCACGAAGTAGCTGGTCTAAAATAATAAATATAGTTTAATTAAAATAAAACAAAACAATAATAAAAACACAAACCAATTAATAAGCGTATATTATACATGAATATATAAAATATAAATAAAAAACCACATCAATTTTTGGGGAAATCATGCCATGAGATCGGAGTAATCTATAGCGCCACTCCCTCGGCGAGAGCTATTGCTGCATCCCTGGCAGCTCTCCACGTCCTGGCCTGTCGCAACTGTGGACTTTTATTCCAAGCAGTTCTTGCAGCACATACCAAGGTATCTTCCTGCCAGAGGAGGGGGTTGGGGACGATTCCGGCCGCGTCGGATCTGGTCTCCTTTCCATTTTTGTCTAGAAGAGCATGAGGCCAAGTGGGTTTCTCCCTCCTTCTTTGCTGTCCCTACTCCAAAATGCCTCCATGGCTGCCGACCGCACGGCCATGGTGTTGATGGATGGAAGCCCTGCCGACTTCAGGAGGTTCCGGACGGGTATGTGCTCTCTCCTGAGACTGCCAGTGAGAGTCCTGGCAACATCATTGAGTAATTCACATATATTCGTTTAAATTTCAAGATTACTCTTTTTATGACGCTTAATAAACTTCTGAGCTGTTTGACGTACGCAAAACACGAAAACTTCCTTATTTGTCCCAAGATATATTTTTATAAAAACTTCCTAGATTTGAATTCAACGAGCATGAAATCTACTTAGGTAAATGGAATTTTCTGTGGCGTAGACGTTTGATGAAATAAACGTTCAATAATTTGGATCGCTCTAAACTGATTCCGGAAGATGTTGAGCACTTTAGGAATAGAAAATAGCAATTTTCACTGCACCAAGAGACGTTGCTATCTTAATTCAAGGCGTTCTATGTGTCACCAAGTTTAGGCTGATGATAAGATTTGGAAATATCGGACTATTTGCATATCTTTACGGAAAATCGACATTTAGATCACCTAAAACTATAATAGGATGAATTCGAGCTTTATTTTCAATCATAATAACTTTAATAAAATGGAAATAACTTTTGATTATTCAAATAGGCGTTGATTAAATAAAAAAATTAAACCATCTCAATGTATTATTATTTGATGAAAATCACTTAAACCAAAATATTCTCTGGTGCAGGATAGAACATTTACATTTTTGAAGGTAAAAAGGTACTCATCTGGAATTTTCCGAACCAGTGAAAAATTAGGAAACATAAAGGACAAGAAAAAAGAAGCACCCTTTATATTTGACATCTTGCAAATACCATAAATCAGGCTCAGGGACCAAAGATCAACACATCTCAAGGTCGAAGAGTCTTGCCGCTCCTTTTATTTAATGAAATTATTGTATTTATGCACCATTGGCATCTAGTATCAGTGTGACTGATGGATTGGGATGGAAAAAACGTATCATATTCTTGGAACAAACAATGATAAAACAATATTTTCAAAATATCCTTATGGACGTATTTACTCTTGACAATTTGTTCTTTTAACAGTGTAGTGGGAACGAGTCCTTGAAGACAAGATCTGATGGATTTCATTGCGCTGTTTCACTAGTTTTTCATCCTGTTTATTGGCTCTCCAATATCAGGAGAGGCATTTTTTCAACTAATCTAACAGTAGATACATTTCCAGGAATAAGAGAGATGGAATTATCGTTGTCTGTAGTGGAATCAGTAACACAAAAGGCGAGAAGAAGTTATATTTACATTGGGGACATCCCTTTAGCAAGAATAGATGAAACAACAGTTAATAAAGAAACCTCCTTATTTGGTAGGTTGAGGTCTGAAGATTTTACATTTTCTGCTTCCTTTTTATTGATCGGGGTTCTTATTGAGTAGGCATTTAACACTTCTCCCCATTTCACCATAGTCGCTTAATCAACTCTCTTAAAAGCATGGAAAAGAGTAAGAGTGATATTTTTCCTTCAACCAACAACAATCTTATTGTTGCCCATAACTTTGAATACGACATCGACAAGCACTTCTTCAGTGTCCAATATTTTCATTGAAAATAATATCCAACATTGACAGGACATCTAGTAATTAAAAAAATCCTCACCCAATCAAAACCTAGGGTTAGCTCCAGCAACTTCCTTTTCATTTAAGCCATATAGCATAGGTAGGTCAAATACATTAACATGTTTCTATTTATCAGTCTTTAAACACTCTCCATTGGCATTTTTGCATGTTACTTTAATGATTCATATTTTTATATTACGTTGGCGTATTCTTTTTGCCTTTAGACATTTCCTACTTCAATTCTTTTTAAGGGGATTACCCGGAGATAGACCAGACATAGTAAAGAAAAAACCCTGAGAAATAAAGATGTAAAAAATGAATAAGCAATAATAAGTGCATAAATTAGTTAATTGAATCTATGATATTATATGCCGATTACATTATGAGCCGACAATCAGTTAATGACGAATACAAATCGTTGTCGAGCAAGTCTATTACTTTAAGTGTTGTTTTTATGTGTTGAGTGATGGGGTATCTTTTCACTTATCCTCTAAGTATATCTACTTTTGTCTTAAAGTATAGTAAATCAAAATAATTTAAGCAATATCCTCCAGACATTAGCAGATTTCTGAAGTTATTAAAAATACGGTATTAGTTACCGATTTGACTATCTATCTATCTATCTATCTATCTATCTATCTATCTATCTATCTATCTATCTATATATCTATCTATATATATATATCTATATATATATATATATATATATATATATATATATATATATATATATATATATATATATATATATATATATATATACACCCTTTATATACAGGGTCTTGCAGGTAAATTTGCACAAAGTTTAATATCCTCCAGATCCAAAATGGGAACAAAAGTGATACCTATTTTGAATAAGAAAGTTTGTTATTAGACATAATACAAGATAACTATTCAATATGACCACCCTCAGCCTCTAGGATGTCCTCAAAACGACGCCTGAACCTCCCACAGGCCGTGGAGACCTCCGCAGGATCCAGTTTGTTCATCTCCGACTTGATAGAGGCCTTCAGGGACGCCACATTGCTGTGGTGTGTGGTGCACACCTCCCTCTCCAACTTCCCCTACCAGTAGTAGTCGCATGGGTTTAGGTCAGAGCTATTGGGGGCCAGGTATTGAAGTCCTAGAAGTTGGGCACTTTCTTCTTCAGCCAGGACTGCACAAGTTTGGCTTTGTGGGAGGGCGCCGAGTCCTGTTGGAATGTGTACGGGGTCTCCGAGCCACAAAGTCCATCCAGGGACGACGACAGATGGACCCCACGCTTCCTGGCGAGGATGGACAGAGGCGTCCCCGGATTAGCCTTGATGGGCCTCTTGAGTCCAGCCACAAATATGGGCGTGCAGATCCAGTCAGTCCTGGGCTTGTGCTTCTTCCTCTTGGACATCCCTGACTCCTCCCACTTCTTGGTGATGTCGTAGACCGTCCTCCTGGGGTACTTGAGCAACTTGATGATGGATGTACGACGGTGCCTTGCGCACAGCAACTCGATGACCATGTCCCTTCGGGTCTGTTCCATCTCTGTATCAGTGTATTTGTTTTGTTTTCGGGCGCAATTCGACAGTACATTCACGAAACCTCCCACATGAGCAATATCTAAGCTCTACTTGTACTCCTTATGGATCTGGACGAAGTTAAATTTTGTGCAGATTTACCTGCAAGACCCTGTATGTATATATATATATATATATATATATATATATATATATATATATATATATTATAAAAAACCTAATATTAAGATATTAAAATTTATCCCCCCGCGAAAGTTGCGTCATAAGAAACTAAAAGATCGTATCAATCAACGTTATAGATTTACATTCTCAACCATATGAGGGAGCTACTGTATGAAAATTAAGATGTGAAAAGCATACGTATTTAAAAATAACTTTAAAACATCAAAAAGAGTACCCTCTTTTTCTTTTTCCTTCTTGAAACTATAAAAGAACCGTAGTAGGAGCCGTATTTAAAAAATGGTTGGTGCGTCAGCACTTATGTTCATTTATTGGCACTAAATACTATTAGATGAGAATTTGCAAAAAAAAAATCAAAGTCATAAATTGATCATAGCTATATTTGGTAAAACTATTTTTTTTTTCAAAATAAGTAATAACAAAAAGTTTTGCTTCATAACGAAACCTTTGAACCCAGTGACGTCCGATTTCTAACAATGCTAGAAATTTTTAAATTAGATATTCGTTTTCAGTATCCAAACTTAAACCAGAATCGCTGGATATATGTAAAGAACTAAAAAAGTGGTTTTTTTGGGAGGTCTAATATATATTGTACCTTTTATAAGGTAGAAACAAAGACTTAATTAATATAACAAATAGCGTTTATTAGGTTACAAATCTATTGGACGTATAGATGTCTTACACAAATTAATTGGTATAAATTGTTCGATACTCCTCGATCTGGAGCTGTTCCACTTTATTAGCATAAATATTCAAAGAGGAAATAGCTATTATTTTATTTTTACATATTGAATATAAAAAAGGCATTTAATAATATTTTTTTTGCAAAATTTATACCGAATATGTTTGTGCTATTTTATATAATTTACTTTAATTTCCGATCTAAATGCACAAGGAACGTCAAGTCAACGGATGTTTCCCTAAATATTTCTATGTTTTTGTAATATAATCATATTACAAAAATAACAAAGAGCCTAGCGTTTTTGTTGTACGCATAGTAAATACAATATTTAATTTTTTGACAATTTCTAACTTTACTAAATTTATATCAATGGTATACTTAATTCAGCATATTTTTTGGTCATTATGAATATAAAGACAGTGTTTTCAAAAGGAAACACTATTAACGAATAAATTAAATTCACAAAAGATCTACTGCGTGTTCACTTCTTTATATTGACATAGGAAGTAGTCTTAAATTATTATCAATTATATTCAAATTAATTAATGATATTAAAGTACTTGTATGTATATATATATATATATATATATATATATATATATATATTATATATATATATATATATATATATATATATATATATATTTTTTTATATTATATATATGTGTATATATATATATTTTTTGCATATATGGTTATATATATATATATATGGCTGTATAAGTATATATATATATATGTATATACATATATATATATATATATATATATATATATATATATACATATTTATGGTAGTTTTGGCAATGGAACTTTGAAAAAACTGTATCCCGCAAGCTCAAGGTTGGTTCGTTAAAAAGTTTCAATAAAACTATTGGTTTCAAAAAGTATGTTTGGTTTTAAGTCATTAGATGGAGCTCTGGGATAACAAAATAAAACGTTTGCATTTATAGTGCATATTTTATTCCAAAATAAAAACCAATCCTGGGACAGTGTTCCTACTGGTATAGTTTTTAAAACTATACCAGAAGTTTATATACCAGGATGTTTCACATCTTTTTATTATTAAAGGCTTTATTGCTCTTACCTTCGCATATCAATATTACGAGACCTAATGACATTTGCGGGTGAGTTGATCAAAATCATAATAGGAACGTTTGTGATACTTAATTTATTGTTTGGAGAGAAAAATATGTCATAAAAAGTGCCAAAAGAAAACTTTCATCGATACTTTTCAATAATAATAAATTAAATGTCTATATCCAAGTACCTTTGATAATTAATTTTAGCATCTAAATGAACAAATATCTTATGTTGCAGTTCCAACAAGTAATTTTAATGTTTTTATTTTGTATCATGGTCCATTCAAAACATGATAAATGTAGTATTTTCAAAATAAAGTGTTTTATTTTTAGTATTGTTTTATGGCTTAATTGTTACATTAAATACTTCTATGATTCTCTTCTTTTGTTCGTCTCTCACCATATCAACCAGGACGTTTTCTTTCAATCCATATAGCTCACATCCTTCAACCATTTCGTAGCCCACCAAATCCTTCTTCCAGAGTTGAAGCTTTGAGTCAGCGATGTCATGGCTCTCTTGTACGGTCTTCAGAACACATTTATTAATGAGGTCCAAGTTTTTAGCTCTTAGGTAGTTCACCTCATGTGTCATGTTCTTAACCCCCATTATTCGTGGTATGTAGACACGGTGAAACTTCTCGTGGAAATACTCGTAGAGCATAAAGTCGCCCCTGAGCCAGTTTCGCAGACTACTCCGAGCTTTTCTTTGGTTGTATGATGAAAGATTCTCTCTTTGGACTCAGAGTTACGAGAGTTTAATTTAAGGTTGGTTATGTCATCGAAACTCCAACAAAGCAGCTCCTTAAATAGAATTAGACTTTCGTCAAAATGCTCCGCAATCATGATGAGATCAAAGTTTGTGTCGACTTCTTCTATCTTGGATTGAATGGCTTCTGGTTTGTCAAGGTCTTTGGGCGGTAGGCCCAAGTCCCGAAGCATTTGATTGTGTCCTATTCTTTTTATGGAGATCTTTTCCGTTATCAAACTTGTCTTCATACTATCATTCAACTTAATAAAGTCGCTCAGAGATGCTGTGAAAGAAATGTAAGTTACCTATAGGATTTATTCCATAGAGATATAAAGATATAGAGAGCTGATTCCCTTCAATGGCAGAGAAACAGCGTTCTAATGTTTCTGTGTGTGCAAAATAAACAAAGTAATTTATACGACGTCATTGTAACTGATCTTAAAGATAGAATCTATGAATGATGAAGAGAATAAACTCTCTACAGTAAACTCTCGATATAACGCCCCTCTGTATAACGAACTTCGGATACAACGAACCTCCTGGAGTTTGCCGAACAAGCCTCATATATAACGAACTTAAGTTCGTTATATCCGAGGCTACCGAACCTTTTTTGTCCATGACCGAACAAGCCCCAAATATAACGAACCTAAGTTCGTTATATTTAAGGCTACCGAACCCGAATTATGAGCTGCTGTGGATCATGCGGTTTGAACCCATGCGTGAGGTGCAGCAGAGGAAGACACAGACGAAGATCTCTGACTTCTTCAAGGCTGGCCCCTCCCCAGCCGAGAAGAGGTTTAGGACAGAGTCTGAGACCAGCAGTGTGTCTGTGACTTCGACCTCCTCCACTAATCTGCCAAATGTCTCCAGCGGCAGTTCGTCGTCACTCCTGCAGGATATACCTTACACTCCAGAGCCCCCCTTTAACGAACTTTCGGATATAACGACCCTGCCCTCCCCCCATATAGTTCGTTATATCGAGGGTTTATTTTTTACGTAGATTCCAAAAATGCCACTCAAAATATCGTCTGAAAAAAGGCTTGGACTTTATGGCCTTTTTTTGAAAATCAGGATTTTCATCATTTCTAATGGTTCAGGCCCAGTTATCTTCGTGCAAAGTAAGAATAACACCAAATGTCAGTAGTATTTATTTTTCTACTATATCTCTGCATTTTAAATCAGTTTTTATAATTATATATCTTTCGTATAATTCGAAATAATCGGCTTTATATTTCAAAAAGTTGATCATATTTTAGTGTTCTATTCAAGCGGCTATATTTTTTTGTTTCGCGTCTATTGACTATAATCAATATGTAATATATTTTTTGGTATATGTCCATACATTTCAGAACAGTTTTTATAATTTCGATATCTGGCATGAAAGTAAAGAAAATATCAATTTAGTAGGACGAACTACACTACGTAACAAAATTAAGGTCTTTGTTTGCTTCGTCCTACTAAATTGATCTTTTCTTTACTTTCATGCCAGATATCGAAATTATAAAAACTGTTCTGAAATGTATGGACATATACCAAAAATATATTACATATTGATTATAGTCAATAGATGCGAAACAAAAAAAATATAGCCGCTTAAATACAGTACATATATATAATGGCATTTTTGGAATCTACGTAAAAAATGGGACTCAATTTAGAAATTTCAGCCCAGGGGCAAACAAAGACCTTAATTTTGTTACATAGTGTAATAGTTCCATGTGTACTATTTGGTACACTTTAACGGCATTATATGTTTAATTTTGTACATTATAAAGTTTTTATAATGTACAAAATTAAAAAACCGGGACACTTTGTTTCGCCAGGATCCGGGCCGGGACTTCAGTATATTTTCGTTCCTTCGTCATTCTGAAAGTGACGACATTTTTTTAGAAAGGAAAATCCAAAAAAAAGTGACGACGTTTTTTTAGAAAACATTTCCAAAATATATTTTAAAAAAGGTCATCACTTTCGGAATATTAAAGTCCCGGCCCGGTGATTCTTAGACACCGGGATGTTCTAAAACAGCCGGAACCCGGGCCGGGTACCCGATCGTTTCCTGATAAAGACAAAATACAGTCAGATATAAAGTACTGTTCCATTTTTTTAAAAATATGATTCATTTTTTTTTCAAAAATCGCTCAGAGGACATGATAATCACTCTAATATGTAAAAAAGCTTAAGGATAATACATTTTGAGCTTCTGTCCTAAGCTTTTATATCTAGATAATATGATCAATAAGGTATAAGGTAATAAGGTATATGTTTGGTGTTCTAAAAATCGCTATACTTTAAGAGATATAAGCAAATACGTACTCTCCCCCAAAAATTGATCTTTTGATATGAGAATATACTATTATCATTTGGTAACTGCTATGAATGGATAGAAAGAAAAAAGAAGGGAGAGAAGTGAGGCAAAATACTCTCTCCCTTCTCTTTCTATCCAGGTAACACTAACAGCTATTACCAAATGGTAATTGTATATTCTCATATCAGAAGATCAATTTTTTGGGGTGAGTACGTGCAAAAATGTATTTGCTTATATCTCTTAAAATTTTTAGAACACCAAACATATCAAATGAAAGCTTGGTTAACCAGCTTTAATATTTTGGTATACTAAATCATGTCAATTTAATAAGTAGAGAGTTATATGTACATTAAAAAAGCCTATCTCGCGTACAAAATGACGCATATAATGGATTATGTATGCGTCAGAGACAAAGTAAAATTTTGAGAGGATACCTTGACGCAAATCTAAGAAACACATTATTATTTATTTTTTTCATAATCGATTTCTTATAGGTCAATACAGGCTCTGAATCATATGATGTAAACTCAGATTGTACTGAATTCTGAATTGATAGAATGCAACCAAGGTCATTTTTGGATTTATCATCTAAAGTCTTACTAAACTTAAAAGTACTATTTTACTCTGAAGCGAACAAGTCATCTTCTACAGGCGAGTGAAGTTAATTGATACAAAAAAGCTATGAAATAAGCTAACAATACACACTCCATTTTTTCTTTGTTTTTACTGAAAACTTTGTTTTATTAAAAAACATCAAACATACGTCTGGTAGTAAATTAGATTTCCTTTAAATTAATAATTATTATTGAAGTCTGTAACGTCCACCATTTTGAAGAAATTTGCGGAAAACTATATTTTTACTAAATTTTTAAAACTTTGACCTCGTTGCGCGACCTCGTAATGTTGACCGATTTTGTTCAAACTTTGTATGTCGTCTTCTTTTATCACCAAGAAACAGAAAATCCACAATGTTGCTAACATTTCAAACATTTGAAAAATAAGAACAACCCTAATATATATATACATATATATATTATTAAAAAAAATATTTTATTTTTTAATATCAAAACACATGTAACGACAAAATACAAATAAATTTGAGTCTAACTTCCCTTAGAGTAGCTCTTATTCATATGATCTTTCTTTGTGTTGCAACGAATTATGTTTTTCTTTGTAACTTAATTATCTCAGAAGCTGGAAATAAGCCCTTTATTTTGTGTATGAGTAGTTTATCTGAGTAACTTAATTACGTACAAAGCTGGAACTTAACCAATATTTTTTTCTTTGTGTAGTCTCAAGGGAATGTTCATAAAAAGTGCTTTTAAGGCCTCTCATAGACATATGTTTCTCATAAGAAGGATAAACAAAACCAACATTAAACGTATCTATATTCATAGATGATTATTTTCAATGTTAGAATATTATTAAGGTAAAAAAAGTTATATTGAATGTAGAAATCATACATAAGTGTTGTTTATGAGGGTAAAAATATTATTTTATCAATATCTACTTGAAGTAAATATATTTTAAAGGAAGATCCATTTCTTAATTGTGGAGCTATTAATAATATATTTTTTTGCCATAATATGAACCGTTCATCTTTAAAAAAATATTATATTTAGATGAAATTTAATCATTGAAAGATGAATAGTGAATGTTTTTTTCAAGACGTAATTACAATTATCAGGAATTGATAGCCCTACTAATTGTCTTGAGTAATATACAATTGAAAACGTATAATATGGAAATAAATAAAAAGTTAATAAGGAAGTTTATATTATGAATTTTTTTTTTTTGGCAAACAAATGTTTGTTTAATGGGTCATTTATTTAAAAATAATACATAACATAATATATATAATGATAAATAAAAAGAGCAAAAGGGATTGTGATATTAAAATCATAAATAAACATTGTAGTTTAAAATTAAGCCTCTAAAGCAATACCCATCACATCATTAAAACATCATATCTAAATTGTATATAGTGGAAGGAAGTAACACGAAATAGAGAAAATAGATTTTTCAAATAGTATATATGAACATCTACTATTGCACGGCTCCCTCGATGATGCCATTTGAAGTCCTCTTATATCTTCTAACAATGAGTCTCAAACGAGAGTAAAAATGACAGGACCACTGAGGAAAAACTTTGACGATATCCGCAGCGAAGTCCCATAACGTCACTTGCTTGGAATGTGGAATCTTGAGGGCAAAGGCTCCATATCTTGCAGCCGAAGAAACAAATATTTTTTTTAACGACTCATTATGAATGAGTGTATTGGAGGTTAGACACTCTGCGATGTGAGCTTTAGAGCTAGCAAGAGCAAAGCTCAGAGCCTTGGATTCTGGAGATGCAGTTGTTGCCTTAGAGGAAAACCAAAAAGGATATAGGCCGATAAAAACTTTGCATCATCTTCAGAGCTATATACATGACTTATATTATGGGTGACGAAAGATCGAAGATACGACAGGGCAGGGCAATCAGTGAAAGCGTGCATGATCGAATTATAGATTTTTCCGCAGTCCTTACAAGGAAAGTTGAAAAAGATACAACCGATAGAGATTTGAAATTGTGCGGTGAATTTTTTGTTATCTCTCACGTTTGTTGATTCCATAATTTTTTTCCCATCTTTGCGGAAGATTTAGCTCTTGAATAAAAGCCTGGCAGATTTTCTTAGCGACCTTGTCGGGTCCGGGCCTTGTACTTAATTTAATATGCCATGGAGTAGGGGTTATATGAAGCCTAGCTGCTCTAAGAAGTGGGAAGTAAAACTTTCCCGCTCTAAGACCACAGTCTACATCTTTTTTGAAATCGTGGATGGTGAAAGTTTCTGTTCTAAAGGCTTCCAGTTCCATGCTTTGAGGAGTTGCATGTTGCCCAAAAAAGGCCCTTTTCTTGGAGTTATGGTGAAGAATGTCTACAGTAGAGGAAAAGTCGTAAGTTGGCGTAAGACTCCACAATATTATTTGACATGAAGCCCATACCGGAGAATCTTTTAATAGCACATTGGAGGCTAGGGTACCCATCATTAAAATGGAGTAGATATGGCTATTAGAAACTGTTGACCTCCGCTCCTGCTCTGTGTTGCACGAAAGATCGATTAAATTTTCTTGTACATTTTTGGCAATAAATGAAAAGTTGCACCAAGCGTCGTCCGAGTTGTTTTTTAGATCTCTTTAGGGATGGAAGATAACTTTTGTGGAAGAGTTTCTGGAACCAAGAGTCCTCTTCTCTATCACCCAAAGGGCAATTTTGGTTAAAGCGTTTGCAAAGTAGAGAACTGAGGGAACTAATTTAACATTGTAAAAATCAATTCTTGTTTGAAGATTGTCTTTTCTCCACTCTATTAGACTTGTTCTAATTAAGTTGGCCAAACTATTTTATTCGACTCCGAATCTCCACTGTGTTTCCACTCAATACCGAAAGATCGATTAAAATTTCTTGTACATTTTTGGCAATAAATTGGAAAGTTGCACCAAGCCTCCTCCGAGTTGTTTTTTAGATCTCTTCAGGGATGGAAGATAACTTTTGTGGAAGAGTTTCTGGAGCCAAGAGTCCTCTTCCTCTATCACCCAAAGGGCAATTTGGGTAAAGCGTTTGCGAAGTAGAGAACTGAGGGAACTAATTTAACATTGTAAAAATCAATTCTTTGGAAGATTGCCTTTTCTCCACTTCATTAGACTTGTTCTAATTAAGTTGGCCAAACTATTTTATTCGACTCCGAATCTCCACTGCAGGGGCGTGCACAGCCATTCAGAGTTAGTGGTGCTCAGATTTTAAAAAGGGCATTTTAATCGGGCGCGAAGCACGCCCGCAACAAACAATAAAAAACATCAGTCAAAAAAGGGCACATTTCTCCAGAGGGCAAAAGGGCAGGTGCTCTAGCACCACCTAGCTTTTATCTGTGCACGTGCCTGCTCCACTGTGTTTCCACTCAATACCGAGTATGTTTAGACTGTTCCTCACTAGGCAACCCATAATATGTGCATTGTCTTTCGGGCAACACTGTCCCAAGGGGAGGATATCAGTTTTTTTGCCGTTGATTTCCAGACCGGAGTGTTCCTTAAATCTTAAAAAAAGGAGATTAGAATGGCCACTCTATTACTCAGCTGAAGCTCCGAGTTTCCTTCCACATAAAGTG
Source organism: Caligus rogercresseyi (assembly GCA_013387185.1). Lineage (NCBI taxonomy): Eukaryota > Metazoa > Arthropoda > Copepoda > Siphonostomatoida > Caligidae > Caligus > Caligus rogercresseyi. The sequence goes on from CP045906.1 coordinate 4,699,507, forward strand.
TGACATCATCTGCGTAAATGTCAAGAAGATGCTTGAACTTCCCGAAATTAATTCCAAAGTCCGAATATTTGTATTTCAATCTCTGAGCAAATTTTTCACTTGCCGCCACGAACAGAAATGGGGCTAAGGGGCATCCCTGTCTACAGACTTCAATCTGAACATGATAATATATGACGACCGCGGATAGTACAGGAAAAAATATTACAGCATTGGAAGGACTACTACGAGGAACTGGTGCTTCAATTGCATCTGACAGGTCCAACCTTTCTATCTGATGGCGTTTAATGGAAAACCCGTACCTCCACCATCGATCACGTTTACCTCCGAGTCAATGCAGACATTCACGCAGAAGTACTCGATGACGTTCTCTCTGATCATGCTCGCCTCTTGTGACGATCTCAGTCGAGAAATCCCCTGAGCGGATCGTATAAGAAACAAGGGAAGTACGCAACTGGTACACACTCGACGTGCCTGTAAATTCGGACTTTACAACGTGGGTACTGCCGTGGTGAAGAGGGTACTTATATCCCTCGCCCCCAAGCACTCCACTGGCATCGACAAAATCCCTTTTGTATACCAATTAGCATGGACATCAATATCCCTTCCCATCGTTCACCTCATCAATACGATCATCTCTTCTGGGGGCTACCCAGGCTAGTAAAGAGTGGCAATCATCATCCAGGTACTGAAGAAGGACAAACCAGGGAAAAAATATTTCAGCTATATACCTGTATCACTCCTGTGAGACAATGGGGGTACTTTACAACCATCTCGTGGCCTACACTCCTATCAATCCAGAAGCTCAGCTCAAATTCCTGCTAAACGTCAACGATACATCCATCGTCGTCTCTGCTTTATCCTTCGCTATGGGCGTGGCATTGAACGCCTTGGAGACGAGAAAACCCAAACCTTACGTCTGGGTACTCCAGACACTCCTGAGACAGCTACACTTGACCTTTTGGGGGTCAAAGTCAGCAGGAACTTGATATTTAACCAACACAAAAAATTATTCTGGACGTAAGGAAAATATAAGAAATCGTTGTCATTTGCCGGCTCTGCACCACGGTATCGTGAGGGCCACTTCTAATCGAGGTTGCCAGAGCAGTAGTGATTGGGAAACTTCAAACGTCTGCCTGGGTGACTAGAAGGTCAAAGTTATCATCCGTCGATGAAAACCCTTACGCCCCTACAACGGCAAAGGCAAGCTCAGATGCGCGTTATGCTAGAGTGGGAAGAGCAGATCGGTTGCCGACCTTCTGGATAGGTCATATATCTCATCTATAAATGATATCATAGTGAAGCAGGCTGCTATATCTGCTTGGAAGGTCATCAATGTGGACAACTGCCCCTTGGTATAGGACGCTCGAAAGCTTCGATAAACGTACCCGTAGTGCTTCAATATACCTCAAAAACCCGTATTTACCAACTGTTTCGCTACTGTAAACCTTTCAAAGGCCTGGGGCCTGTCAGAGTCATTGAGAGAGACACGCAGGTTATCAAGTGCTCGGAGGGTGGCAAAGAAAAGTGGAGTGCTGTCTAGATCCTTCGTATTCCTAAAGGGTCATGTAAAATAATAATTTAAAAAATGAATATGATTTAATTAGTATTTTTTATTTAAATAGATATATTTTTCCATTTTAATGAGCTCCGAAATAAAGTATACAACAACAACCACTAATCCTGAAGGATGAATTGAAAAAATTATAATGATAGATTTTAAATATTTATTAAATAAATATACCACATTAAATATTATTTTCTGCTTCTCATGTGAACAAATAATTCTTAGCTTTTTTAATTGATATATACCCAGAAGTTCACAAAAATAGTGTTTTTAATTGGCGTTCAAAAATTCCCATTAAATACATTCTGTACAAAATTGACGAATCTGTGAGATATATAAATCGTTCAGGCACCAAATGTAACAAACAGTACGCTTATTAAAGCATCGAGAGCTATAATAAAGAAGGTCCAAGTACTTCATATAACTTCTGCGAGACAAATATGGTAACTAAAATTTATTATCTTGTTAGATAATTTAATTTAAATTGGTTTTGGCAAAAGAAACTCAAATGAAATCAAGTCCTGAATAGAAACAATAATACAATAACAACACTTTTTAGATGTGCATATTTTCTTCCTATTAAATATTGAAATGTAAACGTATATTTTCTGTCAATATCTCTATTTGTTTTGTATGGAAAAGGAAAGTGCTTCATTGGCTTTAAAAAAAAAGGAAATTTATTTTTTCTCCCTTCCTTCCTTACAAATAGAGTATTTGTACTTTATTGTAAAGAAATATTTACAAATACGAAATTGCTTATCCAAAAGATTAATATCTTTGGATAAGCAATTTAGTTAGTTAGATCACATTCATCGAAAATAAAATTGATACCTATTCAAATGGTCTTGTAATTTTATTGCGTCCACTATCAATATTTAGTGGAGAAAATATAAAAATAAACTCTGTAAACTTACATTTAATTTATATTTGAAATTATAATTTCAATGGCTAAAATCAATATGAAAAATAATAAATAAATATCATCATTACCTTTAAAATACTTTATATTTAAGTCAGATTTATGATGTCATAAATTTACAATTATTCACATTCTTTATAAATATAAATCAACTTATCGGGTGCATTATGTCCCATAAAATTCCCAAAAAATCAATGATAAATAATTATTTACACTACTTCTAATAGCTACTATCGTAAACAAATAAAAATTTCATCTCAACAGATTTTGATATTTTTTTATAATTACTCATTTAAACTGATTTTTTTGACTTCATATTAAGTTTGTATGATTATTATCCTTTATTTATTCAGTATTTTTCAGCAACTTTCATTTTCATTTCATAAGAATCCTTCAAAATTGTTGAACTATTTCTGTATAGCTTACTAAAAAGTATAGCTGTTATTTAAACAGCGTTATGAAGCTCTCATAAGCCATTGTTAATATTAAAAAATATGACCATCATTAGCATCTGTGACTATCTGATATATAAAAAAGGTCATTAAATTTGAATAATTAACTTAGTAAAAATATAGCTTTTAGTTTGTTTATAACTTTTTTATTTCTTATAAAAAATAATATATTTAAAAATAACAAAGTATTGAAATTAAGAGAAAATGCTAATTACACAGGGCAACAAATTACAAAAATTAAAAGTTTCTTGGGATATATCAACTGATATGAATACCAAATGGGTCCTTGATAACTAAATTAAAAACCATTTTGCTCAATCAGGTCATAATTTTTTGAAATTTTGAGTTTTTTGTTTTCGATTTTCAACTTTTAGACAAAAACACAACTTTTTTGTTTATTGAGCTAAAAAAATGGTATGGGTGTTTTTGGAAATGGCATCGTCATATTAGTGGGGGCGGAGACTAGTTTAAGTTGAAAAATAATCAGAGAGGCCCCAAAAAGCTAAAAATATTATGACCGATTTCAGGCGATTTTTGTAACTTTTGTTTATAGAGCTATAAAATTCGTATGAATGTTTTTGGAAATGGCATACTCATGTTAGTGGGGGCGGAGATAGGGTTTGAGAGGACAAATTAAAGATAAATCAACATATATTACCTTAAACAGTTTTTGCAAAATTGTTTCTAAGATTTAAAATTGTGTCTCCTAAAGAATGATAAAAGAGTGGGCCCCTCTCATTGTGTGTGTTAGTTGCATTACACAACTTAGAGAATTGTCTAAAGGCAAGAAGAAAAACTCAAGTTTTGTGTACCTATGGTGTGGAGAGAACCATAAAAACCACTCAGATGATTGCCATTGTTGCGCTATAAACCGTATAGGTATAAATAATAAAACAGAAAGAGTTTAAAGTATTCAACTTTGAAATTGTTCCAATTCCAGTGTTCTAGTCACTTCCAGATGTTACAGATGATGAGAGTGCGACTGTGCAGTTGTAATGTGATAGTTCACACAATGATCATGATATACACTTTGAAGGTACAACATCCTAGCCGAAGCAGTTCAACCAGGGTTAATTAAATGACCTTGCGAGAGACTTAAACTCGCTCAAAGGATATGCAGAACTTATGGCCTCTAGATAAATTGAGAATAATCTGCTTTAAAGTGGTACATCAAAATCCTTCAACAGAACAAGAGATTCCGAGTTTGTTCCTTTCTTCTCTGAGAAAGATGACTGTAATGGCATTCCTGGTCTACTGGATAAGTTAGGTATAAGTAACTACAATACTCAAGAGTGGAGACTTTTCATTGACAGTTATAAATACAGTCTCTAAGTTGTTTTGCCCCATAATGTAAATAAATATGGATCCATTCCAGTTGCCCATGTCACCAAACTAAAAGAAACCGAAATCCCTTACTTTCTCTTTCACTGGGATAATAGGGCAAGAGAGGAACACTGGGTGAGGAAGGAGTGGTCAGAGAGGACTCATATGACCGTTGGAGAGAAAAATGTTATTGTTGAGCCTCTGGTGGAGAGATCAAAGATCATTTTCCCTCGTCTTCACATTAAGGATTAATGAAAAAATTTGTCAAAGCCCTAGACAAAGATGGAGACTGTTTTAAATACATATGTGATGCTTTCCCTGGACTGAGTAAAAAAGAAGGCTGGAATTTGTGATGATCCTCAGATCCGAAAGCTAATGAATAATCATCTGTTTGTTTTTATTATGAACCAGATTGTGTATAATGCATGGAGTTCCTTTGTCTTGGTTGTGGATAATTTTCTTGGAAACAACAAGTCAAGCAATTATGTGAAACTTGTAAACAGTATGTTGGTGAGCTAAAAGCAGTTAAATGCATATATGAGCGACAAACTTAATTTCCTTTTCTGTCACCTGGAGAAATTTCCTGAAAATCTTGGTAGTGTTAGTGATGAGCAGGGTGAGAGGTTTCACCAGGACATGAGGGACATGTAGAAGAGGGACCAAGAAATATGGGATAGCCACATGATGGCTGACTATTGGTGGAGCATAGCTCTTAACTATCCTAATTTGCAGCACAAGAGGAGATCTTTAGAGAGAAGTTTTATACTACTAGTAATTAGCATTCCATGCATTTCAATTTGAATATGTTTTTTTGTATTGTACGAAATAAAAAGCTAAAAAAATAATTTTTCTTTTACTTAAGAAGTAATAATATAAATAATATGTGTTCTGAAAAATATATTCAAAATTTGGTAATTTTACCAAAAATGTATGTAATTTTTTGGGCCTCTCTGATTATTTTTTCAACTTAAACTAGTCTCCACCCCCATTAATATGACCATGCCATTTACAAAAAGGTCCATTCCATTTTTGTAGCTCAATAAACAAAAAAGTTGTGATTTTGTCTAAAAGTTGAAAATCGAAAACAAAAAAACTCAAAATTTCAAAAATTCTGACCTGATTGAGCAAAATGGTTTTTAATTTAGTTATCAGGGACCCATTAGGTATTCAAAACATTTGATATAACCCCAGAAACTTTTTCACTGTTCCCCAATGTTATTAATCATTTCCATTATGAACTGTTCAAGATTTGGAAAGCTATTATTGTAAATTCCATTCCAATGAAAAATTCATCGATACTTTTCAATAATAATAAATTAAATGTCTATATCCAAGTACCTTTGATAATTAATTTTAGCATCTAAATGAACAAATATCTTATGTTGCAGTTCCAACAAGTAATTTTAATGTTTTTATTTTGTATCATGATAAACATGATAAATGTAGTATTTCAAAATAAAGTGTTTTATTTTTAGTATTGTTTTATGGCTTAATTGTTACATTAAATACTTCTATGATTCTCTTCTTTTGTTCGTCTCTCACCATATCAACCAGGACGTTTTCTTTCAATCCATATAGCTCACATCCTTCAACCATTTCGTAGCCCACCAAATCCTTCTTCCAGAGTTGAAACTTTGAGTCAGCGATGTCATGGCTCTCTTGTACGGTCTTCAGAACACATTTATTAATGAGGTCCAAGTTTTAGCTCTTAGGTAGTTCACCTCGTGTGTCATGTTCTTCACCCCCATTATTCGTGGTATGTAGACACGGTGAAACTTCTCGTGGAAATACTCGTAGAGCATAAAGTCGCCCCTGAGCCAGTTTCGCAGACTACTCCGAGCTTTTTCTTTGGTTGTATGATGAAAGATTCTCTCTTTGGACTCAGAGTTACGAGAGTTTAATTTAAGGTTGGTTATGTCATCGAAACTCCAACAAAGCAGCTCCTTAAATAGAATTAGACTTTCGTCAAAATGCTCCGCAATCATGATGAGATCAAAGTTTTTGTCGACTTCTTCTATCTTGGATTGAATGGCTTCTGGTTTGTCAAGGTCTTTGGGCGGTAGGCCCAAGTCCCGAAGCATTTGATTGTGTCCTATTCTTTTATGGAGATATTTTCCGTTATCAAACTTGTCTTCATACTATCATTCAACTTAATAAAGTCGCTCAGAGATGCTGTGAAAGAAATGTAAGTTACCTATAGGATTATTCCATAGAGATATAAAGATATAGAGAGCTGATTCCCTTCAATGGCAGAGAAACAGCGTTCTAATGTTTCTGTGTGTGCAAAATAAACAAAGTAATTTATACGACGTCATTGTAACTGATCTTAAAGATAGAATCTATGAATGATGAAGAAAATAAACTCTCTACAGTAAACTCTCGATATAACGCCCCTCTGTATAACGAACTTCGGATACAACGAACCTCCTGGAGTTTGCCGAACAAGCCTCAGATATAACGAACTTAAGTTCGTTATATCTGAGGATACCAAACTTCCTGGAGCTGGCCGAACAAGCCTCATATATAACGAACTTAAGTTCGTTATATCCGAGGCTACCGAACCTTTTTTGTCCATGACCGAACAAGCCCCAAATATAACGAACCTAAGTTCGTTATATTTAAGGCTACCGAACCCGAATTATGAGCTGCTGTGGATCATGCGGTTTGAACCCATGCGTGAGGTGCAGCAGAGGAAGACACAGACGAAGATCTCTGACTTCTTCAAGGCTGGCCCCTCCCCAGCCGAGAAGAGGCTTAGGACAGAGTCTGAGACCAGCAGTGTGTCTGTGACTTCGACCTCCTCCACTAATCTGCCAAATGTCTCCAGCGGCAGTTCGTCGTCACTCCTGCAGGATATACCTTACACTCCAGAGCCCCCCTTTAACGAACTTTCGGATATAACGACCCTGCCCTCCCCCCATATAGTTCGTTATATCGAGGGTTTATTGTATATCTTTTTAGAAGTTTTTACAGACACAATGACGTATTTCTCTGAAGGATCCAATCAGCACTCTATATCTTTATATCTCTATGATTTATTCCCCAATGAGATTCCATAAGTTACTTACTACCAAAAATATTTTCCATTTCAAGTAACCCATTGTGAAAAGAAAAGTTCCAGTGGTTCTCGGAGGATTGTAACATAGACAGTGTCTGGTTTCATGAGCGCCGCAACTTCGCTATGATTCCAAATGGCATGGATCCCAAAGAGATCAAAGGATATATTTGCTTTGCCCCAGATAGTGTTATCTATAAAACGTCTATTAAATGAGTGATCGCCCCCAATGTTATTTCCTTTCAAGGGAAGCACAAAGTTTAATTTCTTTTGCATTGCAATCCGAAGGAGAATATTCTGGATCGTCGAGCTGGCAGACTGAAATATAAAATTGAGGTAAGCATTTAATTTTTTTTAACCTGGAAAAATTGTCACTGTATGATGGTCAAAGTTTATGGAAACTTCCAAAGTTGGAATGAGAAACTCATATATGTAAATGATCGATGATTTGCAATCGCTACATCAGACATGAACCTTACCTTGTGAGTCTTAGAGAAAGCAATGCTGGTTCTTGCTTTGCAAGGTTCCAGAATTCCTTCCTTCAGAGTCATACTTCTTTCATAGTCAGACATATATAGGAAAAATACAAGAAGGAAGCAAATGACCAAAAAGAGGGCTTTGATTATTTCAGGAAAGGATTTCATTGGTTCAGAGATATATCTATCTGGGGCTCCACTTGGTCTTTTCTGAAATATAAAAAATACACTTTATAAAGATGAAAAATATACAACCTATGATTAAAGAAGAGCTGTTTCATTTAACATGAAGAATCGTAATATCGTTATTCATCCAATAAAAAAAAATCATATATATCCATAAAAGAACTTAATAAATTACATCTTGTAGAGAAAAGATAACACTATGTAACAGGATTTGCCCCTGGGCTGAAATTTCTAAATTGAGTCCCATTTTTTACGTAGATTCCAAAAATGCCACTCAAAATATCGTCTGAAAAAAGGTTTGGACTTTATGGCCTTTTTTTTTAAATCAGGATTTTCATCATTTCTAATGGTTCAGGCCCAGTTATCTTCGTGCAAAGTAAGAATAACACCAAATGTCAGTAGTATTTATTTTTCTACTATATCTCTGCATTTCAAATCAGTTTTTATAATTTATATATCTTTCGTACAATTCGAAATAATCGGCTTATATTTCAAAAAGTTGACCATATTTTAGTGTTCTATTCAAGCGGCTATATTTTTTTTGTTTCGCGTCTATTGACTATAATCAATATGTAATATATTTTTGGTATATGTCCATACATTTCAGAACAGTTTTTATAATTTTGATATCTGGCATGAAAGTAAAGAAAAGATCAATTTAGTAGGACGAACTACACTACGTAACAAAATTAAGGTCTTTGTTTGCTTCGTCCTACTAAATTGATATTTTCTTTACTTTCATGCCAGATATCGAAATTATAAAAACTGTTCTGAAATGTATGGACATATACCAAAATATATTACATATTGATTATAGTCAATAGACGCGAAACAAAAAAAATATAGCCGCTTAAATAGAACACTAAAATATGGTCAACTTTTTGAAATATAAAGCCGATTATTTCGAATTGTACGAAAGATATATAAATTTTAAAAACTGATTTGAAATGCAGAGATATAGTAGAAAAATAAATATCACTAACATTTGTGGTTATTCTTACTTTGCACGAATATAACTGGGCCTGAACCATTAGAAATGATGAAAATCTTGATTTTCAAAAAAAGGCCATAAAGTCCAAACCTTTTTTCGGACGATATTTTGAGTGGCATTTTGGGAATTTACGTAAAAAATGGGACTCAATTTAGAAATTTCAGCCCAGGGGCAAACAAAGACCTTAACTTTGTTACATAGTGTAATAGTTCCATGTGTACTATTTGGTACACTTTAACGGCATTATATGTTTAATTTTGTACATTATAAAGTTTTTATAATGTACAAAATTAAACGACCGGGACACTTTGTTTCGCCGGGATCCGGGCCGGGACTTCAGTATATTTTCGTTCCTTCGTCATTCTGAAAGTGACGACATTTTTTTAGAAAGGAAAATCCAAAAAAAAGTGACGACGTTTTTTAGAAAACATTTCCAAAATATATTTTAAAAAAAGGTCATCACTTTCGGAATATTAAAGTCCCAGCCCGGTGATTCTTAGACACCGGGATGTTCTAAAACAGCCGGAACCCGGGCCGGGTACCCGATCGTTTCCTGATAAAGACAAAATACAGTTAGATATAAAGTACTGTTCCATTTTTTTAAAAATATGATTCATTTTTTTTCAAAAAATCGCTCAGAGGACATGATAATCACTTTAATATGTAAAAAAGCTTAAGGATCATACATTTTGAGCTTCTGTCCTAAGCTTTTATATCTAGATAATATGATCAATAAGGTATAAGGTAATAAGGTATATGTTTGGTGTTCTAAAAATCGCTATACTTTAAGAGATATAAGCAAATACGTACTCTCCCCCAAAAATTGATCTTTTGATATGAGAATATACGATTATCATTTGGTAACTGCTATGAATGGATAGAAAGAAAAAAAGAAGGGAGAGAAGTGAGGCAAAATACTCTCTCCCTTCTCTTTCTATCCAGGTAACACTAACAGCTATTACCAAATGGTAATTGTATATTCTCATATCAGAAGATCAATTTTTGGGGTGAGTACGTGCAAAAATGTATTTGCTTATATCTCTTAAAATTTTTAGAACACCAAACATATCAAATGAAAGCTTGGTTAACCAGCTTTAATATTTTGGTATACTAGATCATGTCAATTTAATAAGTAGAGAGTTATATGCACATTTAAAAAAGCCTATCTCGCGTACAAAATGACGCATATAATGGATTATGTATGCGTCAGAGACAAAGTAAAATTTTGAGAGGATACCTTGACGCAAATCTAAGAAACACATTATTATTTATTTTTTTCATAATCGATTTCTTATAGGTCAATACAGGCTCTGAATCATATGATGTAAACTCAGATTGTACTGAATTCTGAATTGATAGAATGCAACCAAGGTCATTTTTGGATTTATCATCTAAAGTTTTACTAAACTTAAAAGTACTATTTTACTCTGAAGCGAACAAGTCATCTTCTACAGGCGAGTGAAGTTGATTGATACAAAAAAGCTATGAAATAAGCTTACAATACACACTGCATTTTTTCTTTGTTTTTACTGAAAACTTTGTTTTATTAAAAAACATCAAACATACGTCTGGTAGTAAATTAGATTTCCTTTAAATTAATTATTATTATTGAAGTCTGTAACGTCCACCATTTTGAAGAAATTAGCGGAAAACTATATTTTTACTAAATTTTTAAAACTTTGACCTCGTTGCGCGACCTCGTAATGTTGACCATTTTGTTCAAACTGTGTTTGTCGTCTTCTTTTATCACCAAGAAACAGAAAATCCACAATGTTGCTAACATTTCAAACATTTGAAAAATAAGAACAACCCTAATATATATATACATATATATATATTATTTAAAAAAATATTTTATTTTTTAATATCAAAACACATGTAACGACAAAATACAAATAAATTTGAGTCTAACTTCCCTTAGAGTAGCTCTTATTCATATGATCTTTCTTTGTGTTGCAACGAATTATGTTTTTCTTTGTAACTTAATTATCTCAGAAGCTGGAAATAAGCCCTTTATTTTGTGTATGAGTAGTTTATCTGAGTAACTTAATTACGTACAAAGCTGGAACTTAACCAATATTTTTTTCTTTGTGTAGTCTCAAGGGAATGTTCATAAAAAGTGCTTTTAAGGCCTCTCATAGACATATGTTTCTCATAAGAAGGATAAACAAAACCAACATTAAACGTATCTATATTCATAGATGATTATTTTCAATGTTAGAATATTATTAAGGTAAAAAAAGTTATATTGAATGTAGAAATCATACATAAGTGTTGTTTATGAGGGTAAAAATATTATTTTATCAATATCTACTTGAAGTAAATATATGTTAAAGGAAGATTCATTTCTTAATTGTGGAGCTATTAAGAATAATTTTTTTGTCATAATATGGACCGTTCATCTTTAAAAAAATATTATACTTAGATGAAATTTCATCATTGAAAGATGAATATAATTTTTTTTTCAAGACGTAATTACAATTATCAGGAATTGATAGCCCTACTAATTGTCTTGAGTAATATACAATTGAAAACGTATAATATGGAAATAAATAAAAAGTTAATAAGGAAGTTTATATTATGAATTTTTTTTTTTTGGCAAACAAATGTTTGTTTAATGGGTCATTTATTTCAAAATCATACATAACATAATATATATAATTATAAATAAAAAGAGCAAGAGGGATTATGATAATAAAATCATAAATAAACATTGTAGTTTAAAATTAAACCTCTAAAGCAAGACCCATCACATCATTAAAACATCATAATCTACATTGTATATAGTTGAAGTAAGTAACACGAAATAGAGAAAATAAATTGTGTAAATAGTATATATGAACATCTACTATTGCACGGCTCCCTCGATGATGCCATTTGAAGTCCTCTTATATCTTCTAACAATGAGTCTCAAACGAGAGTAAAAATGACAGGGCCACTGAGGAAAAACTTTGACGATATCCGCGGTGAAGTACCATAACGTCACTTGCTTGGAATGAGGAATCTTGAGGGCAAAGGCTCCATATCTTGCAGCCGAAGAAACAAATATTTTTTTTAACGACTCATTACGAATGAGTGTATTGGAGGTTAAACACTCAGCGATGTGAGCTTTAGCGCTAGCAAGTGCAAAACTCAGAGCCTTGGACTCAGGAGATGCAGTTGATGCCCTCAGAGGATTACCAAATAGGATATAGGCCAATAGAAACTTAGCCTCATTTTCAGAGCTGTATAAATGACTTATGTTATGGGTGACGAAAGCACGAAGATATGACAGGGCATGGCAATCAGCGAAAGCGTGAATGATCGAATTATAGACTTTTCCGCAGTCCTTACAAGGAAAGTTGAAAAAGATACAACCGGTAGATATTTGTAATTGTGCGGTGAATTTTTTGCTATCCTTAACGTTGGTTGATTCCAAAATTATTTTTTCCCATCTTTGCGGAAGATTGAGGTCTTGAATAAAAACCCGGCAGATATTCTTAGCGTCCTCGTCGGGTCTTGGCCTTGTACTTAATTTAATACGCCAAGGAGTAAGGGATGTATGAAGCCTAGCTGCTCTAAGAAGTGGGAAGTAAAACTTTCCCGCTCTAAGACCACAGTCTACATCTTTTTTAAAATCGTGGATGGTGAAAGTTTCTGTTCTAAAGGCGTCTAATTCCAAGCTCTGGGGAGTTGCATGTTGCCCAAAAAAGGCCCTTTTCTTGGAGTTATGATGAATAATGTCTACAGTAGAGGAAAAGTCGTAGGTTGGCGTAAGACTCCATAATATTCTTTGACATGAAACCCATATCGGAGAATTTTTTAATAGCACATTGGAGGCTAGGGTACCCATCATTAAAATGGAGTAAATATGGCTATTAGAGACTGTTGACCTCCACTCCTGCTCTGAGTTGCACGAAAGATCGATGAAGATTTTCTTGTAGATTTTTGGCAACACTTTGGAAAGTTGCACCAAGCCTCCTCCGAGTTGTTTTTTAGATCTCTTCAGGGATGGAAGATAACTTTTGTGGAAGAGTTTCTGGAGCCAAGAGTCCTCTTCCTCTATCACCCAAAGGGCAATTTTGGGTAAAGCGTTTGCGAAGTAGAGAACTGAGGGAACTAATTTAACATTGTAAAAATCAATTCTTGTTTGAAGATTGTCTTTTCTCCACTCCATTAGACTTGTTCTAATTAAGTTGGCCAAACTATTTTTATTTGAATCCGAATCTCCACTGCGTTTCCACTCAATACCGAGTATGTTTAGACTGTTCCTCACTGGGCAACCCATAATATGTGTATTGTCTTTCGGGCACCACTGTCCCAAAGGGAGGATAGCAGTTTTCTTGCAGTTGATTTCCAGTCCAGAGTGTTTCTTAAATTTTTAAAAAAAGGAGATTAGAATGGCCACTCTATTACCCACCTGAAGCTCAGAGTTTCCTTCCACATAAAGTGTGACATCATCTGCGTAAATGTCAAGAAGATGCTTGAATTTTCCGAAATTGATTTAAAAGCCCGAATATTTGTATTTCAATCTCTGAGCAAATTCTTCAATTGCAGCCACGAACAGAAGAGGGGCTAAGGGACATCCCTGTCTACAACCGCGCTTAAAATGGATTGGCGGACTCTCGAGACCCTCCAAAGTAATGGTCGAAGTTCCATTAAGTAAAAGAGCTCGGACTGGGTTGAAGAAACGGGAAGGAAGTAATTTTCTTTATTGCACGAAGAATACACCGATGATAGAGAGTATCGAAAGCCTTTCTAAAGTCAATAGCTATAATTGCGCCAAATCTTTTATTCGAGTCCACCAAATCTATTTCGCACTGTATGTTCCGAGCTATATCAGAGATTTTGCGCTGCTTCAAAAAGCCTTTCTGGTGGCATCCAATTTTTTTATTAAGCAGAGGCTCCATTTGCTTAGCAATTACTCCAGCCAGAATCCTGTACGATTAATTTAAAACCGTGATAGGCCTCCAGTCCCCAATCTCAATTGCCTTCACTGTTTTGGGAATCAAAACAATACGACCCTTAGACACATCTTTTGGTATTTCACCCACTTTTTCCATTTCTCTGCCCACTTTTAAAAGAAAAGGTATACACTCTTCTCCAAATATTTTAAAGAACTGACCACCAATCCCGGCAGGACATATGGCTTTATTTCCTTTAAAATACTTAAAAATATACTCATGTACATTATCCTTTGTAAAGAGTGCACAGTAGGTTCCCTTCTTTCTACCGGGAAGTCTGGGGCCTCTGACTCCGACAAGGGACTGAAACGATTCATTAAAAGCTTGAAGGATATCTTTAGTGTTGGTTAAAATCTTGCCATTGTATAAAATCTTTTTCAGTTTTAGAGTTTTGTCATCTTCCTTCTTTATACGTTTCAGGCGTTGGACATGACTGTTTTCTTTTAAAACTTTACTTCTCATGTACTCCTCGCAAACTTCGGCCACTCTTAATGTATTTATTACATCAGAAGTGTAGCTCCTTAAAAAGATAGAAACATTATTTAAAACGTAGTCCACATCCCTTTGGAACTTTTCACGAGCAGATTTTGAGTCGAAGGCAAATTTTTTAGTGGTTAAAATAATCATACTGGCAAGGGTAAGCCTGCGACTGACCCCGCATCGTACAGGCCAATTTGCATCCTCCCGGCTCTGTCCAAGGTCCTGGAGACCGTCGTAAAATCCGACCTCGAGGACCACTTAGCCAAGACGGAGGCTCTTCCAAACACCCAGTTCGGATTCAGGAAAAGCCGCTCGACCACAGCCGCGCTAGCCACCGCACATGCAAAGTGGCTGGAGGCCAAGAAAGGGGAAAGGTTGTCGGTGTTCTCGGATTTGACCTCTATGCTGCTTTTGACACCGTCAACCAGCTGCAGCTTTTACCAAAGCTGGAGAAGCTTGGGATTGCAGGTACACAGCTTAAGTGGTTCCATTCGTACCTCACTGGCGGGTACCAGCGTGTAGTGTGGAACGGCACCGAATCTGTGTTCTTACCCGTCGAGTACGGAGTGAGACAAGGCTCCATTCTTGGACCTATTCTCTACCTTGTCCTGGTCGCGGACGTCACCTCCTGCGTTGGGGTTGGCAATGAAGAAAATAGTGGCTACGCGGACGACTTCTTCCTGTGGGCCGTTGGTGACTCCCTGGAGGAAGTCGGGTCCCTCTTGGAGTCAAGGGCGGACGCTTTCTCCAGATTCGCGGGGGGGAACGGACTTGTCCTTAACGCCACCAAAACTCAGCTCATGATCGGGGGAAACGTCAAAAAAAAGGATGTTGCGGTCTTCGCCGTCACCGTTGGGGGCGTTGAGGTGCACCCATCTGACGAAATTGAGTTTCTTGGGGTGAAATTTGATACCGGCTTCACTACAGCACCCCACAACATCAACGTCGCAAAGGCAGCAGCAAAACGGGCCGCACTCATCTCCAGGTTGGCAGTGCACTTACCAAGAGGGAAATACCTACGGCAGCTGGCCAAGGGATTGATGATTGGCAAGATTTCTTATGCTGCCGCAGCTGTAGCAATTCCTCGTTTCGATAGTGAGTGCAAGGGGCCAAATGCCGCACACAGGGCTGTGCAGGTCGCCATAAATGACGCCGCCAGGAGCATCGTTGGATGTAAGAGGCGGGATCACATCCACATCGGGGACCTCCTTGAGAGAGCAGGCCTTCCCTCCCTCAACGAGGTGGCCGCCAAGGCGGTGGCCATGGAGACTTGGAAATGTTTTTACTCCAGCGACGGGGGCGGCGGTGGGGATGGTGATTTCGTCTTCCCCATCCCGAGGAGGCCCATGAGGTCCACAACTTCAGTGGCGTACCCACTTGGGAGGGAGACAGCTACTTTTGCATGTCACGCAATATCTGTGTGGAACTTGTCTGAGGCCTTGAGGTCGGCCACTACCCTTCACACAGCCAGGACCGCAGCTAGGGCCATTGGACGCAGCGTCCCCATATAATCCATTCTGCAGTGGCATTTTGTTTTTTATTTGTTTTTATTTATTTTATATTTTTTATATGATTTATATTTTTATTATTTCTTTATTTATTTATATATTTTAGACTAGTTACAAATGTAACTAATATGCCCAATGGCAAGAAATATACTCGATTACACACACTGTAAAAATGTCTCATGGCTTTTGAGGCTGACCATTTAGGCTTAAAATCACGAATTAATGTATTTCTCATGCGGCTCTGACATTCAACGTCGTTTAAAATCCACTTTTGCAATCCAAATGATTGAACATGAGAATGGTTACGAAAATCTAAATCCTAAAGTTTATGGTCCGAATTCGGTTCCGGTCTATAATGGGTTTTCACAACTAAACTGTATAAATAAGGGGAAGCAAGAGCAAGGTCCAATCTTGAAGTCAGTGAACTTCTCCTCCAGGACACAGTTTCCTCCGGAGATTTTATCCTCAAGATGTCAATCAAATTGAATTGACAGATAAGTTTGTTAAGGAGATCCTTGTTTAGATAATACCCACCTTCTTTGTCAACATCCACATTCATATCACAAATTAAAAGAAGAGGTGAATTATCATTTTTGCAATTTCTGATGATGGATTGAAAGAAGGGAGACGCTTTGTTATTTGGCCCATATGCATTTATCAAAGCAAAGGAGAAACCGGAACAGGTGACAATAATTTTATGCCAATCGCTTGAATTTGAGAATTCTTTTTCACAAATCGAACCATCTAAATTTTTGATACAAGTTTAAGAACGCCTCCTTTAAAATTAGTTCCAGTAAAAAAACTTTTGTAGGTCTGAGATAGGCATTTAAAACATGAGAGATTACATGAGGTTTTTATACTAATAAAAAATGTGTACTATAGAATATAATATTTAAAATGAAAATATCGAACAATTTAAACCTAACCTAACTTACTGGCGGAACGTGATCCGGGCCCACATCTATTACCACGAAATCCTTATTTTTTTCATTTAGAGATTTTAGATGCATATCAACAGTACATTATCCAATACTTTTTAGGCACATTTTATACATCTTTTGCAAGGCAACGTACCCGTTCTACAAGGCTTTGACACACTTCTGCCGTTTGTCTGAGAGTCGAAGAGACGTCAAAAAGCCATTTTCTTTGACCCAACAATCTGAGCGAATCCCAACACCGTATGATCTGCCCATTGCCGCACCTAGAATCGTCAGTACGTTGGCATCTACAGACAATTTACGTTACTCACAACCAGCGTATCTGACATAGGATTAACTAGAGGATACAGCATATCCTATGTTCTCTGAGACTCGTGGAATGAAAAATAGGATTATTGCGGGAGACTTCAATCTGAACGTGATAATATATGCCGACCGCGGATAGTACAGGAAAAAAATATTACAGCATTTGAAGGACTACTACGAGGAACTCGTGCTTCAATTGCATCTGACAAGTCCAACCTTTCTATCTGATGGCGTTTAATGGAAAACCCGTACCTCCACCATCGATCACGCTTACCTCCGAGTCAATGCAGACATTCACGCAGAAGTACTCGATGACGTTCTCTCTGATCATGCTCGCCTCTTGTGACGATCTCAGTCGAGAAATCACCTGAGCGGATCGTATAAGAAACAAGGGAAGTACGCAATTGGTACACACTTGACGTGCCTGTAAATTCGGACTTTACAACGTGGGTACTGCCGCGGTGAAGAGGGTACTTATATAGCTCGCCCCCAAGCACTCCACTGGCATCGACAAAATCCTTTTTGTATACCAATTAGCATGGACATCAATAGCCCTTCCCATCGTTCACCTCATCAATACGATCATCTCTTCTGGGGGCTGCCCAGGCTAGTAAAGAGCAGCAATCATCATCCAGGTACTGAAGAAGGACAAACCAGGGAAAAAATCTTTCAGCTATATACCTGTCTCACTCCTGTGAGACCATGGGGGTACTTTACAACCAACTCGTGGCCTACACTCCTATCAATCCAGAAGCTCAGCTCCAATTCCTGCTAAACGTCGACGATACATCCATCGTCGTCTCTGCTTCATCCTTCGCTATGGGCGTGGCATTGAACGCCTTGGAGGCGTTTTCTGATGCCAACGGATTCCACCTCAACGACGTGAAAACCCAAACCTTACGTCTGGGTACTCCAGACACTCCTGAGGCAGCTACTCTTGACCTTTTGGGGGTCACAGTCAGCAGGAACTTGATATTTAACCAACACAAAAAAATATTCTGGACGTAAGGAAAATATAAGAAATCGATGTCATCCACCGGCTCTGCACCACGGTATCGCGAGGGCCACTTCTAATCGAGATTGCCAGAGCAGTAGTGATTGGGAAACTTCAAACGTCTGCCTGGGTGACTAGAAGGTCAAAATTATCGTCCGTCGATGAAAACCCTTACGCCCCTACAACGGCAAAGGCAAGCTCAGATGCGCGTTATGCTAGAGTGCGAAGAGCAGATCGGTTGCCGACCTTCTGGGTAGGTCATATATCCCATCTATAAATGATATCATAGTGAAGCAGGCTTCTATATCTGCTTGGAAGGCCATCAATGTGGACAACTGCCCCTTGGTATAGGACGCTCGAAAGCTTCAATAAACGTACCCGTAGTGCTTCAATATACCTCAAAAACCCGTCTTTACCAACTGTGTCGCTACTGTCAACCTTTCAAAGGCCTGGGGCCTGTCAGAGTCATTGAGAGAGACACGCAGGTTATCAAGTGCTCGGAGGGTGGCAAAGAAAAGTGCAGTGCTGTCTAGATCCTTCGTATTCCTAAAGGGTCATGTAAAATAATAATTTAAAAAAATGAATATGATTTAATTAGTATTTTTATTTAAATAGATATATATTTCCACTAGCTAGAGTTTAATGAGCTCCGAAATAAAGTATACAACAACTATTCCTGAAGGATGAATTGAAAAAATTATAATGATAGATTTAAAATATTTCTTAAATAAATACAACACATTAAATATTATTTTCTGCCTCTCATGTGAACAAATAATTATTAGCTTTTTAACTTGATAGATACCCAGAAATTCACAAAAAATAGTGATTTTTAATCGGCATTAAAAAAATCCCATTAAATACATTCTGTACAAAATTGACGAATCTGTGAGATATATAAATCGTTCAGGCTCCAAATATGACAAACAGTACGCTTTTAAAGCATCGAGAGCTGTCATACAGAAAGTCCAAGTACTTCATATAACTTCTGCGAGACAAATATTGTAACCAAAATTTATTTTCTTGTTAGATAATTTAATTTAAATTGGTTTTGTCAAAGAAACTCAAATGAAATCAAGTCCTGAATAGAAACAAGAATACAATAACAACACTTTTTTAGATGTGCATACTTTCTTTCTATTAAATATTGAAATGTAAACGTATATTTTCTGTCAATATCTCTATTTGTTTTTGTATGGAAAAGGAAAGTGCTTCATTGGCTTTAAAAAAAGGAAATATATTTTTTCTCCCTTCCTTCCTTACAAATAGAGTATTTGTACTTTATTGTAAAGAAATATTTACAAATATGAAATTACTTATCCAAAAGATATTATCAACATTGAAAATAAAATAAAATTGATACCTATTCAAATGGTCTTGTAATTTTATTGCGTCCACTATCAATATTTAGTGGAAAAAATATATAAATAAACTCTGTAAACTTACATTTAATTTATGTTTTGAAATTATATTTTCAATGGCTTAAATCAATATGAAAAATAATATATAAATATCATCATAACCTTTAAAATACTTTATATTTAAGTCAGATTTATGATGTCATAAATTTACAATTGTTCACATTCTTTTACAAATATAAATCAACTTATCGGGTGCATTACGTCCCATAAAATTCCCAAAAAATCAATGATAAATAATTATTTACACTACTTCAAATAAAAATTTCATCTCAACAGATTTTAATATTTTCTTATAATTACTCATTTAAACTGATTTTTTTGACTTCATATTAAGTTTGCATGATTATTATCCTTTATTTATTCATAATGTTATTGGGAGAGTTGTTCAATCCCTTAACATTAAGAGCTAGAAAGGTCTTCAAAATTGATATCGCAGGACAATCCGCAAAGGCATGTAACGTATTGACATATAATTTGCCACAGTCCTTGCAATGATTTTTAAAATGATGCAATTGGAGGAAATCTGTAACTGGGCCGTAAATTTTTTATCATCGTGAATCCCTGACGTGGAACTCATAATTATTTTCCTCCAATCATCGGGAAGCTCCAGTAAATCCATGTAAAAGTTTACTAATTTTTGACCTCCTCTTTGAGATTAGGAGGCTTCATCTTGAGATGCCAGGGACACAGTAACTTATGCATTTTAGCAGCTCTTTGAAGAGGGTATTTAAATCTCCCATCCTCACAGAAATCGAAGTTCATTATGGAACTAAAATCATAAGCGCCATGAGCTAGTGCTAAATCCTCTAGTAAAGGTGGGGCGCCCAAATTTCTAAAGAAGAATGGTTTGCTTGCATTTTGATGAATTATGTCTATTATACTGTCTCCACTATATGCCGGACTAAACTTCCAAAGTATACGCTGGGCTGCTGCCCATACTTTTGATAAAGATTCTGTCGTCTTATTAGTTAAAATGGTATCAAATAAAAGCCTTAAATAAAGAATGATATTGGAAATACCTCTTCTCCATTCCGTTTCTGGATTTTTGGTTAAGTCGATAAAAACTTTTATATAAATCTTAGGAATAATAAAGGATAAAAGGGTTAAGCCTCCACCCATTAGAGACTTTGGTCTCTTTAGAGCAGGAAGATATCTCTTATGAAAAAGAGCAGAGAGCCATAAATGCTCCTCTTCAATGACCTTTTCTGCTATCAGGGGAGAAGCTGTTGCTCTATACAATACACAAGGGACAATCTGAGTATTGTATAAATCAATCCTCTTTTGTAAATTAAATTTTTTCCATGCGGAAATTCGATTTGGAATTGAACAGAACAATATTCTCCAATTATCATCATGGATCTCTTCAGGTCCCCAGTCGATTCCTAAAATAGAGACTTTCCGTCTTACCGGGCAACCCCCAATATTATGTCTTTCCTTTGCGTCCCATGCGCCAATAGGAAGAACAAACGTCTTCGATCGATTTAACTTCAAACCGGACTTCTTTTGGAATTTCTCAAAAAACCTCAAAAGAATTTCAACTCTTTTGATGAGTTGGGTCTCCGTATTGGCTTCAACCGAGAGTGTTACGTCATCAGCATACAAATCGATGAGATGCGTGTAATCTGTCATTTTAACCCCAAATCCATTATATTTCTTTTTTAGAAGAAGGACTAACTCTTCCATAGCTAAAACAAATAAAGAGGGGCAGATGGGCAGCCCTGCCTGCAGCTCTTTTTCAATTCTATGGATTTTCCCTGTAAACCTCCAACAGAGATAAAAGATGATCAATTAAGTAGGAGTGCTCGGACAGGATTGAAGAAATGGTTGGGCAAAAAACGTTTTACAGATCGAAGAATGTGGACATGTGAAATCGAGTCAAAGGCTTTTTTGAAATCAATTCCTATGATTGCTCCGAATTTATTCCGCCTTTCGACAGAATCAATAACAGCTTGCACGTTTCGTGAAACATCCGAAATTCTTCTGTGTTTTAAAAAACCTTTTTGAGAGATACTAATCTTTTTATTTAGTTCCGGTTCCATCTCCTGGGCCAAAATACCCGAAAGAATCCTGTAGGAGTTGTTAAGAACAGTAATTGGCCTCCAGTGATTGAAGTCCGTTCCATTACCTTTTTTTGGAATCAGTACAATTCTCCCCCTGGTGAGGGATTTGGGAAGCTTGCCTTTCAATTCCATGGATTCTCCTATCTGAAGAAGGAAAGGAGCCGTTTCTTCCGGAAGGCGTTTAAATAGTCTCCCATCAATTCCATCGATTCCAGAGGCTTTTTTACCTTTAAACTTTTTCATAATGTAGGTTGAAATGCGTTCTAGAGTAAAGATTCTACATCTAGAAGAGGCTTTTTTCTTGGGAAAGTTGAGTCGTTCAGATTTTACTACTTCCTGGAAGCGATTATGAAAATATTCCAATATTTCATTGGGTTTGGTTAACTTTTTGTCTCTATGCAAAATACACTTAATAGTCTTTGCAGAGTACTTATCTTTTATAAATAAAGTTTTTAGTCGTACGTTCGTCTGATTTTCCTTATCGACTTTTTGTGTCATTTCAAACTCTGCCACTTCGGCGAGCCTATAAGCTTTTTCTAATTCTGAAGAGAATGTTTTCGTGAATAGAGAATGTTTCATCGTTAGCTTTTCCATCTTGCACTGATCTTCTTTTGCACTTTTCATTTTACTATGAATAAACTGTGCAGTAGTAATGCGAACCACACTTGTTAAGGTCCGAGCAGCCTGTTACGCAAACGCTGAGTTGTTAAAACTTTGTAGTAAATTTCTTTTTAATTTTGATATGTACTTATCATCCTTTAGCGTCCATAGAGGAATTTTGAAACTCTTCAATTTGGGGGAGAAATGCATCTCTAAGTTTATAATATAATGGTCAGAGAACGTTTCTGGCCTGTAAAATACCTTTTTAACATGAGTTATCAAAGATGGAGAGATAAGTGCCAGGTCGATTCGAGAAGATTGTTTCCCATTACTCCATGACACTAATTGACTTGGACTGAATTTTTTATACAATCTACTAAATTCCATCCATTTATTATTGCATTCAAAAAAACTGAGTTAGGATATTTGGGCAAACGATCTAAATCGACATTAAGGTCGCCTATTAGAATAGAAGGAAGATGACTAAGCATTTTGGAATCATGCAGAGCTTTAAAATATGCTGAAGAACGTGAATTAGGTCCATATGCGTTAATAAGACAAAAACTAAATCCATTTGAAGATATGTAAATTTTATGCCAGTCACTTTCTTGTGAATATTCTTCCACACATTCGGCCACGTTAATCTTTTTTGAAACGAACGTAAGAACGCCTCTTCTGGACTGAGATCCTGTGAAAAAGGTGAGGAATTGTTCCGGTTGGCACATTTTACAATCAAAACTACAAGACGAAAAAAACTATCGACCTTATGTCCTGGAGACATATTATATCAGGATTATATATAAATAATGATTTCAAAAGGGCATGTCGTCGTATTCTTTCAAGCCCTCCCATTGAGTTAATTGAAACGATTCTTCTCAATCCCATATTTGCTTTCATTTCATTTGAGATGTCCTGTTCAAAATATTCCGTAATTTTAGTTTTTTTTTTGCCTATATGGTTCGATAGAATTGCATCCGATAGGATATAAATAAGCATTATAGCATTAAAATTAGTCACTCGAACCTAGGATCTTATCAATGAGGTAGACCAAAAATGACCATCCCCTCTCAGGATTCGAACCTGCGCCCCCAACATTGTTTATTATATTTTTATGTTGATTACAATATTGTTTCCTAAATGTTTTTTAATTATTAATTTTTGTATAGAGTGCAACTAGATTTTAGATTAGAGATATAATTTTAAACTAAAATGTTTATTTATATATATTTTTTATATGTAATATCTCTTAATCAATAAAGTCTCTTTTAAAAAAAATATTGAATTTCAAGAGTGCTACACAACTAGGAAGAACGGTTATTCGTCGTACGAGAGTTTTAAATTGCAAAAGTTTTAAATTACTAAATTACGTTTTGAGATAATATACTTTTTATCAATAGTGTGATCAGTCAAATATAAAAAAACTTTCGGAATATTAAGTTATTATGATCAATCGTCTAAAAAATATCATCTCAAATATTTATTTATAAACAATTATTGAGTTGGCTTTCGAGTTTCTACCGACACCATGATAACAAGGAGCAATATTTTTTTAGCTCCTCATTTTGCAAACATTTAGTAACTAGTAATTTGAAACAATGCAATTTTGCAACAAGAGGTCTTACATTATTTATGTTATTCAATTTTAAACTTATATTAAAGGACAATCACAAATTAATAGAAAAGTCGGGAAAATATATATGCTGCCAATTTAAATACAATAAATAATAACTATTTTATAATGTAATCAAATTGTAGCCTTAACCTTTATGTGATATTCGTATATTTGTTAATCAACTGGTGTTCGTGTGTCTGATGGACCCGGTTAATTTAAGTGGCTTGAAGTCAAAATTATTCATTAGTTTTGTATTGAAATATTCAACAAATATTACTTGCAAGCCAAATGAGTAGATTTTATAGTTAATATTTGCCCCTTGTCCTTAGTTAGTTAGATCACATTCATCCATTAAATTGCATCTCTTACATTGGTTTGATAAAAATGAGAACGGTACTGACATAACCAAACACCGTATATTGATTAAACTTCTCTTATAAGATATAAAATGTTTCCTAAAAATCTTGTGGAATATATTCTTACACGCTTTCCTTTCAAAAGAAGGATATATTCTCCAAAACAGTAAAATATAAACATAAGTTTAAAATCCATTAACTTAAAATTAAATGTTTGTTGAATATTTCAACACCAAATAAATGAATAACTTTGACTGCAGTATGTTTTATTAAAATTCATGTGTAAACTAAACAGTCTTTTTTAATGGAACTATAAACAGATAATATATATCCTTAGATGAGAGAAGTTTCATGTAACCAGCATAATAGATGTTAGGAATGCATTCTTCATTAGTGATAATATCTTTTAAAATTATATATTTTTATATGTTATTTTATATCAATAAAGTCTCAAAATAATAATATTATCAATTAACAACATAACATCTTTTCTTCTACATCAAATGTTATCAAGAAGTTCCTTGTTTTGGAAATATATACGAATAATAATGTTCATTCTTTTTCAAATGAACGATCATAACTTGTACAACTGTTTAAAATATTCGCTTGAGACTTCTTCAAAGAATACTTTTGGTTCAGTTTCTTCTTGATATAAAATTCAGGTAATCAAATAAACGGAGTAGATTAGAACCAAAAAATATTTTTGATTAACATGTAAGGCTTTAGCTACACCTCATCGAAGGGATCAACTTAAGCCTACTTGCGTTTTCTATTTATTCCTTTATTACCAAATATATTTTTTGGATTTTTCGATAAAGATAGCAAGCAAAATATCGGACTTTTTATGTGTGTTTTATTAATAACAGATGCAGGAGGAAAAAATCAGATAGTATGATTACTATATAAATATTTGTAAAACAAACGGGTTGCTAACCTGCTTTATAATGAAGCTTTAATGATGAAATATAGTCGTTTAATGCAAAGTATTTAAAAATATTTCATTTTTATTATTGTTAGTTCTTTGAAGGATAATTAAAACATAAAATATTTATTATTTCTATGGCATCTTTATTATCGACAAGGAAAAGTATGTCATCAGAACTATTTTTTAGAAAGCCATGAAAGAAGATCATTTACTTGCTACATATAAAAGATGAAAAATGATCATTAACCACAACATATGTTATAATTGATCAAAGCTATTACAAAATAATTAAAAAAGTAAATATTCCTTTCGGCTCACATAATCCTCTTTTTAATGGCGTGATTATGAAAATTTCTTTTAATATGTTAGTGGTTGTGAAATAATTGATTTCATTATTACAGACGCACTTATTTGTGCAAACATGGACATACTTTTGATGTTAGACAAAATCCATTGGCATACTTTGGGTTAGCGGACAACATTATTTACCCATAGAAGATAGCGATCAAGGATTTTGATGTTACTATTTTTTCAGAAGGTTATGAGGAAAGGTAATTTTAGTTTTGTTAAAAATATTAAAATATATTTCAAAATTCGAAATATAAAAATCGCAAGTTGACACAAAAACTCTCATACGACATGTAGAAACAAAAATATGTCAAGTTTGGTATATTTTGTAGAATATATAGTTTGACTGAATCCATGGTTCAATAAATTATTTAGTGAAATATTCATTGGCTAATCGAAAAGATACAATGAACAATCACCAATTTATGAGAGATGTTGCAATGACTCTACTACAACGCCAAAAGAGTCCAGTGCCTCTTGGAAGACACACTTCTCATCCAGACAGAGATGGGCTACCCATATTAATAACTCTCTGGCATCATTTATTCAAGCCCTATTCAATCATTTATTTATATCAGAGGAGCATAAGAATTAAACGTATAAAGTTCAACGAAAGATGCATATGTTAATGGGTATAATTCATCATTATCAAAACAGTTGGAAGTACTACCATTGACAAAATAAATATTGCAAATAAACTTTTGAAGAGAGTAGGTCAATTAAGTGGTAAATGACTGACTTCTTCATTTATCTAATCTAAAGAAAGATGTATTTCATAAAAGGAGAAATATATATATGTATATATATATATATATATTTATATATATATATATAGTCTCTTTGTGAAAAGAAAAAGATACTTCTGTCGCTCCATTTGGTGACGTATTTATATAAGAAAAGGAGAGAGGGACAGAGATGAGTAGAGAGAAGGAGAGAATATGTCACAAATATAAAATAACTAACATATGTGTAAAGCGGAGTACATTTTTTAGTACTAATAAACATACGTATCAGGCGTACTCGACGGGCACGCCTTTGCATTTTCTGCATGTGCAGTTAGCGCTCCTTCATTGAACTCTTTTGCATGAGGGTATTCTTGTCGGGCGGCGGTTTCGCCTGGGATTGTACCTAGGAAAGATTTTCTACCATGGAAGGTTAATTTTATTTACTCTATCTGAGTCATAAAAGTTCGAGTCGGGTTAACTTGACTTTACGATATTTTTTTCTTAAAATAGCCTAATCTCACAGTATTTATATCTGTTACTTGAATGAATTTGTTGACTTTGAATTAAAAATATTAGGTCAAATGAAATAATCACGTTTTGGTAAGAGAGTATTTTTATTCAATAACATAACGAGTTATTCCCTCTTAAGTGTCAGTCTGCAATGTCTTAAATTTTAACTCGTAACAGGACTACACCCCCCCCCCCCCGGAATAACACCCCCTGGGCTTTTACCCCCTGTTATTAATATTTTTATCACTTAAAATCTAATTATGAAGTTAACTATATTTTCTATCTATGAACATAAGTGACGTCACTGGTTAGTACGTAATCACAGTTCATTAGAATTAAAATATGTATAAACTAAACGTGTATAACTTTGCAAATTTCGTGTCTTAGACCTTATATCCGGGCCAACTATGTAAGACCAGACAAGCATACAGTTTGTATCCTATCAACTAAAAATCTTTATTTTTCGCATATAGGTTCTAAGGTACCTATTTTCTAAGATTTCATTAAGGAACCGCTTTGTCAAGAGAAGCAATACTTGACGACCATCGGTTGGATCATCAGCGGCCTGTCAGGAAGAAAATATGCAGTTTCAGGACTTTGGATAGATTTGGAGGTTCTCGCAGACGCATTTAATTAATACAAATTCCAATTATAAATAACTGTGACTGCGTGCTAACCAGTGACGTAACTTTTGTTAATAACTAGAATCGAGAGCTTCTTTATTATTTCCTAGGACCTTGCAGTTACAAACGATCATAAAAAACATAGTTTACTTTAGAAAAAGACTTCAATAGGTAGATTGCACAGTGATATTGTAAGGAAACGAAAATAATGAAATTACTGGAATAGTATGAATCAATTATATTTTTTAATATGACCGATATTTGGAATATAGGTTTAAAACAATAATGCAATTTTGTCATAAATAAAAATTAGTTCACTTAAAAGTAGGACTTACAAGAATAATAAATATTAGTAACGGGGGTTAAATGACACGGGGAGTAAAGGCCCAGGGGGTGATTTTTTTTTTGGGGGGGGGGGGGGTCCTACTCATTTTCTTCTCTGACATAATATGTATTTTCAGAAATATAGCTTAATTATTCAAAGTATTTAGAATTTTGAATTAAATAAACTCTTAAATATTATCTCAGCTTATTATTTAGTAATACACTATATAAACAAAGAAACCTTTATGCAGGAGTTTGTTTTTCCTGAAAATAATTATTTTAACGTATACATTTTGATGATTTTGGCTTTGGCAGTTACTTTTTGCCCTTATATGCACTAGCCAACTTAACGTTGCGAGTTTTATTGTCATTGACATTTTTAAGTTTTAAGGTTTTGCAAGACTTCGAAGCAGCTGGTATGTTAAGGTTTAACTAAGGGGTCCTTCTGGTTCTTCAAATTATTAGCCAAGAGTTGCACTGATATCACAGTCCCATAATCACTATGACCAATCCAAAGACGGTGGGTATACTATTACTAATAGAGAAAAGGTCTGGAGTTTTTGCAATATATTAATAGTTAATTGAAGTGATCAAATATTGAAAAAGGTATGACCTCATATGTAGGTGTGAAGAATATTCTTATTTTGTTTGTTTTTTAATCAATTGTTTGTTAAATCTCTCATTTCAAAGGTCAAATGTGTTTTTTTAATTTAATTTATCAGTTACCAAAACCTATTGGTATCATTTAATTGCTCAGTTACTTAATCAAACATGGTAATTATAAACTTTATCTTCATATTAGCAAAAGTAACCATAATATAATTGTTTTTGAAACTCTTTAATTATTGCAACATAATTGATCAATCACTCAACCTTTTTGATTTATTTCACCTGACTCGAACTGTATCATTAAACAATGAAGTAAATGATAATTAACCTTCCTTGGTAAAAATCCTTCCTAGGTACAATCCCAGGCGAAACCGCCACAGACAAGAACACCCTGATGCAAAAGAGTTCAATGCAGGAGCGCTAACTACAAATACGGAAATGAAAAGGCGTGCCCGTCGAGTACGCCTAGAACCTAAAACATACTAATAATTAGTGTTGTGTCGGTCCCAATACATTCGGTCCGGTCCAGTCATAGGATCGGCCCTTAGGACTGTTGGTCCATGGGATCGGTCCTGGAGATTGTCTTTTGTTAGTCCTTTAATTTTCCATGAAATGTAGAAGGATAATGTTTTATATACGTTTTAATTGCAAATATTATATGTATATATATTTATTATTCCTCGGGGTAAATTCAATAGCAAAAAAAAGGGTAATAATATATATATTAGACAATTTGAAAATATTTTTTCACATAATATAGGCTTTTCAATATACTCATTGTCGGTCATTACTCTTTAAATGTTCCTGTAAAAATAGTTGATTCACTACCCTTTCGCTTAAACCGCTATAGGCTAATTTTTAGGTATTGTCATCAAGCATCAATGATTTATTTTTGTAATAATAACCATATTTAATACTTATTAATATCATAAGTAAAAATGTTATATTTGTCATGAGGTTATTGAAGATGCTATTTTCCTCATATAAAGGGTTTTTACTTTTCATAGCATTATGAGATGTTGACAACATGACGTAGGTCTTGACGTCAAAAGAAACACTTTCCTTTTTTAAGGACCGATAAAAAGACTGTACAGAATCGGATCAGACTGCAATCCTTGGTCCTAGATAAGAACCGACACAACACTGCTTATAATACAACCAGCAAAATTTTCTTTAGGGATATATTTAAATGAGGTAAAAAGATGATTATATTTAAATTTGAAGAAAATCAGATGAAACTTCAGAGACAGCGTTTTAAAGGGTTAAACTGAAAGACTCTTCTATGGCCACATATAAAAGCAAAAAAGAAAGCATAATGAAGCTGTCTACTCAATTACATAAAACTTAACTTTATTATATAACTATGAATGTCTCAACCTTCAAATTATTGATTGAAAAATGTCAATATTTCCTACACATTTATTAAATAATCCTTTTTTTACTTTCTCTAAATATTATTTTTATGATATTAAAGTGGCCATGTAATATTACAGAGAGAAAACAGGAATAAATGTGAATTTTAAAAAAAGTCACAGTTCATTGAATTAAAATTTTTATATTTAAACATATTTATTTATGTTTGCTGGTTTAGATATTAATACGCACTAACGCATTAAAATTGCTCAATCCAAACTAATATCTTTTCGATGAGGTATATCAATTTTGAAAACTCCTCTTTTTTTAATTTTTACGTTTATGTAAACATGTGATTTTTAAATGTTTTCAATAAATATGTTGTTCAACAACGATGCTCAAATATATAGTTTTTACAATGCATTATTAATATCATAATTATATATATATATATTTATTTATAGATATATATCAGGAAACAAAAGGGTACCCGGTCCAGCCCGGCAGGATATCGACTGTTTTTAATGTCCCAGTCCAGTTTCTAACAATCACCGGGCCGGTACTTTATATTTCGTTCGTTTGCCATTCTAAAAGTGACGACATTTTTTTGAGAAAATAATTTTTAATATTTAAAAAAATATTTTTAAAACTATTTTCTATAAGAAAACATCTCCACTTTCTTTAAAATATAATTTTTAAATTTTTAAACTAAAAGATTATTTTTTTTTAAAGTCGTCACTTTCAGCATGACGAAAAAACGAATATATAAAAGCCCTGGCCTGGTTTTGTACCGACCCGGCTTAAGAAATTGAAGTCCCGGCCCGGGTACCGACGAAAAAAAGTTTTCCGGTCGTTTCCTGATAAATATATTGAGAGATAATTTTACTGATGTATTAATGAACTATGATTTTTTTAAATTGATCCTCCCCTCTCGGGAGGAGTCGAAACCACCACCTCAACATTGACAGTTGAATACGCCTTAAACGCACATCTCTGGATGCAGTTTTAAATACAATTTTTATTAGGTATCATTACAAAGAAAATATTCACTTTTGGTATGATTGTCTGCACAATTTTTTTATTATGTTTTTATTTATGTTTAACGTTATATTTAAGTCAGTGTAATAAGATGGAATAATCACATAATCAATAAGATGGAAAAATTATGTGCCTAAGATTTATCAAAATTTGTTAATTTTGTTTCATGTGTAATTAAGTTTGATTGCTTTTAAAACTTTATTATGCTTTCAAAAAAATATTTTAAGCATGAATATCTACATTTTCACTTTAAAATTCAAGGATAACTTATTTTGTTATTATTTTATTAAAAAATAATTAAGTTTCTTGCCAACATTCTTATCATTGGAAGTAAACTTTTTAATTTTTTTATTGGTCTTATGATCGCACTTATTTAAAAAACTCCAAAAACAAATTTATTTGTCATTCATAAAATGATGGAAAAATAACTAACAATCAAAATTCTGAAGTATGAATGACAGTCAAATATGACAAAGAATTAAGCTAAGCAATAGAAAGCTTAAATATATTCTGGCAGTAGGCGTATCCAATTATAATGTAATCATAAATATGTCACCAAAACTGTCATATCTTAATTATTTCATAAAACAAGAACATAAAGTGACACGATTTCTACTTCAAATCATGTTTATATAATATATATATATATATATATATATATATATATATATATATATATATATAATATATATATATATATTATATATATATATATATATATATAGGTTGTAGGAAAATTGCCCGAAAGAAAATTGCCCGAAGGAAAATTGCCCGTAGGAAAATTGCCCGAAGGAAAATTGCCCAAACAGAAAATTGCCCGAAAGGAAAATTGCCCGAATATATATAATTTGTTTTAAACCCCAAAGAATTAATATTCCCAAAGTAGCTAGTTAGGCAATAGAATAGTTACCTGAGGTGATTAAATTTGAAAAACTACATTTTTAATGTAAGAAATTAAGTAGTTTTATATTATAACATTTGATTTTATTTTCTCAACTCTTCAAAAAGTACAATGTTCTATAATCGTAAAATATAATATACATATGTTTAAAACAGTTTTAAATTATAGGCCAGAGACTTCAAATAATCTTTTTTGTCATCAATACTGTAATAATTGTTAACAATGTTTAATATACGAGAATTTATTTGAGCATACTTTTTATTTTTCCTGAAAACATCACCTCTACGAATTTGAACAATTTTGGACATAGACATTTTCTCTTTTTTTTGTAGAGTCGCTATCAGTTTCCAGATATTTGGATGATTACATCCAACGGTTTTATTGAGTGCATTGTGGTATCCTTCTACACAGTTGTTTGTTCTAGGTTCTCCAGATAATACTCTTTCATAGACATTCCACAAATGAATTGGGTATCTTGGTGGATGCCTTCTCCTATTATTAATTCTTCCTCTTAGAATTCCAATATAATTGGACTCAAAATACGAAATAAATTCTATTGGAATAGATTCATTTTCTGTGAGTTCTTAAAAAATTTCAACAACATTGTCAAGAGATACAAATGCAAGCGAAGAAAACATTTAAATTTGAAGACTAAAATCTCCTTCAGAATGGTACCGATTTTTGTACCTAAGTTCAATATTTTTTTTGTATAAACTCTGTGAAAAATGAAAAAAGCAACCATGAAGTGAAGTTTCCGGAAACACATCTTGTAAACTATTAATGAAAGCCATTTCATAATCAATAGAAATAGAAATTGGTTGCTCAACAACAATTTCTTTAATTTTTTGAAATAATAGTCTATAAGTAGTTTCTGACTTGTTTGGTAGAAAAATAAATAATCTGGGTACAGCGATGGATGTTTCAATGTATATGTGAACAGTTACAATTTGGTAAAAAAAATCAGGGGTTATCTTGAATGTACCATCAATGGCCCATTTCCTATTATTCGTCAAATCTTGAAGGCCTGAATTCGTCCCAAATATGAGGATTCGACTTTGATCCTCCTCTCCAGAGTCATATAAAAGAAAATTATCTTCAGAATTTTCTAGAGTTTTGAATCGGGGTGGAATTGAGAATCCAATGCGAGATTGAGGAAATGTTGGGAATTTTTCATTGATGGTCTTCCATCCTCTAACACTTCTTGCAATATTCGATAATGTTGGCAATTGCGCAATTGTAGCTTCATCGCTGTTTGAAATAGCTGTCGAAATTGTTGATCGGGTTGTTTGTTGAGGGTTCTTTAGAGATGCTTCCTTAAGTTCTCTTCGAAAATTTATGGAGTCCACTTCTGCCTTCGTCGATTCATGGCAATGTTCATTCACATATTTAACAATTTCAACTTCAGTTTAAGATTTGGTGTGAATTTTTGCTCTACAGTTCTTTGCCTTCTTTTCGCAACACTCCCAATAAATAGTTCTACTATTTTGCCGATTTTTGTAATACCTATGTTGATATTCATCAACTAGGATCAATCGATTTCTTTCACTTTTTATAAATTTCGCCATATCTTACTTCGATAGCAAACTGATATATACTGACTAAAATTCTCCTATAGAAACAAAATATAAAAAAAGACAAGTTAAACGCATTAATGCAGATTTGCGTATGCAATCATTAATAAAGAAAAATCCTTTGTTGAGATGCCACCGTAGATGGAAGCTAGTAATTTCACCATAATAGATTTACAGTTGAGTATTGGGACTCTTATACAAAAATATACAACGTATTTTCCGGAGTATAAGTAGCAGGTTTTTTTTCGTAGCTTGGCCAGGGGTATGACTTATACTCCAGTGCAACTTATATGTGAAGTTTTTCTGCCTCTCTATCAAATAAATTTCCCCCAAAAATGTTACAAAATGATTGAATGCACTATAAAACGTTCCTTAGACAATTTCCATATATGTAGGTATTTTCAAGTTCAACTTATACTCCGGTGTGACTCATATATGCCTTTTCCTCCTTCCTTCTTCATTTTTTGGCCTGTCCGACTTATACTACGGAACAACTGATAATCTGGAAAATACGGTACTTAAATATTATCAGTTATTGTGACCAAATTCTGGACATAAATGAACATAATAGGCCGTGTTTACAAATTGTAGTAACGTAAAGTTTAAACTTTAAATTAAATTTAAGAAGTAATATTTATTTTGTGGTAAAAAATATATTTAATTGCTGACAAAATTAAATATATTTGATATTAATAACTTTCTATTTTTGTAACCAAATGAAATTAATTATGTCTGATTATATCTACTACGTATAAATTTTGATTTAAAATTCAAAGACAAAAGAAAAATGGATACACTCCCCTTTGTATAGAATAGGCGATATATTTTGTGTTTATTACGACCTAATATATATTTATTTGTTAGCTTAGTTCATCATAAAGTAAGAACTATTTTGATGCAAGAAATAAATTCCTTTGTAAGTATTTAAATCCTACTGCGTATGAAATTCAGAGGCGAAACAAAAAATGGATGCAACAGACAAAGATGCACTCCCCTGCGTATTGAATAAGCGATCTATTCTGTCTTTATAACGGCCAGAGACTTATTGTTTGTATTGTATGTTTTTTTGTTTATATATATATTCTTTGTTCTGTTATAAACTGTAACTTAATATAATCAATTTGACAAATTATCAATTATGATATAAATTTAAGCCAAGCAGGTACTATCAATCAAAAGGCTCCTAACACAAATTTATACCCCTTTTTGAGTTGAGTTCGGACCTCAAAACGTGAGGCTTAAAAATACTGGGTCTAACAAAGAAATTACGGTGATTTTTTCTTGTAAAATTATCTTTATCCATTAACGTAATATCTATCAAGAGCAAAAGAGCTATTATTCCAGAAATCGACCTCAAAATTTTGAGATATAAATTTGTGTTCTAAGGGGCTAACATGACTAATTCAAGCAACGGTTTTAATCATTCATTTTTAGCTTAAATTAAGACATGGATACAATTACATTTTGAGACCCGGCGGAACAAAAAATTTGGGTTTTGAGGGGCTAACATGAATTATTTTAGCATACGAGGTAGAAATTATCACGTTTTGAGGTCCAGCAGCACCCCAAAAACCCTAACATTTTGGGTATAAACTTGAGTTCTTAGGGGACTTATATAAGGCTTTGGGCATTTTGGGATTTAAAAAATACTAAAAAAATTCTGACAATTTTCCATTCGGGCAATTTTCCTTCGGGCAATTTTCCATTCGGGCAATTTTCCTTCGGGCAATTTTCCTTCGGGCAATTTTCTTTCGGGCAATTTTCCGCCTACCATATATATATATATAATATATATAAACATATATATGTATGTATATATATTAGGGTTGTTCTTATTTTTCAAATGTTCGAAATGTTAGCAACATTGTGGATTTTCTGTTTCTTGGTGATAAAAGAAGACGACATACAAAGTTTGAACAAATCAGTCAACATTACGAGGTCGCGCAACGAGGTCAAAGTTTTAAAAATTTAGTAAAAATAAATTTTTTTGCAAATTTCTTCAAAATGGTGGACGTTACAGACTTCAATAATATTATTAATTTAAAGGAATCTAATTTACTACCAGACGTATGTTTGATGTTTTTTAATAAAACAAAGTTTTCAGTAAAAACAAAGCAAGAAAGGAATGAGTATTGTTAGCTTATTTCAGCTTTTTTGTATCAATTAACTTCACTCGCCTGTAGAAGATGACTTGTTCGCTTCAGAGTAAAATAGTACTTTTAAGTTTAGTAAAACTTTAGATGATAAATCCAAAAATGACCTTGGTTGCATTCTATCAATTCAGAATTCAGTACAATCTGAGTTTACATCATATGATTCAGAGCCTGTATTGACCTATAAGAAATCGATTATGAAAAAAAAAAAAAATTGTTTCTTAGATTTGCGTCAAGGTATCCTCTCAAAATTTTACTTTGTCTCTGACGCATTTATAATCCATTATATGCGTCATTTTGTACGCGAGATGGGCTTTTTTTAATGTACATATAACTCTCTACTTATTAAATTGACATGATTTAGTATACCAAAATATTAAAGCTGGTTAACCAAGCTTTCATTTGATATGTTTGGTGTTCTAAAAATCGCTATACTTTAAGAGATATAAGCAAATACGTACTCTCCCCCAAAAATTGATCTTTTGATATGAGAATATACGATTACCATTTGGTATCGGCTGTTAGTGTTACCTGGATAGCAAGAAAAAAGAAGGGAGAGAGTATTTTGCTCACTTCTCTCCCTTCTTTTTTTTTTTTGGACGTCTTCTTGACTTCATTATCACTTCAGAATTAATTAGCATGTTTTTGTATTACTTGTTTTATTGGAATTGTAAACAATTAAATGAATATGTATTTATAACTGCCCCGTCATTCTGTTATTGGTCATTTTTGGAAAAATTGTATTCATACAATAATTGCTTTGATACATCTGCTCTCTGACTTTTGTTCATAATTGTATTCTTTATTATGGTACATAATATATTACAATTAATATGTCAGATCAATATAAAATAACTTTGTTAACCAAAACAAAACAAATCCCTATATTTTGTCACAAATATTTCTTTTTTCTATTGATTTATAATATATTGCATTTTGTGGTAAAACTCTGTTTGTCATATTCAAAGGACATTGCTCTTTATAAATACAATTTAATTTCACGATCATTCAGATTGAATGTATATCATTAAAAAACACGTAGCATTCCCTGATATAGATCCAGATGCTAAAGGATTTTATGAAACGTGGAAATATATAAATACTTTATTTATTATTTTCCATGACTCTGCAAAAAAAAATAATGTCACTGTCAACTCTAATTCATTTCTAATGATTATTGTTATTGACATTTACTTTTATAGAGTTATTATAATATATAAGGAGTCTAAAAAAGGCCCGAACAGTTGAAACATCTGTTGGTTTTATCTGAATCCTCGGAAAAAATGGCTAACGTATAATTATATATGGAATTATAGCACTAATGCTATTTTCTGGAGATAATAGAAAGAGTTTTTTATTTCACTTTATCTATTTTTTCAAAAGTATACCAACAATAACTTTCACATAGACTTGGATCTTACAACAGTCGAAAATATGCACACTATTAAAAGAATATACATCTTTTAACTACCCCTCGGATTTTTTAATTCTTATTTTTGTTCATAATTAAATATTCGTCTTAATCAAACATTTGTACACATTTAACAGTCACATTAACCTTCCGTTCAAACATTAATTTTGAGTGGGCAAACTATGGAATTTGCTCACTATTATTGTTAAAACAACAACCTAAGTTACTTTGATATCAAAGGTAGCCCATTATATTGCTCTCAGAATGAAAATTCCAGATATGTCGACTAAGCAATTGAGTGGAGTACGGAACAAATACAATATAAATATATATATATATATATATAAGGAAAACGGACCGGGACACCTTTTTTCGCGAGGACCCGGACCGGGCCGGGATTTAAATTTTCAAGCCGGGCCAAAACCGGGCCGGGACTTAAAATATTTTTTTTTCCTTCGACATTCGGAAGTGACGACACTGTTTTACAAAAGACTTTCCATAAAAAAAGTGACGACGTTTTTTTTTGGAAAATAATTTCCAAAAAAATGCCAAAACAAAAAAACACTTCTCAGAAAAAAGTGTGACGTTATATGTATATATCCATTAATATTATTTAAAAAAAATGAAATGCCAAAAATTATTTTGATTGTGTTTTGACTTTATATATTTAAAAAAATTATTTTTATGTTCGTATGGCATATTTTTAAGCCACTGTCGATAAAATAAATAAAAACTGTTTTATATACAAAAGTGATATGATATTTTTTATCATTATTTTTAAAAACTTATAATTATTTTGTGTATTGTTTTTTTAAAGGTCTTTATTATAACGGTACCATAAAATATACAATAATAAATAAAATATAGGTAAAATTGTGTACATGGTACATAAAAAAACATTTGTCTATTATGTATACACTTGGACATATTTAATTAATCTATATTGAATGAAGTCAAAAAACTCAAACACAATTATCAAAAAGTAACTATTTTTAATATTTTAATTTTTTATTATAAATAAAAATATTTGTTAAAGTTTGTCACACTTCAACCATTACAAAAACTATCTCACCGGATATATGTCTAAAATGTCATGTAAACACCTGAAAATACATGTTGTTAAAATATCAAATATAAGAATATACGGCAATAATAATAAAAAACTGATTTCTCATACACTTATTATCTGTCTATCTATCTCACCGGATATATGTCTAAAATTCATGTAAAATACCTGAAAATACATGTTGTTAAAATTTCAAATATAGAATATACGGTAATAATAAAAAACTGGGTTTCTTAATATGCTTATTATCTCTCAACGGCTAGTGACGTATTGCCTTAATGTTCAGACTTTATTCGTCATGAGTCATGAGTAGCTTGGCAGTGTGAGACACTTTTTCTAGAAAAGGTTAATTGTTTATATATTAGGAGTGGTTTAGGGTAAGTTCGACCCGAGGAACTCGAATCTGAAGTCGGATTCCGGTCCGAGGTCGCATTTCCGGTTTGCTGAAAACACCATCAAACGCATTTAAATAGCTTTTTTGAAGGGTTTTAAAGTCTTCTAGACATTTTTAACCACGCTTATCGTGATCAGCGACCCCGAAAACCCCTAAATAGACCCCCCATGAAGATTTGAGTTTGCCATAAATGTCTTTTCGCGAAATAAATACCATCTCTGATTAATGAATTATATAATATTATAATATATATAATTTATATTTCATAATAAGAGGCCCTTATATACTGTAAAACATGTAGGCGCGGGTACGTGAGTACTTTGATGAAAGTCGGGTATATCTGTCATTTTAAGAACGAACCATTTTTTGAAGTTCAATGTCAAAAATAGTAGTTCACTCTTATAAGGAAGGGGGTATACCTGATTTTAATAGTATTTTCTTCTATCATTTGAAAAATAATAAAAAAATGATTATTTTATGGAGTTTTCAGTAAGAACCAAAGTCCTGCATCACCTGGCATCTGATAGTTCTCCAAAGTCTGTACTTGACCAAATCTGGTGATTTCGGTTTCAAATGACGTCTTTTTTCTTCCTTATTTTAACTAAACCATAAAGACATCGAATTAAACCTTTTTTTGAAAATCTAGAATTAATCGTCAATTAGACACTTTTTTTTCGGTAAATCTGAAAATTTTCTATTTGCTGAATCACGCTGAGTCTTGAAACTTCGCATACTTATGTGAAATTGTACTGCGCGTCTTTTAAACATACTTTCAGCGTTCAGCGAGCATCAGCTCGTGTACTTCCGGTTCGATTTCCGGTTAAAAGTCACTTTTTGAACTTTTTTTTTCCATTTTTGAAATCAGCGGGAAAAACTATCTTATAAACCACCCCAATAATGGAAATATCTTACTTCGTCTAGAAAATAAAAATTATCACACTGCCAAGCCTAGTCATGAGAGAGAAGTGTTCGTAGTTGTTCCTCTAAAGAACTGTTGAATTCCCGCGTTGCGAAACACACTAGTCCAATAACCAAACGTCCTTCCCGTCTTCTCAAACCATCCACTATCGGTTAAAGCTTTACAAGGCTCTGCGAGACAATCCACTCGATCCTCCACTCGAGCCTATAAGGTTTATCTTGGGAGGACAACACTCGTAAAAGGAATTTTTTTAGCTGGCTGGAAAATAAACACATTTGCTCTACAACGTGTTTGCAGTCTCTGAATTATATATTTATAGTAATTGCCATTTTATGCAAAGGTCCTTTGAGAAGTGACTTCCTCATCTATTGAAGCAAACAGATACAACTTAATTAAATTAAACCGTCTATATATGGTTTAATTTGTTTAATAAATTATTTTTTTAAAGGAGGAGACGTATTAGGGCTTCAAACGTATCGCCAATGTACCCTAGGGTTTTGTTTCTGATCACACTAATAACATGTAAGGTTAACTAACAAACTTCAAATGGACCCTTGAATGCCCACGATTACAATTATATCATTTTAAACCCATCGCACATGGGTTTCCCCCAGAGGAAATAGTTGAAATTGGCGGAGCCCAATGGCCGTTGGCGCTGGCTTTTAAACCACCAATGGGCCATTCCGATGGGATAGAAATCCTAATATGGTATAGTTGTAATCATAGAGACCTGAGTAACTTTGACATCACAATATGTAATTGGTATGATTGGCGGAACCCAAGGGCCACTTTGTGGAAATCCCAATATGATTTATGTGAATTGACAGAACCTGAGGGCCTTATGCAGTGGCTTATAAACCTTAATTATGCATAATTGTAATCGGCCGAACGCAAGGGCCCCCTGGCGGTAGTGTTGAAACCTCGATTAACCATTGAAGTGATCTATGGAACCCAATATGTATACTTGTTATCGGCAGAACCTGAAGGCACATTTGTTGTAGCTTTAAAATCCTGAAACTTCATAATATTAATCATTGAAACCAGAGGCAACTTGGTGTTAGGTTCCAAATATGCTATAGATTTCATCGGCGAAACAAGAGGGCCCTTGGCGGGGGTTGGAAACCCCTATATGCTAAAGATTAATATTCGGATCCTTAAATAATGTTTTCCATTCTTCTATTATCAAGTATGGGCGGGGTAAGAACCC
Source organism: Caligus rogercresseyi (assembly GCA_013387185.1). Classification (NCBI taxonomy): domain Eukaryota; kingdom Metazoa; phylum Arthropoda; class Copepoda; order Siphonostomatoida; family Caligidae; genus Caligus; species Caligus rogercresseyi. The sequence continues at coordinate 4,739,768 of CP045906.1, forward strand.
TTATTCTTGAAAGACCTTCAGGTTAGTTCAAGCGTGATACATTTTAGATAGTCCATGGCGGGCAATTTTCTCAACAGGCAATTTTTCTTTTGGGCAATTTTTCGGGCATCCTTAATTATAGAACTTATAAATATTGTATACACGAATTGATATATGTATATATATACGCAAATATATATACACAAATATACTCTTATCTAAGTAAATATATGGTTCTACACACACCAAAGTTATCGTTGACAATATAGCATTCATTACTTTAGAGGTATGAAATATATAGGAAATCGAATCCTTGGCAATGTAAGGTACTTTTTATATTTGTCCTTGTAAGGGAGACATATAAGAAAGCATTTATATCAATGGGGGAATAGTTAAATAAATGGCTCTCACATGTTCTACTTTATAACATAAATAAATGGTTTAGCGACGCTAAAGAAAGGTTCTTTTGACTGCCTTTGTAATAAAAAAACCTTTTTTTTACAAAGAAATAGCTGTGATGAATCAATTTAAAGATTGAATGTGACGCTGAAGTTATAAATCACTTATTGTTTATTTAAAAAAGTCAAACGTTCATAGAAAATAAGTACAAAGGACTAAATTTTAAAACTAAACAATATTTAATGTACGCATTTTCTTCCTTAAGTCGCGTTTATTTAAACTATTAATAACATTATATTATTTCCACGAACTATAAATATTTATTTACAATATATTTTTTTCAACTCCTTATTTATTGTCCAATAAATAAGTTTTTATACATAAATAGTTTGCCTTACTTCCATATGAGTTTAGTCCAATAAAAATGTAATTTAGAATTTGTATTCATTTAAGAGTTGATTTTTAAATATATATTTATAAAGAAAAATGCATAAAAAGTTTGATAATTTGTGAATAAATATTATAAATTAATTAACTTAAGAGCTGAAAAAAGTGTGCAGATACTATTAAATTAAAGGGAAAGTTAAACTCTACCTCCTGAAGCAATCTTAGTGTAAAGAAACGTCCGATCCAAGAGTCCAAGACGGCGACAAAGGATGGTCAGAGGCCAACGGACCCTTCCGAAAATCTGAAGGCGTTGATTTTAAACCACAGCACCACAAACAATCGTCTGCCACAGTTATTACCACTGAGAAACAAATATTTATAACAGAGAGCAGAATCAACGCATTGACTGTTATACATAGCGAGCTAAACTATACATACATGTCACCACAAAGGATATTAATTATTAAACTTTATTATCAAACAAATAAAAAACAATTTACATTCTTAAAATTACTTATAACAGTTAGTATCCTTGCGGATGGAGGTAAGTTTTTTGTTCGTTGGACGCCAAAGTCCAGGCGCCCATCGAAGAAAGGATATTTTGTGGTCCAGAGCTGCGTATTTTGACGCAGCTGATGCTAGCATTGGTTTACGTTATGTTTATAGGATTCTTAGTGGGTTTTTATCTTTTGGGTTCGATAAAACTGCTGATTTATAAAATTGGTTTCTATTTAGTTAATAAAGTTGTAGGTTTCCATTAATATTTCTTACATTTATCCATTAAAATCCTAGCTTATGCTTTGGGGAATTATCTCATCAAAATAGATTGCATGTAACATTTTCTTAATTATCTTCATGCCGTGAGATTGTTGAAAAAAATAAATCTAATTATAATTAGGTTTGAATAATGTATGTAGCCTTGAGAAAAGAAGATAAATTACAAAGTGAAGCGAGTTAAGAAAAAATTAGGCACTCAATTATATTTTTTGTTAAAGATAAATGATTATATGCATTGTTACATTATGCTGTAATTATCTTCATTAGACTGTTGTACCAAGGAACAAATAGATTGACGAAGCATTTGTTAGCTATTCATTATTGAAGAAAGCCACAAAAAAAGACTCGTTTGTGAAGATCAACTCGTCAATCTTCATGTCTACATCCAAAGTATTTCCCTGTGTTTTTTATCCACACGCCGTTTTTTTCCTTTTTTAAAAGAAGAGGGAAAATCACCTTCGTTGTTCGTTGCATTTGTTCTTTTTTTGAAATTATTCTAATTTTTTGTCTGCGTATTATCGTTTTTAAACATTGTTTTTTTTTCCTTCTCTTTTTATCATCTTCCCATGAGTATTAAGGCCTGTTTTGCGCTTAAATAGCTTTCCTTTTATTAACTTCTATGATTTTCTTTCTTCATATTCCTACCTTTTTTATTGACGTCTTGATATGATGACTGAAGTTTCAAAACCTCCTTAATTAATAACCCTATGAGTTTTCTGTCCATTCTTCCTATATATGCAAGGAACCTCTTAAATATATCTGGGAGTACGGGTTTTCCAGAACCAGCTACATGGACACGGTTATGCAGGAGACTACTCAATCAAATAAATAAAAATAGTCGTCCCATGTCATAAAGTAACATTGTGAGTGCAAACTTAAGAAGTGATGCATTTAAGTTAATCTCTGATGGTTGGAAAAAATATGGTTTTTTTCAAAGGATTGATATCCGGTCTCCCTTGAGCAAAAGTCAAATGCTCCCAGGAAACTTGGTCCACATTGCAAAAAAGAATTAAAACTTAAACCCCAGGAAGTTCACAGCATAATTGTGACAGACCTCAAAGCCATTAGTCACAAAATAACTATGCAAAGATCTTTAATGACATTGCTCTTTCGGTTGAAGTTGATCACAGAGATGAAGAAAACAAAATACTTTAGAGTTTTGATAGATTGCCGCAAGGTCAAAAGAACATAACGTCGACTTGACAGAGAAAAAATACGATCAAGAAATGTATACAATTCTTGGATGTTGGCAAGCTTAAGAAGATTGAAAACAAAGAATTGAAATGTGTTACAGACTGCCATTATCTTTGCGATGGAAAAATAGAAAGGGGATATCGAATGAGCTCAGACTGATATTATAATAATAGGACTAAGAAGTAATACACTCAGTTTTAAACATTTGTGTTGGTAACTTTATTTGGGTATTATTTCTTTCGCAACAACTCTAGAAGTACTGTTTTTCTTCCTTTTTCAGACTCTCAAAACGAAATAGGGCAGTTCAGGATCTGACTGCATTAAAATAACGTCATATTTACTTCAATTGTATTTACGTAAGTACTGCAAAATTCTAATTTAACCACTATTATATTATGGTTTTTAACTATAAATTAAGATATATAGATTTTTCGGTGTTTATAATTAATGAATATTTTTTTTTTTTTTTTGGTTAAAAACATTTTATTCGGTTGACTGCAAAATTTTATACAGTGTAAAATAAAATACACTAAAATTATTATACAGAAACAGAGTAAAACTATTCAGGGCAGTTGCGAAAATACATAAATGAACATTGTAGTTCATATTTACTGCCCTGAAGAATAACCTTATATAAAAGGACAAATCATTTATTGGTTTGGTTTAAAAAGCACGATGTCTTCTTAAAATCCTTTTGATGGTGCTGATGTAGAGCTTTGATCTTTCAGGGACATATTTAATTATATCGCCAGCCCACTTCCACGTTGGCGCTCCTACATTCCGGGATTTGATATTTTCTTAATTTTCTAATTACTTTGTACGGACCCGAATAATGAGGAACAAGGGATGATCTTATTGGAGGATTTGCTACACAAACTTCTTTAGCCTAATATAATTTTGAGTGTTGGATGGGTTTATTCCAACATTATGTTGTGTATTATTATTATTTTTTTTATTCACTTAACTGTTCACCATCATAAAAACAATGCTAATACGTAAAAAAATACATGAATAAACATTATAGTTTAAAATTTTAGCATAATGGGCGAACATACATATAGAAAATCCGAAATTAAAATGTGGGCATATAAATCATCATAGCATGTTAAATATCATTAAAAAAATTACATATAGGAAAAACAGGGCCAAACAAACAAAATTAAAACACCGGGAAAGCTATGATTTTACTTTTCTAAAATTTTTAACAAGGGATTTTAGAAGCTTTTCTAAACAGTGAGATTTAAAAGGGTAATATTTGATAGAGTCTGCTGCGAACGTCCATGTGGATCCACACGATGAGGGAATCTTCAGAGAGAAGGCAGCATATCTGGCTGCTGCCGCTAGCAAAATTCCTCTTATCTCTCCAGGTCGAATCGGTTCATCCACAGTTAGCTTTTTCGCAATTAACGCCTTGGCATTGAGGAGTGCAAATTCGATGGCCTTAGATTTCGGTGGTGAAGCCTTGTTCCTCACCGACAAACCAAAAAGAAGCACGGCTCTAAGGTATTTTGGGTCCTTGTTTTCCAACCCTTGGATATTGAGAGATAACAACATCCTCAAGGGAAGGATGACTGGACACTCCACGAAGGCATGGACCGTACTATTATAAATCCTTCCACAATCCTTGCACGGTCGATAGAACCTCAACAATCCGGCTGAAATCTGGAATTGGGCTGTGAATTTGTTCCCGTCGTTAATGTTACTCAGAGAAGTCAAAATCTTCCTATTCGTGTTTGGGGGTAAGTCCAAAGAGTTTGTCAGATCCATGCATATTTGCTCTGAATTTTTTGATTCACCCCTAAAGGTAGTCATTTTCAGGTGCCACGGTTTTGGCAGAATATGTTTCTTGGAATTTCGGAGGAGCGGAAAGAAGAATCTTCCATCGGCAAAAGGAGTGTCTGGACTTATATCATGCAACAATATAATGTTTTTTTCAAGAGCCATATTTTCTAGGATGGATGGACAGTCTAAATTCTTAAAATAATGAGGTTTATGAATATTCTGTCTGATGACGTCAAGGGTTGTGTCGCTGCAGTAAGATGGAGTGTAATTCCACAGTACTCGTTGAGCAGCCCCCCACACCGGAGAAATATTCGACGTTATATCATTGGATAGATCCGTCCCGAACAATAAACGTATGATGAGACTTCCAGATGAAGCAGTTCTTCTCCATTCTACTGAGGAATTCTTGGTAAGGTCCACAAACACTTTAACATATATTTTTGGGATAACTCTACAAAGAAGAGATAATCCCCCTCCCACGCTCGCCCTGGGACGCTTAACAGCTCCAAGGTAAGACTTGTGGAAAAGACAATGAAGCCATGAGTCTTCTTCTACCATGAACTTCTCAGCTAGGACAGGAGAGGCCGTTGCCTTATACAAAATTAAAGGAACGACCCTTAAATTGTAAAGGTCTATCCTCTTCTGCAGGTTCAAACTTCTCCATCTTTTAATGTTTTTGTGGACCACTGAGTTCACTTTAGTCCAATTGGAGGAGTCAACACCATAACTGCTCCAGGTTATCCCCAAAATATCAATCAACCTATTTATTTGGTAATCTTTTATTTGATGTTTATCTTCCGGAACCCAGTCTCCAAGCGGCAAAATAGAAGATTTACTAGGGTTTATGGATAAACCAGAGCGCTCGCCAAATTTTTCAAAGCAATCCAAAAGTATACCAATCCTTTTGATTAGTTGGCGTTCGGAATTCGCTTCGACGAACAGAGTTACGTCATCTGCATAGAGATCCATGAGATGTGCCACTCCTTCAAATCGAATTCCGAAACCCCCGTACTTCCTTTGTATCCTTAAAACAAGATCATCTATGGCCGCAATAAACAATAAAGGAGCCGTGGGACATCCCTGCCGACAACTCTTCTTCAGTTCAATTGGCCTACTTTCCATTCCATTAACTGTAATTGTAGACGACCCGTTTAAAAGAAGCGCTCTTACAGGATTAAAGAAACGTTTGGGAATCATTTTTTTGATCATTTTGAGAATATGTACATGATTGACCGAATCAAATGCTTTGGCGAAATCTACTGCTATAATCGCTCCATATTTCCCCCTTTCTCTTACCGAATCTATAGCAGCCTGAATGTTTCTTGACACGTCAAATATTTTCCTTTGTCTGAGGAATCCTTTTTGAGACCCACCAATTTTTTGATTCAGAAAGGGTTCAATTTGTTGAGCTAGAACTCCAGAGAGTATTCTATAAGCAATGCTCATAATTGTTATTGGCCTCCAATGGTTAAAAGATGTCCCATCACCCTTCTTTGGAATCAGAGCTATTCTTCCCTTATTCAAGGCCTTGGGCATTTTTCCTGATCTTTCCATTGAGATGCCAATTTTAGACAGAAAGGGGGTAACTTCCTTTGAACATTTGATGAACAGCTCTCCGACGATCCCGTCAGGCCCAGCTGCTTTGTTTTTCTTGAGGTTCGTCACTATGTATTTTTCAATATTGCTTTCAGTATAAATGGAGCCTTCATGAGAGCATTTTCTTCTCTTTTTAGGAAAATAATCCCTATTTGCTTCCACAATTTTTTGAAAGTTAGAACGGAAATGTTCCAAAATATCCTGAGATTTGGACAGTATTTTCCCCTCGTGCACTATTCTTTTTATCTCAGTAGCTGATAGATGTTTCTCCGGGGGGAGGTATTTGTATCGCGCATTGTTGTCCTGTTCTTTGTCAACTTTGTTCGACATTTCTGCTTCCGCTATGTCTGACAAACGAAAAGACACAGCAGTCTCGGTTGCAACCATTTTGGAAAAAGGTGAATCTGAGTTTAAAATTTTATCCAAATCCCCCTGAAATTCAATTTTTTATTCTTTTTATCCCACAAGAATTTTTTGTGGAGAATTTTATAACACCCACTAAAACATTCAAAGCTTTTTCGGAAGACATATTCATGGTGAAACCAGAAGAAAGTTTATTCTTTATTTTTTTAATATAAGCGTCCTCCTTTATTAATGATCTTGGCACTATAAATCGTGGGTGATGCTTAAGACATTGAATTTCCACCTCTATCATTTTGTGATCAGAAAGGGGTTCTGGCCTGTATAAAATACTTTTTATCGATTTTGATAAATGACCAGAAACAAAAGCGTGGTCAATACGGGACTCTAACGAACCTCTTTTCCAAGAAAATTCGCCTTGAAGATTAAACTTCTTCATAATGTCGATCAGATTAAATTGAAGAATTAGTTGCTTTAGAATGCTTTCATTAGGATGTCGCTTCTGAAAATTGTCCAAATCTACATTAAGATCACCAATCATAAGAAACGGGGTAGGATCCTTTAATTGGTTGTTGATGATAGATTGATAAAATGAGGTGGAACGGATATTTGGTCCATAAGCATTGATTATAGAGAAAGAGAGATTATTTAATTGAATACGAACTTTATTCCAGTGACTTTTTCCACTATAACTTTTAATAAGCTCTGCTTTGTTGGCCTTTCTTGTGACGAGGGTAAGGACTCCTCTCTTGTTATCATCACCCGTAAAGAAACTAAAGAAATTTCTGGGGAGGCAAAAATTGCAGTTTGAAGAACAGGTAGCAGAGACCGCCGATTTAATTTCCTGCAGACAAATTACCTCAGGATCAAGAGATAACAAATGTTTCATCAGAGCATGTCTTTTTTTCTGTCTTTTCCTCCTCCGCAGTTTAGAGAGAGTATTCGACTTCGACCTAAGCTCTCTTTGAATGTTAAAGACTCGTGGGGACAGAAATAGTCTTCAATTGAAGTTTGAAGGTATCTGGGAGAGTTGTAAGAGAGTTGTCCTCGAACCATTAAAGTAAAAAGGAGAGGAAATATCACAATAAGTTTAAAACTTAGATTTTAGGGCATTTTAATTGAGCTTTTTCTTTGTCTGGGGAATTTTCTGAAGCAGGCCTGTTTCTCTTTCCAGTGGATTGAGAACGAGTTCGATAAGGAAGTATATCCTCATTAGAAAGAGACGGCTTTAATGTCAAATTTAGTTTTTGAGAGATGCCATTTTTTTCCATTTGTATAGTCGTTGAGGACTCACTATATCCCTCCACTGTAGAACCTCCCACAGGTGGATCCAGGCTACTCTCGTTTGGATGAATAGAGCAATCTTCTACAACCGATGCAATTTCACTCAATCCATTCCCAGGCCCATCGCCTACCTGGGCCTTCTCATTTATTGATTCAAGAGAGAAAGGAAGGCTGATCCCCAATTCTAAGGCAGAATCCCCCTCAATAATTTGTTTTTCTGATGAGGAGTCCTCACCTCTAATTGAAGTGTTGACTTCATTTTCTTCACCACTCATATCAATGCAAGGAGAAGCCTCCATGCTAACATGAGAATCAATGTTGGATGTGGGTTTGTCTTGAATTATTGGTTCACTTACGGTCTCCTTCTCCGTTGTATTATTTAAAGAAAAAGAATCTTTACGCTCCTCGAGGAAGTTTTTTAAAGATCTTTCGTACTCAAAAGTCTTTACCCTTTTCTGTTCACAAAACTGCTTTATGTGACCGAAGCAAAAGCATCGCTGGCACTGTAACTTGACCCCTGAAAATTTCAATTTTATAAGGACTCCTTGAAAGACAATTATCTGAGGGACTGTAGAAGGGTCTGCTCTCATTTCAATAATATAATCCCCGTCTCTCCACTGTTCTTTATAGCTTTTGTATTTCTCCTCGGCTTTTTTATCCGATGGGTTTCCCTTTGGGTAATGATGAACGACGTCACCAAAAGCCTTCATCCATTCCACAAGCTTCCCTTCATCCACACGTTTAAACGTATTGGACAAAGTAATTTTCATATTTTTCTTTCTGTCAACAAGGATATTATTAATTCCTTTGATCTTACAAATAAGCTCTTCTTCAGCTCCCGCTGTATTAATTGTTTTAATTAACTGTTGCCTTTTCAATTCATCAAGCCTGTTCCTCACATCTATGGGGAATTTAGAATAGAGACAAGCTTGACCCCCACCGAAATTAGGATTAGCTCCTGCTATCTCATGCTCCCTAAATCCGAATCCCATGGCCAAGTCATAGATATCTATGTGTTTCAAATTAGTTGCTTTGGACAATTTCCCATCTTTGTCTTCAAAAATAAAAACAAAAGTTTCCCATTTAAAATTGAAACCAAGTTTCATATGTGGTTCTGTACCTTTCAAGGTACCTTCTTTGTTGCTCTTTACAACATTGGAGTATTGTCTCCCATCCATAAATGAAGAAGAGGGACGTAAATCATCCGGGGGTTTGTCAGGAGGGTTGCGAGACATGTCTCACTAAAAAGTTCCGATGTTTAATGGATAAACAACCCTCACGAGGGAGATAAACAAAGGAGTCAAATTTCTTACTGCAGATCCAAGGTCACGTCTTCGATCCAGGAAGAAGGGGAGCTCCGGTCAGCACAAGTCCAAAAAAAGGACTCGAAAAGAGGGTGAGCGCACTTAAGAAGCTTTTTAAGTTAATAAAAATATCAAAATGCACTTATAACCTCTTTAACACAAATTAATTCTGAGAGATATAGGAAGAGCGTGTTCACTCTATACATATCAAAACAAAACAAAAAATTATATTATTATTTCTCTGACCATGTTTTTCCCAAGGTTGGATTGTTCCTTTTGAACGAATTGGTTCACCTAACACTAGTTCAGCCGGAAAATACTTGCTACGATACTTAATTGTTGTACGTAGGTCAGGTGGTTTTTTTTTGGCAATACAGCTACCCAGCTAAGACCAGATTATATTATTTTCCCTCTAATGGTTTCTTTTAGAGTCTTGTTCTCTCTTTCGGTTAAACTATTATATGGTGGATGATTAGGAGAAGTCTTAATTATTTCAATATTGATATTTCAAAAAAAAAATTATAAAATCATGATGGCAAATCGGCCACCGCGATCCGTAGTTATATAGTTGAGATAACCAAACCTCTTGAACCAATGCAATTCTAATTGCGAAATGATTACTTCACTATTCAATGATGATATATAGTAAACATTTAAAGCCATTTTGTTTTCCTGTAAATGAAGTCAATGCCATTATTTTTCCATGGTCTGAAGATATATATTTATAAGGTATTTTTTTAAACTTTTGACCTCGTTCTAAGACCCCCTCCCCCCATTCCTCCGGGTATCCGTCGGGATGCCCATTTGCTGGAATGATCACAGGCATGATTACACACTGACAGGAATACCCACCAAGCTGTTAACAGCATATAGTTAAAAGGGTGTATTCCCGATTTTAAGGCGGGAATGCCCATTATTTTTTCCACGGAATTAATATATTGTAAATTCCACGCAACATAGGGAAACAAATTATAGCAGTGAAAAAGTGTACAGAGTTCAACAGCAAAATGTGTACTAATATAGGGGTCCCCAAAAACGTAACGAGACTACTACCCTCCAGACAATCTCCCCCTGGACTAGCCCCCCCCCCCCCCCCGAAAATCACCTCCTGGGCATCTACCTCCCGTGCCATATACCCACCGTTGCTAATACTTTTTATCTATTAAAGGAGGGTAAATGCCCGGGGGTAATTGTCGGGGGGGGGGGGGGGTGCTAGTCCGGGGGGATATTGTCTGGGGGGTAGTAGTCCTAAACTCCCCCAATAAAACGCATTTATACAGAAAATTTTGAGTTTAGGCTAGTTTAAATCATTCGTAATACGAAAACTTTTAAAGAGTCACAAGGTTATTATTGTTAAAAAGATTGAATGATTTGTTTTCAAAGCAAAAAATAGTATTGTCATAGAACATAACGGCTGCACGGCAATAATTGTGACCTCCGTGCTGACTTTAGAAATATATTCTCTATGAAGACCAGAGAGAAGAGAGAGTGCCAAAGGAAGTGTTTTTATTTTAAAATATTTGTCCTTTACAGGTAGTTTGGAGGTTGCGTAGAATGGTGGGGTAAAAAGTTCCATTGAATAAAAAAGGAATGAAATCTTAATACCAACCCCCCGCCATTTCATAATGTATAAACTTAGGTTCTGAAATATTTTTCGTGTGACGTCACGTCTGGCAGAAAACATAAACAAATAACTTTTACTATATATAACATCACTACTCAAATTATCATTAGTGCATCGTACTCTTACAAAAATGGCTTCAATTAATAAAAAAAAAGAAAAAAAGACAGTGTGCAGTTACTGTTTGTCCTTCATTGGATCCCAATGCTCACAATGTATTGTACCACTCGTTTCCAACCAACATCAAACAGAGAAAAGCTTGGACCATCGCATGCAAAAGAGGAGATTCGACATTTCAGCCTGCATCATCCTTTATGTGTAGTCTGCACTTCACTGAAGAAGACTATGAGAGAGATCTAATGCATGAGCTTCTTAACCTTCCTATTAGAAAGAAAATCAAGAAAGGAGTAGTTCCGACACTTATTTTAAATGAAAAAAAATGAAACAAACTTGTCGGAATATACGTCCATGGAACCATCTTCCAAAAGGATGATAGAATATTAAAACGAAATTATCGTCAGATTACTCAAGAATGCTTAGATAAATATGAATCTTCTAATTCATCGTTACCTCCTCCTTCAAAGCAACCTCCAAGTCCACAAGTATTACTTCTAAGTTCATCAGAAGATAATTGTCATGACAAAAGAGTTTCTAAATCAATGTCTAAGGTGCCGTCAGTTCCATTGGAAGCTCTTAATAAATTTGCTCAAATTCGTGTATTTCTCCAAATAAAATTTGAAAAAACCGCCTTCAAGAGCAAAAAGCTAGACATAAAAAAAGTTTAAGAGAGAAACGAAAAATGAAACAGTGGATTAATTAATTTCTCCAATAAATTATTTACTTTTTCCTAAATATGTATTTCTAATAACATTTATGTAATATATGATTACAAACAGTATTTTGTTTTGTAATAATTTGTAAATTATATATTTTTTTCTTAATATGTATTTCTAATAATATTTATATAATTATAACCATATTTTGTTTTGTATTAATTCATAAATTATATACTTTTTTCTAAATATGTCTTTGTAATAATATATGATTATAAATAGTATTTTGTTATAATTTATTTCATTGTTTTTTATGTGCGTTAACATATAATGATTGAAGAGTTTGCTTTTTCATGAAAATATTTTGGATATTATCAGCAACTTTAAATCATCAAAATTTTATGATTACTCACAAAATTTAATATTTTTCCATTTTCTAATAGAATTGTGATAATTAATTCTTCTATGATCTAATTAAAGGCTAAATTCGATTCTATTTAACATATTTTACTTATACAATATACCCTCTTTTGTCATACGTGACGTCATGCTCATGAGGTAGGTTGCGTGGCGGTGTATTTTTTTTACTTTCATTGGTTAAAATGGCTCTACCTTACTTTTAACTACCTTGCTTAATACATAGTTATATTATCATTATTATCGTTTACAATAAATTAAATAGCAATGTTGAATACTAGATTAATTAAATAAGTTTAATATTGAAACATTATACATTTAAATAATATTTAGTAACAAAATGTAAGAAATTAACATTTACATAAGAGATCTTGTATTAAAAAAACACTTATTTCAAATTGGACCTAAAGGGCACAAAAAATTCTTTGACGATGGATAAAGTTTCCAGCGAAAATTCCCCTCCTATTGTGATCATCTTTTAGGAGTTTTTTTAGTCGCAATGACAAGTATTTTTTCAATACAAGATGAATTAAACAATTGAAGTGATTTTCTGTTCCAATTGCAGTGTTGGAGCAATGTTCAACATTTACAGAACTAAAAATATTACTTTTAACTTAAGGAGGCAAATGTAAGTTAACTTTTCTATAGCTTTTTTATCATAAAAAGAAATAGTTTTGGATCGTAGAACTTCTTCGGTATGATAAAGGAGCTCACAAAGTGATCCAGAGGGATGAAGTAATCCCTTTTTTTCATCTTCATAATAATTTTTCATTAAAATAAGTGAACGATTAGGACAAGAATCTATTTCAGAATGCTTCAAAGTACTTCTGCATACAATGCATTTTAAAGCACTATGAAGCACTTTACAATAGAACCCGGCAATATAAGCTATTGCAGCAGAGCAAACTTTACAATCTCGAACTGTACAAAAATGATTTTAGACGTCGTTTTCCTTTCCTGACTCATAGCTACAGCTAAACTCCATAATATCGAACTGTTGTTAAAATTCGAGTCCGGAGAAAGAAGCTGATGAAAGAGAGAGAACCACAGTTTCGTCTTGAGCAATACAATTTGCTGCTACACTGTCCAATACATTTTTTCCTGCTTTCACCAGCAATTTTCTGAAAGCCCATCTGAATTGTTTAGGTGTAGAATTGTAGGCCCAGCCGTTTCTTAACCGAATGGATGAGTAAAAGGTCACCAAATGGTCTTGACTGAACTTGTAGCAAGATAGCAATTCGAGATGAGCCGCCTTTAAAACAGTTTCTTGGTAAAGTGTCTTCACAGATTGAATACAAGTCAGCAATCCCAAGAAGCCGCATTTACGAGGTGACATGATCACTCTTTTCCATCGAGTGTAGTGAGATTTTTATACATAGTTATAACTTTAGAAAACACATCTTCACAAGCAGTAAAATTACAAGCACTCAAAGAGGATTTCAACGATGTGCCCAAGCCATTCCTTGAATTTAAAATATCAAATAGCTTATCATGCAGTTCAATGAAATCTGCAGTTACCAATACATCTTCGTTGTCAAATCCATCAATAGAGTTTCCATCAAGCCACCTTAAAGATTTTGAAACGCTGTTGCTAGCTATTGCCTGTACAGCTAAAATAACTTTCATCTTATTTCTTTTATATCGTAAGTGCTTTTCTCCTAATTTGTTGCCCAATCTAAATCCATGCTTGTCTTGGAGCATGTGCAATCTTTCCAGGAATTCCCATCTCACCACTCCTCTTACAATCCACCCCAAGGCTCCGTAGTTATGAATAGTAGATCTCAAGAGCTTAATCATGTGGGGGGGATCAAGAATAACATTCACAAAATGATTTGCACCAGGACAAGGGTTTGAAAACGTAGTTTTCAATTCATTCAAGTCGTTGGGCTGAAGGTTCGCTCCTAATGCATTAAATGTGCTGATATTGTGCTGAGTTCCGTCCATAGTGAGGGTCCAAACATTAACTCACACCTGATGGCTCATCTCAAGGCAGTTTCTATTAAGCCCTGCTTGAATGGCATCTCTTGTTCCTCGTACACAAAAATAACCAACAGGTAGCTTCCAGTGGCCCTTCAACCCGACCAACATGAAAACAATGGCTTCCTTGGCAGCTGTTTCTGATTCTCCAAAGTGAAGGGAACCATAGTCAACTGTCCCAAAGGTCCTTTTCAAAGTTTGTCGAATTCTACAAGCTCCTTTAGAGACATACCATCAACTAAAAGAGCAGCATCCTTGTAAATAGCCTTAGAATCTTATTTCCTCATTCTATTTAATTCTTCAAAAGCTTCAGATTGAAAACCCGGAAGACAGGAAAATGAACTTAACCAAGTTCGGAGAGATGAGGGTGATGGCAGTGCAAAAGTTTTTCTTAGAAAATCATAAGCCTTTGGAGAATGAAAATGTAAAGTAAAGGCAAACTCCTTAACTTCTTCGGAATAAGCTGAGGACTTAGATTTCCTAGTAAGCAATTGCAAAATGAGGTCTCGGTCACCATCGAATTTTTCAAGGGCAACAGCGGCTTCCATATTTATCAAGCCTTCTTCTCTTAGTCCATTGATGGTGTCCATAAGCTTATGGTTCCTCTTTGCTGATCTCTGCGTCTGCTTTGCTAGTCTCATATTGCTCTGGTGCAGTATTGAAACCCTTGATTTAAGCTCCTCGCACTTTTTACGGATAAGGTCTTTATCATCTGGGTACGCATACCCATGTTCATAAAAAATTTGCTTTGCATCGTCCTCATCCCCCTTCTCTTCCTCCACCTCGTCTTCAATCCGGCTTGGTCCTGCACAGAAATTTATACTTTGACAATTTTGGATAACAATATCTAATGATACCAATGAGAAGGAGCTGATTGATAGAATATAATTCTTAAAATACTTTCACACACCCCCAAATTACAATTGAAAGCATTCGTTTACTATGGAAGAGACTTACATAACTTCAAACGAAATATTTATATCATATGTATAACTATATTGGTCATTCAAATTCGAAAAATACTGCAAGTCCACAGAAAACTATATTTTATTTTAAGGTTTATTGGAGCTTTTTAGAATCATTAGTCTCACCCTTACTGTCTACTGATTATTTTCTTTTTATAACTAAATACATTTTTATACAAATTTAAATTGTCAATCGTTCAATTTATGTGCATACCTGCAGTGGGCTCATTAATTTGCCTTATCAATTCCCTCCTCTCCTTTTTGGGCGCTGATTGGTAATAACGAGGAAAGGTAGGAAAAACGCTTGGAATAGCTCCTCTTTTCAAATACCTCCTATCTCCAGGAATGTTTGTATAGTCTGATGGCAAAAAATGTTCTGAACAAACTCGATAATCGACATTATCCTCAGGCTTCCACTTTTTTCTTCGCAAACACTTTCTTTTGTTAATATATAAATATTTCTATGTTTTTCATCATTCATTTCAGTAATTTTCTTCTATGAGGGAGTCGGAGACACTCTTCATATTGTTTCTTAGGAGTTCTTTCGGTGTTAAAGAATAGCGTCAGTGATGCAAAATTCAGAGCATTCATATCGAAGTTCTTCCGAGTGTCTGGATAATCCCATCAAGCTCTCCAAGTTCCTCCCACCAATGTGGAGTTTTCTTCCTCTCATTGCATAAACCTATTAGAAGGATAACGAGTTCCTGAATCGGATTGCATGAGGTTTCTCTAATGTATTATATAAGCCGCATTCGTAGAAGTAAATACACTGATCTTGAAGTAACTCCTTCACGGCTCTTATTTCATCCATCCAAGACCCTCGATTCGTCAAGGAAACTCTTATGCAACAATATGTATATAAAATTTTTTATCCACACTATCAATTATATCAAGGCACAAAAGATCATTAGAAAAAAAATTCCGAGCTCTTTTTAATTTTAGATTCGCCGCAAATGTATGATGTGATTTTTTTCATTGTTTATACTATATTTTTACATATTTTGCATGTGATAAGAGATAACTAATATTTGCCGATGAAAATGACGTCAAGGGATGCATACTTAATGTGGTTATGAAACCCCATTAATTAGTCAAGAATCAGTCTCATTTTCTTCTTAAAATTATTTACATTGGAATCTTGATGTCATCCTGACTAGCAAATACTAATAACATCTCCTCTGCCTAGACCTTACTATACAGACCTTGGAGGATCTCCTAGCAGTCCACAATTGCGGAATAGTAGTTTTAGCAAATCTACTGTTATTCAAACCAGTAAGAATGGTTGTACAAGGGGCACGTAAATATATATTTGCCAAATGCTATTACTCATATCCTTAAATGAAATTAAAATGCTCAATTACAACATGTAAATAATTATTGCAGTTTCATTTAGTATTGTCATTTCAGATTAATCTGAGGTACGAGTTCTACTTTGAATAGTTTTCCATTACTTAGAACTTGTTCTTTTTATGAGATTATTTTGTGAAGACTACATTAGGAAATGAACTGTGTAATTTTTCACTATTTTTATTTAATAAATTACAATTAAAAGTAGTTATAGCCAATGCACCGGGAAAAGTCCATCTTAGCGTTAGGGTCATAATTTTCTATTAGACGCTTCAGCTTTTCTTTCGAACCCTACACTTTTTCTTCTGAGTCTCTGTGGGTTGACCTCCAGCCGAAAACTGTAAAATTTTGAACTCTGCTTCGGAGTGGAATTTGGATAGTTTTTCAATAAAGACCCAAATTGAGGGATGGGCAGAAGAGAAGGCTGAGTTGAGAGCATTATTCCCTCCCTCCGATGTGTTGTTAGTCCGGGGCTCATTATTGTCAAAAGCTCTTCTAATATTCCAGATGGTTATAGGGTAAGTAGTAAAGCAGAGCCAAGTCCTTTCAAACTAAGTTATATACTCTGAAACATTTAGAGTAGGATAGAGCATCCAGAGGCGAGTTTTTAACCCAGACGAACGTTGAGTACGTCTTCAATAGGAAGAAAAGGAAGCCCAAATATCGAATATAACAGAGAACGCAAAACTTCGTCATTGGCAGAAATGAAAGAGGCAATCTCGGAGAGTGGTGTTGGGGAAAACAGATGTAATTGCTTGATGTTCTGCAATTTCAAAGTCGACGATTGTAGTTGATGGGTTAAATAAAGGACAACGTGTGCGTACGAATTCCATAACAGAAACATACGATGACATGTGCTTATCCTCTAATAGAGGATAGGGACATTGGTATGAATATCTATTTTGGTGCGGAGAACCCAACACTGAGTAAATTGAGGAGGAGATATTTTAAACGTACCATCAACGAAGAGTACATCAAACGATGGCGAATTAATAAAATTCAAAACTAACAAGTTGAGAATATTAATATTCTTTTCCCTCAAGTTGTGACAATGTCGGCCTGCAGGAAAAGGTTTTTGTCCGCAGTGAATTTATATTCTTCGGGAATAACAATGTCCGCTGCATTTAAAACACAGGATGGGACAATATTTTGTTTCGCTCGGTTTGAACGAATCTCTTTTTTAGGAGGTAGGCAGGAGGAAGGATCGTCTATATATCCGAAGGAGTTTTGGTAAGAACCTCTCTAATAACATTGCCTGGAGAAACTGTAGACGAGTTGAATTTTATTTTAGATATTGTAGTAGAACGTAGGACTTCTCGATCGCTAGGCTCATGGCAATGAGAAGTCACTCTTTTGGCAGAGGCCTTCTCATGCGTGTATAGTCTCCCAGTGCAATATGGGGCATATAAGTCCGGGACTTGCATTGCCAATAAATAGTTCCATCTTTTTTAATTCGGTCATGAGTATATACGTAACCCCCGTAGCAGGCTTGAGTCCCACCGTTTCTCCCTTTGATGAATGTAAGGACTGGAGGTTCCATTGATTCTTCATAAAATGTATTCATTTGGGCGGGAAAATACGTCGATGACAAATTTTGAATGCCAGTACTACTTGTGGAAATAATTTGTGGTATGACTGTTAAGGGTTCGATGGGAGCACGCTACTGGGAGGATTATTTGCGTTTGTAGAACCATTGGAAGCATTAGAGGGGGAAATTACCGATGATTCATGTTCGAGTGGAACCTAAAATTGATAATGAATCTAAATGAAGAATTGGCTTTAAGCCGTGGAGGATATTTGCTCCATTTACCATATCAAAGAAGGACGAAAGCGGTTGATCTACGTGAGGGGAACCTCGAAGGAGAGCCATCGATGAAACCGGGGGTTCACGTATTGATAGATGATTTACAAAATCAATATCTTGGTCTATCATTATAAACTTATGTTTCTTTTTTAATTCAAAATAAAATACTAATCCTATGGAACAAATATACCTAGTCACGCAAATCACGCAACCTAGTACATTCATTGTGGGTATTCCAGGTGGTGGGCATTCCCGACATATGCGTATGGAATACACACCATCTCAAAAGCTGTTGACAGCTGGTGGGTATTCCTGTCAGTATGTATTCACGCCTGTGGTCATTCCAGCAAGTGGGCATTCCCGACGTGAATAATTCCTTCGTCTGAAGCGTTGACACGGAAGCTTATCTATTGCCCGGGAATGTAATTAGCAAAGGGCATGACTGAGTCAAAGCCCATTTAAAACTTCTCAAACGCTTCAATTAAACAAGAAGACAATTTATTTTATTCGTTTATTTTTCTCTCTTATTTTTTAAATAAAAAGGTTTTAGTAAATATCCTAAACGTGGAATAAAGCGTCTATAATAATTTGCAGTTCCTAAGAGTTTATATATATATTAATGGTTGCGATAAAACAAATTTACGTAGATCTGTGTTTTCTTACAAATACAGGACTTTATCTGTTATTATGAATCCCAACAATTTGAGTTCCGTTATACAAATTTTACTGTTTTCGATATTCGATACACTTTTAAGATTTGCACAACTTTTGAAATTAAAATTGGATGTTCCTTATCGATTCTTTTCGACCTTTGAAATATACTAGTCGAATCTTTCAGTACAAATTCCATTCGTAAATATTTAAAGAATCTGAATGGTGTTGCAATTGACGTTTTTCTCTATCTTTGTGATTCTTTAGTATGTGATGGTACGCTCTTAATAAATTTAATTTGCTAAAAAAGTTGTCGATCCTTTCAATAAAAGTTTGTACGGTATGTATGGGGTATATGTCTGGTTTAGTGTTATTATTTAGAAGCCTGTAATCTCCGACTAGTTGCCAGTCATCATTGGACTTTCTAAATAAAAGGAATTGGTCAAAATCAGTTTGATTTGAATCTTCTATAATCCTATTTTTCAATGATTATTCTATTTCCTTTTTAATAATAATTGTGCTTTCTGGAGCAAAATTCCTTTCACATTACACAAATGACATGCCAACAGTCTCAATTTTATGAAATAAACTAAGCACGCAAGCTCCCCCAAATGAATAATCATTAATTGAAAGAAACTTATTGTCAATTTTTAGTGATTCTTCACAATAATGAGTTGAATTTTGTATATAACTAATTTTCGATTAAATGTATAAATAGTAATTTTAAATTTACTTAGGAAATCAAGAACCAACAGACCAAACCCCATATGAGAGACTGTTAACTGAATATTTGCCAAACAATTTTACGGCTTGATTAGTTGGTCCATAATTTTTCATAACTTGATTATTATAGTGTCTTTTTGCATGAAAGAGAGCCTTGACACTATAACGTTTGTTTTAAACTGCTCTCAAATATAATTCATAATTCAGGATCGATGAGATATTAAGTAACTATAAAGTTTCATCTTAGGATATGATTACTACCCAGACAGCCTCATGTACCCATTGAGATAATCATATTGTTGCGGGGATCTACCTGAGTTGTTATAGGTAGAGCTGGAGTCGGATTCAGGCAGTTTCAACTATTCTCCTCTTCTCTTCATGCGCGTGCGCTCAAATTAAGGTTACTCATACATACACATATATGCACACATACTCTCACACATACGTGCAGGCTTGCACGCGTTCCACTTTTTCCCGTTCCGTTCATCGTTCCGTTCATTTCTTTCCGTTCCGTTCATCGTTCCGTTCATTCTTTCCGTTCCGCGGAACGCCGTTCAATTTTGCGTTCCGTTCAAAAATTGGATTTCAAAAAAATTCTCATAAGAAGGCTCTTTTCACTGCATCCTCGTATGTATCGGGTATAAATTTTAAACCAGGCCTTAATAGTTTCGGCTTGAAGTTAGTTACCGCAATTAAAGTTCCAAAAACTTTACAGATTTTGATAATATATAAGATATAAAATTTTTGAACCAGAGGCTCGGCCCGAAAAATTAACATATTTTTTACCCCGACCGAAAAATGTTACAATATGAAAAGTCAAACATGTAAAAATCCCACCCACATATGGTCCACCGAATTTAACGGCCATGGGGGACATAAATCTGGATCAGGCAAGGATAAACGATACCTCGTACTCTCGCCGTTCCATGCTTTTTGGGTGGAACTCCTTCATGGAGGAGCTCGGCCTTCAGTGGAAGCCGACGGCTCACACCTATAAGTCCGATGGAAAATACAACAGCGCCACTGGATCCAACCGAATCGCCACACTCGACCATGTATACTTTCGCAAAGGTAACCGACTGACAATATCAGCTGACGTCAACATTGTCGAGGATGCCACAACAGACCATTCCCCACTACTGCTCACCATTGGGAGGCAACCGGCTAAACTGCAGTCTACGCGGGTGACAAGAACAACAAGGGATTGGACCAAGATTAATAAAGACGAGCTGAATATGTTTCTTCTGGGCTGGAACTGGGACAGCTACTTCAATATGACCAATGTCGATGACTTGGCAGAGTCCCTTCGGATGGCTATTTCGGACGCCATAGACCACGTTGCTACTCCTCGAGCGTACATAACCCCAAACATCAATGTCCGTCTACAACCTGATATTCGGGCGACGATAAAATCTCGTAATGAAGCCAAGCGTCGTGGCGACATCCAATACAAACACCTGAGAAATAAGGCATGCAAACTTGTTCGACGAGACTTTGTCTCTCACAACCTCTCAAGGATCCGTAGAGGTGGTCAAAATGAAGCCTGGAAGATATTGTCTGAGATGACAAACAAATCTAAGGGAACAGGATCACTCCCTCTGCCCACCGGCGTTAACTCCAATCTAGGAGCAGCAGAAGCTGCAAATAAGTTCTACGTGGAAAAAGTGGAGAAACTAAGGGAGGGCATTAATGTGACTAAACAGCCGATCAAAGTCAACAGAACTTCCGGCGAAGGACCTAAATTTAGTTTCAAGCGTGTTGGCACAGCTTCAGTCAAGAGAGCACTTACAGAACTCGCTCCAAAGCGCGCCGTAGGAGAGGACGGCATCCCCATAACGATCTTCAAGTGGGCCATTTATGCGCTTGCACTCCCACTTGTACACCTGGTCAATGCAATAATAGATTCTTCAATATGGCCCTCAAGCTGGAAGCGGTCCATTGTGATTCCGATCTTAAAAAACAAAAAGCCTCGCAACGAGATCGCAAGTTACAGGCCTGTGTCCTTACTGGTTGCGGTATCAAAGCTTGTGGAACGAGTCTTGTACGACCAACTCGTCGCCTTTGTTGAAGAAAACAGGAAGCTCCCGGGGGCACAGTACGGGTTTCGCAAAGGAAGAGGCGTGGATACCGCCTTGGCGTCTATGTTCCATAACATAGGAATGGCGCAGGACAACGGATCAAAGGTTGCCATAGCGGCCTTTGACTACTCTGCTGCCTTCGACACGATCTCTCCATCAGCCCTCCTTGACAAACTTCAGTGGATGGAGATAGGGTCACACACTTTAATCGGGTCCTACATGAAGGGTAGGACCCAACGGGTGTGCTGGAACGGCGCCTTGTCAAAGCCTGTCGAAGTCAAGTTCGGAGTTCCACAGGGATCCTGCCTCGGACCTCTTCTCTTCATCCTCCTCACAGCCGACCTGCCGGAAAAAGTCTGCAAGACTGCTTCAAACCTGGCCGGGCTTGGAGTCTTCCTCTACGCAGACGACACCTCGGTTACCGTCGAGGCTACCACGTGGGACGACGTGAAGGCTGCCACCAGGGCTCTAGAGGAAGACATGGTTGAGTACTCTAGGGACAACGCACTCCATTTGAATGTCGAAAAAACTCAAATTCTGCACCTTAAGAATCCGCAAACCATTGGCACGCTGGGATTGCTAGGGGTCGAGATCGACAGAAATGGGGCGTTCGGCACTCACCATGCCAACGTGCTGAACGAGCTTAGGAGGAGAACCGGTGCAATCCGCAGGCTTGCATCCGTCCTCCCAAGAGGCAAGCTCCTTAACGAGATCGCAAGAGCACTCGTTATTGGAAAGCTCAATGTCTGCGCGTGGGTCACCCGGCGTTCCCAGGGTTATCAAGACCAGAGCAGGCGCGAACCCGGTGCAGGAGACAACGCTGCGGTTCAGGTCATCCTCAACGACCTGGCTCGAACGTTGAATGGAGTGCGGCGAAGCGACCGGATCAGGGCGTCGGACCTCTTGGACCGTTGCGGCCTCCCAACGGTGAACGAGGTTGTCACCTCCCAATCGGCAATGGCAGTCTGGAAGGTCTCCAATGACCCCACCTTCCCACTTGCCGAACTGCTCGTCGGTCACGACGAAAGAACGAGAGGGGCAGCTCTCAATCTAAAGAAAGCCTCAACGTCGCGGAGTGTGGCCGCCAAGAACATGGCAGATGCCTGGAATTCATCACCGACCTTCGCGACGCACTAACTTTAGTGGAAGCACGGCAACATGCGAAAATATTAGGAAGGTGGGCTCGTGGAGCTGATCCCTAGTCGAATTTTAAATCTCGTCCGGGATTGTTTATTCATTTAAAGTATTTATGATTTATTTAAAATTTTATTGCTGTGTTCTTTTTTTTTAAATGTTTATTAGTAGCTCGACAATGGAGCTAGAATTTTATAGACTTGAGTTTTAGGTTCCCTGAAATATATCATTACTACTACTACTACTTATAATTATTGCGTTATCTGAGAATAATTACGAAAAGTTTATTTATTTACAATCTAAAGAATAACATTAGTTTATAAATTACACTATTTATTTACTGCTAGAAGGAGCTGTTTTGTCTTGTCCTTCGCAATAAAAGTTTAGATTTGGAGAAGAGTCTCTCCGAACTGACACTGGGAAGTATAACATTATATGGAATGAAAATCTTTTAATCCTTTTATAAGCAATAATTGATTCCATTGCCTCAGACTCAAGCGGTCAACCTCCTGCTTAGCTGAGTCAGTCTTCTTCGGCCTCTTGGCAAAGAAATTGCCTTTTTCTTTCGCTGCTGGCTCTTGCAAAATTTGACTAAAAGGAAAATCTCCCAGTTCTTCGGCCTCTTCAAGTAAATAATTATTTGCTAACTGTTGCTTTGCGATGTCTAAAAAGCCTACTTTGAACTCAAGGAGATATGCTGAAGCAATTACCATCTCCTTACGTTCAAAGTAGGCTCAAAAATCTTCGTTTGATCCCAAAAGAGAGTGCATGAATTAACACCCTACACCTGGACGCAACTTCCCTCTCCTTAGTTTGGAGGTCAGAACGATAATGATCGAAAGGGATAAGAGAGAAATAAATAAAGTTCTGTAAGTAACTAAATAATTAAATATAGTGACCGACAAGAAACCTGATAAAATTGTATAATACATACTAAAATCGAGGTTGGGTGATTTCCTCTTGAATATTATTTGAACGGAACGCAAAAAGACAAATTTTAGCGTTCCGTTCATCGTTCCGTTAATTTTTTTCCGTTCCGTTCATCGTTCCGTTCAATTTCTTCCGTTCCGCGGAACGCCGTTCAATTTACGTTCCGTTCACAACCTGCATACGTGCATATAGTGTATATAACATATACACATCTATACACATACACGCTCATACACATACATATATCCACATATATGTATATTTAATTTTCCTTTGCAAAAAACAATAAAGAAGAAAAGAAGAAAACAACAATTCGTTACTACTATGTCTTAAGGTTTGCTTACGCATACATTTAAGGAGAATAGCTGCTGCCAAGCATTTCAAGAGGTTTGGATGAATATAGGTCAACAAGGAGCTTGCCTAACGCTCGCGCGTTCGTCCTTGCTTTCTCAAAATTATCAATAACAAAAATATATATATAACTTCCTCAGCAAAATGCTTAAGTAATTCTTTTCTCGTCTTCTTTACTCACTCACATATACACGCGCCCACGCATACACACACGTACACACATATACATGATCATCATTTCAATATAAATTTTCCATAAACATAATTTGATTGAAGACAGAATTTCTTATAGGTCGTTATTTTTATTACTTTAACAGTTAAAAATACAAATATATATATGAATCTTGACACACATATGCATTTATAATTACTCATACTTATTACAGCTTTTTCATGTATGTATTTCTCATGTCAGCTTTTAATTTTTTAATTACGGTTACATTAATATTGTTGTATTTCATTTATTTGTTAATGAATACATAATATGCTCATTTTAAACATTTCATCCATATCCTTTTCAGACATCATATTCATAATTATATATAATTAAAACTCGCAACATAAGTTACTCCGCTTCAGCAATCGTTCTTTATTAGTAAATCCTCTCTTAATATATTTTAAAAATCAAGAGAACGACTGCTTCGGCATGGGATCATATGGGCTGTGACTTGGTTACCATAAAAGAATTACTGCCATAGCTTAGTGCTATGATTGTTTATACGTATGGAAAGAGCATTATCTCTCCCACAGAGGTAACTTGCAACGGCATTTTTCATTTTGTTTATGTCTGAAGAAATAAGGGAACCACTCTTAGATCTAAACAAAAATAATGCTACATAATTATTTTCCAAAGGGCTCACTCGCCTGTACTTATTTTTAGTCAACAACGAGGCCACAAACTATACAGCAGATGGACTATGAAAGTGCATCTGAATTCTATCAATGAGAATAATAAGAAACTTTTCAACCTCCTGTCCTCTCCGACTCGTGACTACTGCCACTAATGTTCTCCTCAGAACCTCAAGTCATTTAATTTCTCATAGTGTACTTACAGCTTGATTGAATTTACACAGTGAAAATTTAATAATGAATAAATCTACCGTATGGCCAATAAGGCAAACAAAACAAAATCAAAATTAACAATGCTCAAGAATGACACTATCCTACCGACTGCGCCATTTTATAGTGTCTTTTTGCATGAAAGAGAGCCTTGACACTATAACGTTTGTTTTAAACTGCTCTCAAATATAATTCATAATTCAGGATCGATGAGATATTAAGTAACTATAAAGTTTCATCTTAGGATATGATTACTACCCAGACAGCCTCATGTACCCATTGAGATAATCATATTGTTGCGGGGATCTACCTGAGTTGTTATAGGTAGAGCTGGAGTCGGATTGTTAAGGGGTAGCACTTGCACTAACACAGATAAAAGTAATACTTCCTTACGCGAAGAGAGTCCGTTGAAGAGTATTTATTAAGAAGAAGAAGAAACACATATATATATTACATACGGTTTGGGTGAGGAGGATGACTGACTCATACAAGCTGTATGTCAAGGTATCAGGTTTCAAGGTAAAACCTGAAATATAAGTTGTATTAAGTCAACCTCCTTGACCTGCCCCTTCACATACTAATAATATCTTAAATTCAATACAAGTATCATATAATAATAAATCTGGAACTATTAATATAACAAACTAATAAATAATATACAAATATACAGAAACATTCCAAATAGATTAAATAACAATGCACATTGAACTTTGACGATACTATATTATTTGCAACCAAAAGTTTATTATAACAAGTTATAGCTTAAATAAATTTAAAATAAAGAATCAATGATCGGTGTCTACCAAACAATATATGTTCTAGAAAATTTACCTATTTTTACATCAATTTTTTGTGCTTAAAAATTATAAATTTTCTAGTATTAATGTTCGATATATATATAATTTAAATTAAATCGGGAAAATGGAGGTGTCCCGTTATGTTACAATATTTTATTTGGTGTTGGAAATATCCGATGCTCTATCAGTTTTTTTGGAATATTTACAGGGCTCTCGAGTTTTGAAGTGGGTACAGAGTGAGTTTTTACCTAGTGGCAGCGGGGATTTAGTTAACGCGAGTATGAATATCTCACAAATGACGTATAAATTCATTCAAACAAAGATATCATTCCACTTTAGGTTAAAGTTTGTTAGCAATTTAATGTGTGTTTGTGTTTCTAAAAGAAAACTTTAAAAGATACTGTGAGTGTGAAATGTGACAACTTTTTTCCATGATTTTTTCAAATATGAAATACGAAAAAAATTAAATAATTAATATTTGTTCAACAAACGAACCTGATAATTAAAATGCGTGAGAAATACAATGTGTGGCGTGGGAACGGCTGGGAAATGTGTGAGACTTGAGTGCCCTGTATTTACATAGCTGTTTAACCAGCTACTATTGATAACCCTTAGGAGAAGAATGATTTTGCGGGTGAGAACAATAGAATATAAAGATATAGAGAGCTTCAATAGCGGAGAAAACATCGTTACGCTGAACTTCTGTGTCCAATATAAACAAAGTAATTTGTACGACGTCATCGTAAGTTGATTATAAAGATAGAAAGATTTGTTTATATTGGACACAATGACGTAATGCTCTGAAGAATCAATAAGCTCTCTATGTCTTTACATCTCTATGGTGAGAACTACTCCTTCGTTTGATCAAGTTGATCTTTTTACATTTAGAATGTTCATCAGTTCCAAAGACACAATCTAGCAGGAGTGATATTTGATCCTGAAAGAATTACTTGAGTTAAAGTGTATATTTCTTTCCTCCATTCATTTTTACTATTTTTATAGATATTTAAAAAATGGGCAAATGCATTTAAAATACTTTGATATTATGTAGATTAAAAGATCGAGTCATTTCTTTGCTCATTACAATACCTAAGCACGAAAAAATACTTTTTAAACATATAACTCACTTGATTGCAGCTACTTTTTCTTTATTGCAAAACAAAATGTCTAATAAAAAATAAATTACTTATAAAACAACTCTCTATGCATTCAAATCATTTTTATTTTTCGCTGGGAGATGGAAAATATCTTGGCAATTATCCACGGTTGAATGAATAAAAGGCTACCATTATCCCTCCCCCTCCCCCCCCCTCACATTTCAGTAACCATTAAGTAGTGAAATATTAGTACAAAATATGTCTGAAGGCTTTTACTGAATTCAGCCACAAATCCTTTCATTTTTGTAAAAAGAAAGCTTTACCTAAAAAAGACAAAGTACCAAATAAGCTATGTTGTATTAGAAGAGGTACTCATCAATCCATCCATTGAAAAGGAAAAAAACCTCGTATTTGTGACACGCCAGCTAGAAAGCGATTTGAAATGGTGAATATCTGTATTTTCATATATGTCGTCCAAAATATCCTTTAAGAAGCGTATAATTTGCAAATCACATCAAACACAGAATACACACTTACTACCAGTCAAAAATATTCAAACCCATTCGCCTTTTAAGTTTTATAATATGAACAATTAGACATAAACATCGTTCTTGGCTATGTGAATACTCTATCGCTTTAATATTGTTGGAAAATAAGCATTCAGCATTTCAATGCATACATAACCCCTAAAAAGACTATGATTTTGGTGTGTTTAACTGTTTATTTCCATTATATTATAATCAAGAAATAATAACTGTTATTGCGTCATGACAAACTATAAAGCAATCATTGGCTATGAAAAAAATGAGCTCTTTAAAACGGGCTTGTTTGCAAAGAAAACATTCAAACATCTGGCTTTTCAACATTAAGCTATGAAATCCATGGGCGTCAACTTAATTATGGCCTTTGAATTAATTTAATTGTCACTATTAGTAGATTTTTTTAAATGTTTTTCAACATATGTTATAATATTAATTTGCACAGCTTCATTATTACCTCCGCCGCAGGAGGTATTGTTTTCACTGGCGTTTGTTGGTTTGTTTATTTGTTTGTCAGCAGGATAACTCAAAAGGTACTGAACGAATTCGAATGAAACTTTGTGGAGTTGTTGGAAATGCCAAAAGAAACAAGTGATTAAATTTTGGCATCTCTAAGTGCTTTTTAATATGCTAAATGAGCAAAATACTAAATGAAATGGGGTCTCTATTCAGGGAGTAGGAAAGAACAACGCTAAAAAAAATATTCATTGACGTATTATTATTCATATATCAGCTCAGGACTATGTTAACCCAGTAACGTAGCTTAAACTTCTTCCTCTTCCGTCTCTGAGTGCTTTTTTAATATGCAAAATGAGCTAACAGAGAGGAAACAATGATTAGAGATAGAAAATCGGGCGTGTGAAAGGGAGAATGTTTGAATGGGAATGTTGTGGGGATCGGCGGAGGTACACACTCTCTGAGTGTATATATGCCTCTAGTTAAGTATACCTTTGAGCCGACGAGCCACATAAAAATGGCTGTATAAAAAGATAAACAGAAAAAGGCTTCTTCATTTCCTTGTCGTGAGTTAATACAAAGGCATGAGCAGGCAGAACAAAATGACATAGATGAAGGATAAAAATATTTTTGATGATAGTATTTCATTACTTTCAACGTAAATAAATTGGAAACTTATGATTCATGGAGCGATATATATATATATATATATATATATATATATATAAATATATATATATAATCTTTGTGTTTTTTTGGCGTTCGCGAACGATGAACGACAAAGTTTTTGACGAACGATAAGAAAAATTCCTTGTCGTTCGTTTTTGGCGCCAAAAAAAACAAAGATTTTTCATTTTCATGAGACAAATTTCCCCTCTTAAGAACGTCATAACTTTTTCAGAAAATTTTATTCTAAAAAAAACATCGTCATTATTTCAGATATTTATTTCTAAAAAAACGTCAATTTTTCAGAATGGCGAACGATGAACGACGAACAATTCAATTTAGAATTAACGATGAACGACGAACGATATCTTTTGGTGAACGACTAACGAACGACGAACGACAATTTTTCGCGAACGTCAACAAGTCTGATATATATATAATATATATCAGGAAACGACCTGTCTTTTGAAAATAATAGGAAATTATTTTCTAAAAAAATATCGTCACTTTCAGAATGACGAAGGATCGAAAATATATTAAAGTCCCGACCCGGTTTTGGCCCTGCCCGGGTCCCGGCGAAAATAAATGTCCCAGTCGTTTCCTGACTATATATATATATATATATATATTTTATTTATTCTTATTGTCCTAAAAATTGAAATATTATAATAGAATTAAGAAAAATCCATTTATTTTCAAATCATTAACTCTCTTAAGCCATAGTCACAACAAACAAAAATATAATATATTTGTGATATTTTCAAGCACAATTTTATTTTAAATTTACTCCGCCGTTGTTTTCTCTTCTTCTTCATTGAATTAATTTACAAATCTATGTTTATAAAAGCCTTGTGTATAGACAAGGAAGCAACATAAATAGATAAAAAGATCTTTGAGGCAACAATATGCCTATATAGGCTCCAACATAATATTAACAATTTGTATCTCTCACCTCTTTTAGGTCATGACAACTATTAAATAGATCAATAATAATGATTAGCTAGTAAGTGGTTTGATATGAAAAAATATTAATAATTTGACAGGTGTGATGATTAAATATGCTTTACTGGAATTATTGGAAACTCAGCCGTCCATAATCATTTGCTCTTGGTTACACTTATTTTCCTACTCTTTTACGTCTTATTGTCTGTTTTATCATTGTAGAAGATTCTTGTTCAAAATTATTAATATTTTGCAAGAAAAACCAAATTTTAAATTTTTTATTTAGAGTTTCTTTCATAATTGAGCTGCTTACCTGATAAATAAAATGTCTCCCTTAAATTTTATTCAAAGATTTTTAATTAAGTTACTTTGAAATATTTTATTAACAGTTTTTTCATGCTTGGGCGATTCTCCTCTTTTTTTAAAAATCCACTTTATATTATCCACAAGAGCTAAGAAGCATTATGTTTAGCAGAGAGGTTGAAAAAAATATGCATGTATTTCGTTCTCTTAGTATTTGTTAATTTAACGAGACATAGTTTTTAAAACAGTTATTTGTAAATCTGAGTTATTTTTCCATCCCCCACGGGAAAAAACCCGGGACATAACTTTCTTTAAACCCGTAGATTATTTGGTGTTCTCTTTAATCAGACAAGGAATTATAGATTTGGTTTGAATAAATAAAACCTCTAATTAACTGTAAAACTGAAAACAAATGACAAATGATCTTGTCCATGAAAACATACGTTCTTTTTTACTCTAACAAAGTTTTTCCGTGTTTTATTACAGTAGAGATAATACATAAAAAATATATAGTTATGTTAAGTCTATAGTATTGTTTAAAATTTATTCCCTAAGTTACACTTTAATAGTTAGTTAGACTTTATTTCCGTTTGCCAATATATAATTTACAGGGAAAAAGAAAAAAAAAAACATTAACAAAGAAAAACATATTTAAAAAAACAAGAATAGATTAAAAATAATATATATATATATATATATATATAAAAGAAATAAAAACAGGCAATGAGCACGACCACGCAAAAGGGGTATTTTTGCTACTACGGAATATTATCAGAATTTTACTGTGTACAATAATTATTTGCAATTATTTTTTTCATTTTCATTTTGACACAAGATCAGGTCGGTCTAGTTCAACCTTCTGATAGTCCTTCTGACCAACAACAGAAACACGGCCCTATAGGACTCCTTCAAAGGCTGGAATATATGTGAAGATCTATGTTCACAAAAGATAAGGTAAAGCGATACTAAAATACATATAGGTATGTTTGACCATTTCTGTTAAAAAATGTTTATCTTTTGGTTGTCTTATGTTTTTTTAAGTTTAAATTTGTATTTTATATAGGTTATATATTTATTACCTTAATTAAATATTTTTGAGTAGCTAATTCAAGCTGATTGATTTTGTGTCAACTGGAATAAATGATTACATAAACACTACATCATTACATGTCTTGGAAAGCTCAATATTACTCTTATTTTATCGGATGCAAAAGCATACATGATGTATGTAGAAGAACCAGCAATCCTCTTGTAGCTTCAATAAACAATACAACAAGTCTAAATGGATTGCAAAGGCTTCTGTTTTGCAAATCACTTTATTTCCTCCATGCTTTCTAAGATGTAATCAAGATTATTTTGACTTGATGGACAAGTTTTATTTCAATTTCTTGGGACTGAGATAGTAAAAATCCACCAAATAAAGCAGTTTCCCCCCAATGGAAAAATATTTATTTATATTGCCCTTCATTAATACTTGAGTTACAGTCAGGTACTGATTTGGGAAGAAGATTTTGGAATATTTATAATTTTTATAACAATTTTTTTTCACCAAAAATCTAAATACCTTTTAGGAGACAAGTTATAAAGTTATGAATATAAAATCCAACAAAATAAATAATGGTTGTCAATTTTTTTGGATTCAAAGTTATTGATCCAAATTTGCTTGGAAGTTATCTCAATTTCCTCTAAATCACAGAATGATAGTATTTTACTGCATTAATAATAGACTAATATTGTAAAGTTTTCTCGGATACCTAATAATAATTAACCCATTTTATACTCAAGATGACTATATTTATGTTCACAAGTGCGTTTGCCATCAGATTGTCCTTGCACTCTTTGCAGGCTGTCATGAAGTTGTAGGATGTTAGGTGGCTTGAATCTTTGAATCTTCGTGTTCTTTACGGACCATAGTGTTTATTTTAATGCAAAGAGGCCGATGCATAACGAGCGTAAATTGGGGCAAACCACTAATATAGATATGACACTTACTGCCTATACTGCGGCGCGCAGTTCCAGCCATCGCATAGCGTTCCTTTGTTTCAGTGATGAAGCGACTCCCGCACTCGTTGAACTTCCAGTTACCTTGCTCGTCCTCCTGAAGTAGTATGTATCGAGTCCGTTGAAACTACTAGCGTCTGTTCGGATCATTGTTTTCTGTTGGGGATCGAACGTTGTAAGAACGAGTGGAGAGAAGAGTCTGACTTTGACTTCTTGAAAGGCTTGGGAGTGATCATCCGTCCATAAAAACAGATTTTCGGAGTTTAGTAGAGGGTGGAGGGGTATGAATCTTGCTTAGACTGTATTCTAAAAGCCTGTCAATTTTTCGACTAAGCCTAGGAAGCTCTGGAGCTTTGATATGTTCTTCTGGGTTGGAAATTGAGTAACGGCTTTGACTTTTTGTATGTCAGTTTGGATACTTTAGCTTGTTACTCTGAAGCAGGCAAATCAAATTTCTTATTTAGCATAATAGGGCTTAATTTGGTTTAGGGTGATTTCTACCTCTCAGCAGCAGTCGAGAAATTTTATCACATTTTGCTCGTGATATAGGAGAGAGTTGTCCTGGATTTTGATGTCGTCAACCACTTTCCCCATGTTTCTAATGTCCGTAGGGTTTAATCTTCTCGACGATTGTATTCGTCTCCTGCGCATGAAAAGCCCATGGTAGTACATACATACATGTTTGTAGGCTCCCAAGGGGGTAATGATGCCTTGGCATTCACGATGAAAGGAGACTTGGTGATATCCAGAAGTGGCATCGAACGTCATGAATATTGAGGCATTTGGAGGGATGTTTGCTATCACGTTCTTTGTGGAGGTGATGGGTGCTCTTGCCTACGAACATGTTGATTGAATTCACGTAAGTACACATTGTGCGTAAGTTTGCCCTTTTTGTACTACTGAACCCATTCAGTGGGCTTGGAGACCTTCTGAATTATGCCTCGTTGAGCATTTTCTTTACCTGCTCACGTAGAGGTACAGGAATAGATCGGGGGCATTTGACCTTAAAAGGTGTTGGGCTTGAGGTATATGATCATGGAGGATCTATGTGTCACTTTTAGATGTGCATTTCTCTCAAAAACATCAGAGTATTCCATGCTGATGGACTTCTTTGTGTAGTGTGTGGGAGTGTACCGGACGTGAGGGCGAACTGGTACGTTTCAGCTATATGCAGAAAGGTCGTGGTGGACGAGGAGTCGAAAAAGTCTCTGTTCATGTATAGCTACGAGTTGATTTGAGCACACCTGACTTGTAGTAATGATTTGGGGAAGTCTTCATGGATGAATTTTAGCGCAATATATGCCT
The DNA here is from genome assembly GCA_013387185.1 of Caligus rogercresseyi. Classification (NCBI taxonomy): domain Eukaryota; kingdom Metazoa; phylum Arthropoda; class Copepoda; order Siphonostomatoida; family Caligidae; genus Caligus; species Caligus rogercresseyi. Next base: position 4,772,766 of record CP045906.1, read on the forward strand.
CCAGACCTACGAATGTTCCTTTATATTAATCGGAAATCTGGAACGTGATCGGAGTAATGAAGTCATTATACTTGATCTGGACTTTCATATCGCCATGATGATGTTGATGCTGAGGCTGTTTGCGGTTGTTAGCTGGCCTTCTGGCTTAATGCAATGGTCGATTCCTGTAATTTGGCGTTGCATAGATTGACGTGCTTGAGGTAGTCTAACGAAGTACTGGTCATGGAGAAGAACTGAGCCGTAATAGCTCTTAGCTTGCAAAATTTCGACTCCTCCGAACGCGACAATAACTTGTGATTGGTGATATGCAGGCAGAAAAGATTCTGCTGTTTCTGCACGTGAAGGTGTAGTTACCTTTCTTATAGCAAGCCGTGCACGTTCGGTCTTTTGCAGGGCACGTTCGCTCGCAGGCGAAATTGTTGAATGGTGAGTTACCACTTGAGGGGAGAACGGTGTAAGTGAGATATCCCGGCGCTGCTGAGGGATGATTCTGTGGCTGCAAAAGGGTTCATAAAGAGTAGGGACCTTATCTGTGCCAGTTAGAGAGGTAGAGGAGGAGAAAGAAACATAGAGAGAGAGAGAGACACGAGTAAATGACCTACTCTAGTCCAGAAGAATGCCGGAGTAAAAAAGAAGGACATAATTGACATAAAAGAAATCTTTCTAAGCCGCAGATTCTGAAAGGGGGTGTTTCCTTATTGCTGTTTCTTAAGCATTTGTCTTCATAAATTACATGCATTACGATCCCCTTTTTCCTCTCTCTTTTCCTTCCTCGTTTGGTCAAAAAAATATGTATCAAAAGTCCCTAAAATATGAAAGAGGTGTAAGAATGTATAATACATCCATAAATTCATGATAATTATGAAAAGTATGAAAAGTAAGTCAGAGTTGTAAATTAAAACACATACCACTAAACGGATTATAAAGGCCAATGATTCTTTAGTTTCGATATCATAAATTTATAAAATAGATTTGAGCAACGTTTCATTTTTCCGACCAAGAACTTAAAGATGGGACTTGATAGAAGTTCGGGCCCGTTTTGAGAGTCACCCTATATCATAAAATACATACATACTATATTTAAAGCTTCATCAATGGGACATAAAACTATTGGGTAGCTTCGAGAAAGTGGATGGTAGCTATGATACGAAAATATTTATGAACATTAAAATCAGTGTATTAGCTAGGAATCTGCATGGACCTTAAATATTTGATCTAGATATGTTACGAATACCAAAAAATATAAACTAATACTTTAAACATTCCAACAGAAAAATGCTTATATGATGAAAAGTAATTATCTTATGGCATAATGACGTTTTTATAGGCGCCAATAGTAAATAGCACAAAATATACTCGGCTTTTAAGATAAGTGTCAAACAAATAATTTTTAATTGATGTTTATATACCACTAAAAAATATGTAATACGTTATAGGAAAAGGCTTATTGGACTTTTGAAATGTCATAAGACCCAGTTGTTAAGCTACACTTTCTGAG
>CP045906.1:4774363-4810982 GCA_013387185.1 Caligus rogercresseyi
AATATATATATATATATTGGGACTTAATCCGTATGGACATGCTAATCCACATCTTCCCCTACTTTGTTGTTATTGTTACAAGAAAAGAATATATCAGTAGTCTCTAGAACTTCTTTCTCTTTGCGTCTTCACATTGGTGACCCCGTGTTTTTTAACATGCCCCGAAAAGAAAGTTCACCCCCACTTCTAAAGGAGAATCCGAAAAATGGAGGAGTCAAACTTGACAATGGCCGTCGTGGAACTTCGTCTCTCCAAGATTTGCGTCATCGGACGTCGAGGGTAGGTTCCGGCGGATCGAATGGGATTTCGCTTTTAGAGGCATACGTACTCTAGGGCGAAATATAGCCTTATGGCCTCAGTATTGCCGGGCGAGGTTTTCAAAATTATCCCTATGGATGAAGAACATCTTAATTACGAAGGGGCAAAAAGGGCCATAATTTTTAGATATGGACTCTCTCCGTCTAAAAGGGTAAGACCTCATTTGATTCTTCTTCTCTATCCGCCATGGAGGTCAAAGACGAATTGGAGCGTCTCCTCGATGAGGAGTACTTAGTGGATTTACGTCAGGGCTTAATAAAAGAAGTCCTGATAAGGAATGCTCCAAAGGAGCAACAGCCATATTTAAGAGCCTAATCAAATCTTCCTAAGGAAAACTTGGTCGAAATGTGCGCGGCTGCGAAGGAAGTATCGGCGGCTACGATTTCGATCATCGATACTCCTGCTACAGCTTCCATAGTCGCACCTTTGATTAAGGAGGAGCGTGACGGATCTTCAACTGTCCCTCCAAAGCCTGCAAAGAAAAGAAGAAGAATATGTTACTACCATGAAAAGTTTGGATTGAAAGCAACTGTATGTTCAGGATGTGATTCTCATTTTCATTCTCTAATTTAAAAAAAACTAAGTTGCCCTCGGTTGCATAGAACCGAGGCAATAAATAAAACATCGAATTTTTGTTAATGAAGGACACCAATAATTTAATTACTAAAGTATTGGTCATAGCCTCTAAAGACTGCAAAAACTACATAAAAGAGAAAATGCAACCCATTTTTGGTTATGGAGGAAATCCTATAGAAGTCATGGGTAAAAAGACTCTAAGGATCCAAATTCAGGACCTAGAAACTTTCCAATAGAAATTTCTCGTCGTATCCAGAGGCCGTCCTATTATGGGGGCCGATTTTCTCCATTTCTATAAAATCAACGTTGACCTTTTTAACAAGAAATTATACAAAAATGAGCCATGTGTCATTTCAGACATATCTACAGCCCAATGGGTTAAATCTCAATGTCCAGAAATATTCGACTGCAAACGATTCACTGAATCTCACCCGGCTCATGGCGTGGAGCATCAAGTCCCGAAAACTAGATGGTGTGAAGCTGAATTTCGTTAAGAATGAAATTCATGGGCTCCTGGATGAGGGAATACTGCGTCCATCGTCCTCAAATTTTTCGTCCGCCATCCACGTAGTTCCGAAAGCCAACGGAGGATGGAGAATGTGCGGCGATTATCGGCAACTGAACAATATGTCAGACTTGGATCGTTATCCTCTTCCTAATTTGCGAGATTTTGTGGCAAACCTAAAAGGTACAATATTTAGTAAAATGGATCTTCACAGAGCGTACAATCAAATTCCCATGAATAAAGATTCAATCAACAAAACAGCCATCATCACTCCATTTGGATTGTATGAGTATTTGAGAATGCCATTTGGGCTAAAGAATGCCGCTCAAACATTTCAAAGGCTAATTGATTCGGTATTGAGAGGAGTAAAGAATGTTTTTGTATACCTAGATGATATACTAATAGCTTCTAAGACGAAGGACATCTAACATCGTCTAACAATCAATGAATTATTATCTCGGCTTAAAATCTCTGGCTTATTCCTTTCCTCTGAAAAATGTGAGTTTTTTAAAGACTCCGTAGAGTTTTTGGGTCAATGTATTTCTAAGGATGGCTTTAAACCTCTCAAATCAAAAAATTGAAGCTCTAGAAAAATCAAATCTCCAAAATCAAAGGAGGACCTTCAACGCTTCCTAAGAATGACTCAATACTACTCTCAATTCATTAAAAAATTGTCCAAATGGACAGTGCTATTATACCCTCTTTTAAAGAAAAACATTAAGTTTGTTTGGAATAACGAATGTGAAAAAGCTTTTCTGGGCATCAAAAAAGGTCTCTCATCGTGCGCTCTACTATCATTTCGTGACAACACATTACCCTTAGCCCTCACGACGGATGCTTCAGATAATGGAATGGGTGCTGTCTTAGAACAGAATACCAATGGACACTGGCAGCCTTTAGCATTCTGGTCAAGAGCGTTATCCGAAACACAAAAACGGTATTCAACTTTTGACCGGGAGTTGTTAAGTGTTAAGGAGAGTATAAAACACTTCATTTGGGCGTTGGATGGACAATAATTTAATATATTTACCGATCACAAGCCGTTGGTATCAGCCATTAGCATCCGTAATCCCTCCTGGACTCCAAGACAGTTCCGTGCATTTTCGTATATTGCAGAATTAAATTTTACGATCACACATTTTTGGGAAATTGAACCATACCGCGGATATACTCTCCAGGAACATCGCAAATATTAAATTGTGTCCAAGTTTTCTTCCAGACGTAATTGAGGACCAAAGACTTCATGACCCTAAATTATTAAATTGTAAAGTTAAGCCAACATCAAATGTGTTTCTGGAGCTTTACTTACAGGCTATGGAAACGGCGATTCATTTCGTGTAGCGGTATCCTCTCCGGAGCTTCGGCAATGAATTATCCATTCAAGCCACAATGAAGGCCATCCCGGTTTCAAAGAGACACTAAGACGGGTATCTCTCTTCTATGCATGGCCAAAATTAAGGTCTGACGTCAAGAAGTTCACTTCGGAGTGTGGAGCCTGTCAAAAAGCAAAGCCTTTCAAAACATCAAAGCCAACTTCCTTCTTCGATCCACCTTCATCAAGACTTTCATAAGTCCACGTGGATATAATCGGCCCTTTTCCACAAATACAAGGACAACGCTACGCCCTGACCATTATGGATCGACACACCAGGTGGCCAGAGGTGATTCCCATGCCGAACATAACTTCCATTAAGGTGGCTAGATCATTCTTGGACGGCTGGATATCAAGGTTCGTTATACCTGACATCCTTGTATCTGATCGAGGAACGCAATTTACAAGTTCCTTGTGGATGTGCGTTTGTAAACCCTCGGAATTACAAACAAGACGACGACATCGTACCATCCAGAGTCGAATGGGCTCATTAAGAGGTTCCACAGGTCCTTGAAGACTGGCCTCGTCGCAAGAATGCTTGAAGAAAAAGAAAATTGGTTGAGTTCTCTCCCAATTGTCTTATGGGGGCTACGGAATTCCGTCTCAATGGATCCAGGAGCTAATTATTCCCCCTTTCAGTTACTTACAGGTCGCCCAGGATCTCTAGCTTCAAGCTTCTTTGACGTCGCTCCTCCACCAAATGCTGACGTGGACTTAGGAGGGTTCTTTGAAACAATGGAGAGGCTCACTCACGTTCCTCCATGAAGTAGTCAAAGGGAACTACTCTGCTGGACAATAGACTAAACAAGGCAAATTATGTCTTTCTCATGAATAAGCCTATCCGGGAGTCCCTTTCTCTGACCTTTTTGGGCCCTTTCAAGGTGTTGGAGAAATACGACTTTATTTTAAAGTCCAATTAGGATCCAAGGTCGACAACATCTCCAAAGACCGACTCCGTCCCGTTTTGGAATATAAAAAAATCCTCCTTGAGACTCCAAACGTGCACCTTACAAGGTTTACATCACCTTTTAGTGCACATAGTTATAAATATTTTTTTTTAAAATTATTATTCGACTTTTCTTTTTGATCATTGTTTACATTTGTTATGTTATGATTATTTTTTTGATGTTGCATCTTCTATTAGACATGTTTTTATTATTATTCAAACACTCGTCTAGGGGGAGGAGTGTTGGGACTTAATCCGTATGGACATGCTGATCCACATCTTCCCCTACTTTGTTGTTATTGCTACAAGAAAAGAATATAGTCAGTAGTCTGAAGAATATAATTTATTCCTAGCCTTCATGGCTACTAATAAAAAACATATATATTTATATACAAACAAATAATTATACAATAATATTAATAATAAATATTAATTAAAGTTTTTTTTTTATACATTAAACTTAAGGAGCTATAAGCTAGACAACCCTGCCATTGTCTTTGCTACCCTCCGAGCCTTGGAAAGGTTAACAGGAGCGACACAGTTGGTAGAAACGGGTTTCTTGAGGCATATTTTAGCACTACGGGTGCGCTCATCGAAGCCCTCGAGAATCCTCCCCAAGGGACACCTGTCCACGTTCATAGCCTTCCAAGCGGATATGGCAGCCTGCTTCACTAAGATTTCATTTACAGATGGAAGATGTGACCTGTCGAGAAGGTCAACCACACGCAACTAATCTGCTCTTCGATCTCCCAGCAAGATACGTGCAAGATCGTTGATGGCAAGTTACACATCTGAGCTAGTCTTTGCCATTGTAGGGGTGTGAGGGGTTCAGCAGCAGACGAGAATTTTGCACTTCTAGTCCCCCAAGCAGACGTCTGACGTTTCCCAATAACTATGGCCCTAGCTATCTCTATCTGCAGTGGCCCTCGCGATACCGTGGTGCAGAGTTGACGGATGACTCCGATTCTTTTCCTGACATTCTGAATATTTTTTTCGTGGTGGGCCCTAAATGTCAGGTTCCTGCTAACAGTTACCCCCAGAAGGTCAAGTGTAGCGGTTGAAGGAGTGTCTGGAGAACCCAGACGTAACGTTTGGGTTTTCCAACGCTTAGGTGGAGTCCATTGATATTTGAATACGCCTCCAAGGCCTTCGATGCCGAGCCCATAGAAAAGTCGACCTGTTCCCAGGATAGAGCCGAGATGACGATAGAAGTATCGCAGGCATATATCAGTACTTCAATCTGAGCTTCTGGATTGACAGCTACTCTCAGGTAATCAGGTAGGTCAGCCATGAGAAGAATGAAAAGTAGGGGGCCAAGCACAGAACCCTGTCTGACTCAGTACTTTATGTTCAGGAATTGGACTGTTGGCCGTTCCAATTCATCTGCTGTCGCCCTCCTGTTAGGTAGCTGAGCATCAGCTTTTTGGTGGGCCCCACCATCCATTGGAGCTTAGCCAGAAGTATATCTGTTTCCAAAAGGTCAAAGGCCGCAGAAAAATCGAAGTCAGTAATGCATACCTTTAATTTACGATCACAAGCCTTAGGAGCGTTGGACAGTAGAGTTGCAAGGACAGTTCGACACTGCGTCCAGTTCGGAAGCCGTGTTGTTCCTGTGGGAGTTTACAAGAAGCTTCGACGTAGGTCACGAGTTGATTGTAAAGTACCCGCTCGGTCAATTTTGAGATGGTACAAAGGAGTGAGACAGGTCTATAGCTAGAGGGCTCTCTACGTGGTTTGCCCTTTTTCAGTACTGGGATTATGATTGCCGTTCTCCACTCGTCTGACCATATCAGAGAAGTAATGATTGTGTTGATGAGGTGAACGACTGGAAGAGCTAATGCTGTCCAGGCTGACTGATATACGACAACAGGAATTTTGTCAATGCCGCCAGAGTGCTTTTGGGCGAGGGATTTTAGTGCCCTCTTCACATCAGCAGTGCCTACATTGTGAAATCCAAATTCGCCGTCCGAATTGGCATTAGAGCTTGCATTTAGGGAATCAGGACCTAGATCGCAACGCAGTCGATCAACTTTATCGATGTAGAAACTGATTGCACATGTTAGCTGAGTCTGTGTTGGTTATACAGCCTTCAAGAAAAGACAGAACGCCGTCGTTTCCTTTGCCCATGGCTTCATTTACAATTTTCCATGCTGCTGTCTGCCCACCCTTTTTGATTCGACATAGATTAAAAGAAACATATTCACGTCTAACTAAACTCAGTGCTTGTTCGCTAGGGCCTTGTTGCACTTTTTTTAAGTATGTAGTTGATCGTTTCAGAACAGTTATAAATTTATTGTTAGTCAATATTAAGTATTTAAAGTAAGCACACCACAATAAGAGGGATGAAAAAACAACATGGATCTTTGGTTTTATCAATTAAGAGGGTTTATAAGAAACCAAAATAACTATTAATAGTTAAATTAGAAAAAAAACGTTCAAAGAACGTCAATTGTATAATATTTTTCGTAAGGTAATAAAACTAGTCAATTTTTGGGCATTTTAAATAAGTAGAGTAGAGCAACTGGAAATTCTAAAAATATGAATATATAGATAGATTGAATTACTTATTTATGATTTGATTAATACTCTTTAAAATTTGTTTTGTTGGAAGATATAATGCCATATATTAATATTATTGCTTCTGATTTTCATGTATCTTTCTTCACTTGTTCATAAAAAGACACAGACCAATTTTCAATCACCACATAAACTGATGAGTTTTGTATACAAATCGTATCAAGAAGCAAGTATATGAGTAATGCCACGTTATTATAATTAATGGATGTTTGTTTGAAGGAAAATAAAATGAGTAAAAACTATAAGATAAACATACCTCAAACCATTTCCCTACTCTGAAGATTCAATTCTTGAATCATGAAGAAACAAAGTAAATAGTTGAAAAGGGAATAAAAAAGGAATTTATCAATATAAATAGTATAACAAGAGCATGAGAGTGTGTGTGTGTGAAAATCTACAATATACTGAATGTTTGGATTAAATAATGATCCATCTACATTTGGGATGATCATTAACCCAGGAAAAGATTTCCATTGCAGAGACAACCATAAGGAATTAAGGGATCAAAAAGTGTGATCCCCGCACTTTTTTATTTATATTTCCTAAATAAATATCGAATAATTATTATCTAAATATTTGTCGAAATATTTATATATGGATGTAAAATGTACACAAACATATAAGTAATCCCAAAATAAAAATGCCCTTTCCAATGCCAATATATATTTAGTCAGAAATGTTAACTCACTTGATCAAATTATATTAGGCTCTGCCTTGTCAATCTTCTTTGGAAAGCGCTTAGAGGTGTCATTCTGTCACTTACATTCCTTCCCTAGAGCATATGCTGTTGTGCAAGAAAATAAGCTGAATAAATGTGAGTGATATCTAGGAACAACAAAAAGAGTATATTTCCATCCTTTATTTCAAACAATTCAAAAGTTATAAGTAACATCTTAAATTATATAGCACTAACAAAGACAAAGCAAATTTAAAAACCCTTTTAGTATCTATAATTAAAGGTAAAATTTCATACTTTGGACATCAATTATTTTGTATATGAATTAACAAAATATAAGAAGAATTAATTGATGAAAAATAAAGACTTTAATTTTGTAAATGCTGAGATTACTTTTTTCACAGTTCATAAAAATATATATAAGCACATAAAGGGAATGTTTATAAAATTATGCTAATGCGTAAAAATTAATTAAACATTTTAGTTTAAAATTTAACATCAAATATGACAAACACTAAAATACAATTTTGGTAAAATAACTTGACAAAATAAAACAAATATAAACGATAAACCTTTCTACTTAAAATCCTTGAGTTTTTTTATAATTTTTCCCTAAGGGAGTGAACACGAAGGGAAGTAACAAATTACATCAGCTGCCCAACTCCACTTTCCATAAGTGACAAAGGGGATCTTGAGGTCCAACGCCGCGTATCTTGCCGCTGCCGCTAGAATGATTGCCCTTACCTCTTATGGACTGATAGGAGAGTGAGATTTTAACCTTTTAGCTATAAGAGCTTTGGCATTTAAAAAAGTATTATTAATTGCATATATTTTGGAGAAAAAGATCTGCCAAGACTGAACAGAACGATAGCTTTGCAAAAATTGTTTGTATCTGGAGTCTGAAGGCCCTTAACATTCAAACTGATGAATTGTTTAAAAATGGCTACTGAATGACAATCTATAAAGGCATGTAAAGTAGAGTTATATGTTCAAAATGTCTTCACTACCGGAACGAATGGGGAAAGTCATTTTAAGATACCAGGGTCTGAGCACCTGATAACCCAGAGCAGCTCTTGATAAAGGAGATACAAACCGGCCATCACGAAAGGACCCACAGGATTCACATCTTATATTGATAGTATGCTACTTTTTATGGCCATCTCCTTGAGGACTTCCGGACAACTCAGTTTCCTGAAAAATATTTTGCCCGGATTGTACTTGATTATATCAGTAATGCAGTTTCGTTCAAACACAGAAACATTTATCCTTAAAATTCTTTGGGCACAACCTGTGAAAGAGAACTGGTTTTACGATTTGTTAGCTCAAACCCAAACAGAATCCCAGTGCAAACATTACTCAACAAAAATGATATGCACCACTCTACAAGAGGCTTTGGAATATATTACGAAGAGTTTGAAGTACACGTTAGGAATTATAAGGGAAAGTTGTTGTATTTTCCCCCCTAAATGGATTCTCTTTCTTTTTAAAGCTTTAATGTTTGAACTATGAAATAATGATTGAAGCTACTTTTTTATTGAAGATATTTTCAAATGCTATAACATCTATTTAAATGTTCTTTTTTGATATAATTACAAGGACAAGTAAAGATTCATTTGTTGAAGACTCAAGAGCTGATATAGCATGCAGCACTTCTATTAATTTCTAACATTTAATTTTCGAAATATACAACAACATCCCTATAGCTTGATGTTGTCCATACTTTTTATTACATTCCCAAATATACTTTATTTAAATGCTCCCCTTTTTTTATTTTCTCCTTGACACAGTTTTCTAGATAAAGCTTTTTAAACATCTCTCTCTTGAAAGAAAGCTACCTAACATTGGTATTGGTTTTCAATAAAAAGGTGAAAAAGACATGAACATATGTTCATCAAAAATATTATTTTTCTCAATAATAAAATTACAAAAATGAGAAAAAAGGCTTCATTCATCTTAGAGTATGACAAAAAAAATACTTTGTCCAACTCCATATCCTACAGAGCGAATTCTTGGACAAAATAGAAGTTGTCAAGCAGCAAATATTTAACAACTGTTTATGAGTGCTCACGTAACTAATCTTTGTTTCATTTCACCAGACTGGAATTACTTATTTACAAATTTTTATACAAATAAACTTTGAGAAGAGAGAAATAAACGTCTGTCGCCCCATCTGGTAATATATTTATATATGAAAAGGAAGGAAATAGAGGAACAGATAAGAGTAGAGAGACAGAAAGATATAGAGAGCTGTCCGCTACAAAGAAAATTGCCTCTTAACCATTGAGATATAAAGACATAGAGACCTTATTGGATTCTTCAGAAAAATACGTCATTGGACCCATATAAACAAATCTTCCTATCAGTATGATCAACTTACGATGACGTAGAACAAATAATTCGTTTATATTGGACACAGGTGACAGATGAACGATGTTTCTTTGCTATGGGTATAAGCTCTCTAAGTCTTTATATCTATATGCTCTTAACTAATATATTTTAAGTAAATGTTTTGAATTATCATTTAACAAAATAAGCCCAATGGAGTAAAATAATGTTTATTTGGTTTATCAATGTTTCATCATTCAAGGAAAATTGTTTATGTAAATAAGAATACATTACCATGGGATTTACGGATGAATAAACAGGAAATCTCATTTCTCTACAAAGATCATTACTTTTATGATAATACTATAAAGTAAAAGAATGGATTTGAGGCGGGATATCACCTGAGGCCTAAGAATCGACCCTTGCATATCATGTAACGTCTTTGCTCATTTATTTAAGTCAAGTTATACTATAGATTATCTAAACTATAATTTTACGTACTAGGAGATATTCTACTCGAATATTAAACGTGAATACTTAGTGCGTTTTTATATGCCCGCAAGTAATAAAAATGGAAGCTCTTCAATAGTTCAAATAAAGGCAACAAAACTTGTATAAAAAAGCTACCATAAAGCCAACTACTCTACATTTGAAAGACAATTTTATTATCTTTTTTGCTCTCGAAGAACAATTATATTGAGTATAATCTCATTTTGCTCTCTTAAATATGTACTGAGTACTTTCATGAATAAGTTATTACTTATTTTTTTAAAGGTATATTTTCCGATACATTTTTTTATAAACGTCTATTTTTATAGAAAAAGAGTTTAATCTTTTTGGATTTATCGATAAAGGTTTTGAAGAGTTTAAAAAAATATATTCAATTATTTTAGTTACATTGTTGTGATTGGTTCTGTAAGAATTATGTGATACAATGTACCTATTTATTTTTATGCAATTATATATCGTTAAACGATAATTGTGTAAGCATTTGCTAGCAATACCCTTACTAATTCCTTTCTAAACAATAGGACTCCTTCAACTGCAGAACATTACCATCGACCAAAATAATTATTCAATACACTTTTTATATCCATACTCCCTTTTGTCTAAAAAACTGGACACAAAGTTCTAAAGCCTTCGGGCTTAACATAAATATTTCTGGCATAGTCAATAAAAAATGATATCTCATAGCATAAGATAAGAAAAGTTTGAAGTGAGTTCAGTATATTCATCCGGTATCTGATTCTCATTTAGTTTATATCGACTTATGATTAATTTCAAAGATTTCATAATTTTTGTTAAGGTAAAATGCTAAGATTGTAAACTTTTTTTTTATCAAAATATTTTAATTACCATATATACTTATCTATATAATAATTCACCAATCTCTGTCCGTCCGTCTGTATGTCGCATGCTATCTCCTCCTACATTTATGGTCACATTGAGCTTTGAAGGTACCTATGGAATCCTTGGGTCAAGGCAAACCTAATAAAACTATTTGCAAAGTGATGGGACCAGAAATGAACCAGAAAAATCACCTTTTCTGATTTTACTACCTACTTTTCAAGGTAAAGAGAGAAAAAAGAAGAGAGAAAAAACATCTCATGTGACTTAAAACATATTCTTTGTACAAAGTCAAACTTTTTATGAGGAATGTTTGTACAATCACCTTTTCTGATTTACTACTACTTTTCAAGGTAAAGAGAGGAAAAAAAAAGAGAAAAAAACATCTCATGTGACTTAAAACATATTCTTTGTACAAAGTCAAACTTTTTATGAGGAATGTTTGTACAATCACCTTTTCTGATTTTACTACTACTTTTCAAGGTAAAGAGAGGAAAAAAGAAAAAGAAAAAAGGATCTCATGTGACTTAAAATATATTCTTTGTACAAAGTCAAACTTTTTATGAGGAATGTTTGTACAAAACAGAAAATTATTGTAACTCATTTTATCTCCACAAAATCCATGATACAAATTTTAAGAAACTTATGCAATATATGAACATATGGGCGCCATAGGCGCCCAAATATGCGAGTTAATATTAATAAAAAAACGAAGTTTGTCAAAAACATATATTGAATATTTTATAAAAATGATAATATTCGCATTCCATTTTTTATATTTAAAAAATGTTTTAAACTCATGTAATAAAATAATCAATGATCAGATGTATAAAATTTTGAGTTATTATTTCTTAAATTTATTCAAAAGGTTCAATGAAAGGTCGTATTTACACAATGGAAGAAATAAAATACGCATTTGAATTGGTTAACCAAATAAAATTATTACATTTTCCATCCCATTAAATTATGCATATCATAATTTTAGATATACAAAAAATACTTTTTCTTCATGGGAATTTCTTTGCAAACTATAAGCCAAATATTACAAAAATAGATGTAAAAACCCGTAAAGCTTAGAAAAATCAATTTATATTAATAAAAACATCCTTTTTTCTAAAAATTAGAAAACATTGAATTATAATTAGTCTTAATTTAATTAAAATGATTGGTAAGTATTTTGATATGTATAAAGTATAAATTTATTACATAATATTATATTTATAAAAATGTGCCCACTCTATATCCTGACTTTTAGAAGTGTCCTTTGTTAAATAATAAATGAGAAAAAAGTCTGTAAGGATGGTTTGTGCAAGTCATCAGGCTGTAAAAAGGCTTTAAATGCCATATCATTAACCAAAATAAAAGTAGGATACTATCATTTAAATGAAAAGCAATGGATTTTTTCATGCCAAGTCATGAAATTTAGCATATATATATATATATATATATATATATATAATATATATATATATGTCTATATATATATATATAACTTTCAGCTTTATCCAAGCAAAGATGATTTTAAAGGAATCCCTAGCTCCCTATAAAGAGATACTTTCTGTTATGCCTCATTAAAGAATGAGATTCACAAAGTGTATCATTACTTTAATATACTGACGTATTTAAACTCATTTTCTGAGAGACACCTATCTGAAGAGGAAATTATAAAAGTGATTAAAAATGTAGCAAACGAGGAAAAGCACCCGGACGTCCGGTTTCGGTTTTGAAATTATTGTCACTTCGCAGTGGAACTTGCTCCGATCCTCAAAGATCTTTTTGAATGGATTCTGATGGTTGGATATTTTCCTCAGTACATAAGTGATGGTCTCCTTGTAACCATACCCAAAAAAGGAAAAGACACAAACTGTGTTAAAATCTAAGACCGATTACTTTACAAAACACACTCTATAAAATCTTTGCACAAGTCGTGGCTGAAAGAATAAAACAGACTCTTCCCGAAATCATTCACTTTTCTCATAGAGGCTTCATGACAGGTCATAGGATGGAAGATATAACAGCAAACCTGCAGACGGCGTATGAAAATTGTTTTAACTGTACCATAATGACCATAGACTTTGAGAAAGCATTCGATTCAGTGTCTCACCTAAATATAATAAGGACCTTAAAGAATAAAGGATTTGGAAGTTTTTAGATACGAGCTGTTGCAACACTTTTAGCTGACTCCCGTACATTTTATGGCTCTAAAAAAGATTTAATTATTTTAACGTAGAACGAGATAGCCTCTAGTTATTATAATTTCAACGGACCGTTGTTCAGGAAAGCGAACAAGAACATCTTATTGAAGAAAACAAGAGTTAAAAAAGGGGAATCCTTATACGCTTATGCCGACGACACCTCTGCCATAATTGTTGCTGGGCGTGTTCTTACAATAGCATCAATAATTGAAATTGAACGTCTCCTAGAATGGTTTAAAATATATCCGGACTAAATATAAACGTTGATAAATCAGAGCTTTTGTCCACAAACCTATATATTAAATCAATACTAAAATCTGCAGTAAACATCAAGTTAAAACTCTCGGACAACTATTGGAGATAACGCTATGGCTTCCAACACAGAAGACTTTCAACTCCGAATAAAATGGGTGTCAAACACATCAAAAGCCTAGGGTTCCACAGATGGGAGAGAGTTCAGTTATGGAACTCACATGTTGTTCCGAAAGTGACTCACCTTTTACGAGTTTGCAAATTTGACTCCGGAATTGCATCATCATTTGATGACATTTTAATGGAGTTTTTTGACTTAAAGACAAAACAGAACATTTCTATAAAAAGAGTTGTCACACCCAAAAACTTTGGTGGACTTGGAGCCGTGGCTTAAAGAGTTTCTGTAAGTCGCTTTTAGCAGAATGGGTTCTTAAATGTTTTAGAAGACCAGACTATTGGAATTTTACAGTTTCAAGTGATTGTTTTAACAATCAGTATTCAACTACGGCGTGCGTTTTATATAAAATCAGCTCTCAGAATTAAATTTCTGGAAGCCTCTTCTGAAAAATGTTTTAGATACTTTTTATTTGGTGGAATTGAGTTTTGGAGACTATACTCCTCACAAGGATCCACAATTGAGGTTCACACTTCTCTACAGAGGATGAATTCCTCATATTTCCTAAAAGACCTCCTACAACATAAGGACAACTTACTGGCTACAATGACATTCAAAAAAATCAAGAAGATGCAAAAATTGAATTCGTTTTCCACAACAACTTTAATCCATCGCAATCCTTTAGGGAACAATTGGCATCCATTAAACTCTGTGACCTCAGACGGATATGGAATTCCTCATCACTTCCTCTTATAAATAATGTTTTAAAAAGAAGAAGTCTCAAGATAAAGGATAAACAAGCTTGCCAAAGTTATCAAAACCCATTCTTGACCCCTCCGGAAAAATGGTTCGTTTATCGCGTGGTCACCGGGACCCTTGAAGTTTCCTCAATCTTAAGCAGTGACACTCAATGTATATTCTGCCAAGAAGCTAAGGAGACAACGGTACATCTTCTACTCGAGTGCAAGATTCTTCATCCCATTTATGAAACTTTGAAAATGGAACTAGAGGAGAGGTTCGGGACCTCCTTGGGTAGAGAGGACTTTTTTACACTTTCGGCCAAGGACAAACTTCTTCAGCATGCAGTGATTGTTAAGCTCCAATATTGTATATACGCCGTCAAAGCAAAGAGAAAGAGATTCGCGGATCCATACTAAACATAGCAAGAAAATATTTAGAAATTTTAATACGACAATGACTGTTTTAACTTATTCTTTTGTTTGTATACTTATATTTTTACCATATTTAATGCCTAATTAACGTCTTTCTTTCGTTATAATTTTATTTCTTTGTTTGAGTTGTACATTATTACTATTTACATGTAAATGTCGGGATAAATCAAATGAAATATATGAATGCCCATGGCCAAAAAAAAAATAATATATACTTATTACATAATAATATTTTATAAAAATGTGCCCACTCTATATCCTGACTTTTAAAAGGGTCCTTTGTTAAATAATAATAAAGAAAAAGTCTGTAAGGATGGTTTGTGCAAGTCATTAGGCTGTAATAAAGGCTTTAAATGCCATATCATTAACCAAATAAAAGTAGGAATTATCATTTAAATTAAAGCAATGGATTTTTTTCATGAAAGTCATAAAATTTAGCATTCAAGCTTGGTTTAGAAACAATTTAGATGTTTTTGAAAAGATGACAATTGTTTCAAGGAAACCCAATATCTTAATATTCACCTTTATGTGTTTATATATATTAAGGGTTGTTCTTATTTTTCAAATGTTTGAAATGTTAGCCATTGAGTGGATTTTCTGTTTTCTGGTGATAAAAGAAGACGACATACAAAGTTTGAACAAAATCGGTCAACATTACGAGGTCGCGCAAGAGGTCAAAGTTTTAAAAATTTAGTAAAAATATAGTTTTCCGCAATTTCTTCAAAATGGTGGACGTTACAGACTTCAATAATAATTATTAATTTAAAGGAAATCTAATTTACTACCAGACGTATGTTTGATGTTTTTTAAAAAACAAAGTTTTCAGTAAAAACAAAGCAAGAAAGGGAGTGAGTATTGTTAGCTTATTTCATAGCTTTTTTGTATCAATTAACTTCACTCGCCTGTAGAAGATGACTTGTTCGCTTCAGAGTAAAATAGTACTTTTAAGTTTAGTAAACTTTAGATGATAAATCCAAAAATGACCTTGGTTGCATTCTATCAGTTCAGAATTCAGTACAATCTGAGTTTACATCATATGATTCAGAGCCTGTATTGACCTATAAGAAATCGATTATGAAAAAAATAAATAATAATTGTTTCTTAGATTTGCGTCAAGGTATCCTCTCAAAATTTTACTTTGTCTCTGACGCACATAATCCATTATATGCGTCATTTTGTACGCAAAATAGGCTTTTTTTAATGTACATATAACTCTCTACTTATTAAACTGACATGATTTAGTATACCAAATATTAAAGCTGGTTAACCAAGCTTTCATTTGATATGTTTGGTGTTCTAAAAATCGCTATACTTTAAGAGATATAAGCAAATACGTACTGTCCCCCAAAATTGTCTTTTGATATGAGAATATACGATTACCATCTGGTAATAAGGTTAGTGTTACCTGGATAGAAAGAGAAAAGAAAGGGGGGGGTATTTTTCCTCCCTTCTCTCCCTTCTTTTTTTCTGCTATCCAGCAACACTAACTGGCGTTACAAATGGTAATCGTATATTCTCATATCAAAAGACAATTTTTGGGGGACAGTACGTATTTGCTTATATCTCTTAAAGTATAGCGATTTTTAGAACACCAAACATATCAAATGAAAGCTTGGTTAACCAGCTTTAATATTTTGGTATACTAAATCATGTCAGTTTAAAAAGTAGAGAGTTATATGTACATTAAAAAAGCCTATTTTGCGTACAAAATGACGCATATAATGGATTATGTATGCGTCAGAGACAAAGTAAAATTTTGAGAGGATACCTTGACGCAAATCTAAGAAACAAATTATTATTTATTTTTTTCATAATCGATTTCTTATAGGTCAATACAGGCTCTGAATCATATGATGTAAACTCAGATTGTACTGAATTCTGAACTGATAGAATGCAACCAAGGTCATTTTTGGATTTATCATCTAAAGTTTTACTAAACTTAAAGTACTATTTTACTCTGAAGCGAACAAGTCATCTTCTACAGGCGAGTGAAGTTAATTGATACAAAAGAGCTATGAAATAAGCTAACAATACTCACTCCCTTTCTTGCTTTGTTTTTACTGAAAACTTTGTTTTATTAAAAAACATCAAACATACGTCTGGTAGTAAATTAGATTTCCTTTAAATTAATAATTATTATTGAAGTCTGTAACGTCCACCATTTTGAAGAAATTGGCGGAAACTATATTTTACTAAATTTTTAAAACTTTGACCTCTTTGCGCGACCTCGTAATGTTGACCGATTTTGTTCAAACTTTGTATGTCGTCTTCTTTTATCACCAAGAAACAGAAAATCTACTCAATGGCTAACATTTCAAACATTTGAAAAATAAGAACAACCCTAATATACATATATATATAATATATATACATATATATACATATATATATACATATATATATACATATATATATATATGTAACTTTCAGCTTTATCCAAGCAAAGATGATTTTAAAGGAATCTAGCTCCTTATAAAGAAATACTTTTGTTATGCATCATTAAAGAATGAGATTCACAAAGTGTATCATTACTTCAATATACTGACGTATATAAACTCATTTTCTTCCATCCCCTAAATGCTCCTAAGGCTTAACTCATTAGTTAATTAAAAAATTATTGTTCTCTATAATTGTATGTTTGAAATAGTTATTGGCTTTTCCCCAACTAATTACAATGTTATTTGGTAGCATTACCCAAACAAAACGACCTCATATATAAAGCATATGCTAACATTATAAAGCTTTCCTAAGAGTTAATAAGGATGTGTTTTAAAAGAACTGGTATTGAATATTCAGGATTTAATGAAATGCAATGTTGAATACCATTTATATTAATTGAAACTATTTTTTTTTTAGTTTAAGTTTTTAAGAATTTATTGCTGTCTTACCATAGTACATACAAATATTACAATTATACAATGATAAAAGCAAATACATACATACAGCAAAAGAACACGACCACACAAGGGGTTTATGTGCTACAACAGCAAAAATGGATATTGAGCATTGCATTATATTAATTATTTTATAATCTACTTATGAAGCAATGAAATTAAAGTTAGAATCAATAATTCGTTGCATCTTTTTACATTTAATAAATTTAATCATACGAAGATCTTCATCCTCCTCTTGCATGACTTGGTATCTCTCATATGAAAGCGATGGGCATCTGTTGATTAGGTGGTCAGCGGTTTGGGACTCCTCCATGCATATATTACAAATGGCATTTGTGTTTTTCCATTTGCTCAGATGGGCCAGAAATGGTCCATGGCCTGTGTAGGCTTGAACAAGTAATTTCATGTTGGTACGTGAAAGTTCGACAACCTTTGGTTTTGGATTATTCAACATCCTATGAGTATGTTTCATTCCAAGATCCTTTTGTATCTGTTGCACCAAACTTCATAGAAGAAGCCATCAATCACTTTCTTTATGTAGCTTGTGGTGCTCCAACACATAAGCGATTTTTACTTTGCGTTCCTTTCTTTGCAAGGTAGTCCGCAAATTCGTTGCCTGAGATATCTGAATGGCCCTTACACCAATCAAGATGTATATTTATTTTGATTTTGCGTTGTTTAATAATTCTTTGCATTGCTTAACTGTGGCACTTTTTGTAAAGGGGTTTAGAATAGCAGCAATTGTTGATTGAGAATCTGACCGAATAATCACGTTCTTAGATGGCTTGTCTTGTTCAAGTAAAGCTTTTACAGATTGTGTGATGGCAATTACCTCAGCTTGGAAGACTGATGCTTCCTTATTAAGAGATACATATGATTGATAAAAGGATATATCACCTCTACTGATTGCCCATCCAGCTCCTGTGTTGTCTTTCTCGTCTTTTGATCCGTCTGTGTATATAATTATGTCAGAGTTTTCAACATGAGAGTTATCAACCCAGATACGATTGCCTGTAATGTAGTCGCTAGTTTCATTCAATTGAAGTCGATGGAGTATATAATTGAAACTATATCCTTCTATAATTTAATTATTTTCAGTAATGATTGAAAATAGTATTATATCAGAATTAGAGCCCATTTATTGAGTCTCTAATTATACATATTATAAGAATGAATAAACTTAACTTGGTACCACAAGTAAATAAAAGACTAAAACGTATTCTTTTCTCTAATTACAATTAAATCTCAATGTCAAGTCAGCATGGTCGTTTTTTCGTTTGGGTAAGTATTTTTCTTATCGGTTATGTTGTATTCATTTCCTCATCACACCTTTTGTCTTTTGGGTCATTTTGAACCATCTTTGCTCTACTGTCAAATAAAACGTAGACGTTTAATATTTCAAGAGTAAATTTTGTCTTGCATAAAGAATTATCTTTTAATTAAAAAATATTTAATTGAATGCTTGCCAAATTAATCTGTATAGTTAAAAAGATAAACTGAAAGTTAATTGTATCCCATATTTTAAAGCTTTTTTCTCATAAATAATTAAATAACACACACACACACACTATATATATATATATATATATATAATATATATAGTGATCCTCGCCACTTCGCGGTTCATTTATCGCGGACTCGCCATTTTGCGGATTTTCATAATGCTGTAGGGAGGTGCGAACAAAAAGGACCGAAGGAGACTTTTTGTGGGGAGAGAAAAACGACTGAGCCACGTTTATTGCACGCTCTCATTCACACTTACCACACAACACTCACGCCCACTTCCTCAAGCATCATTACCCCAAGGGAACATGGGTAATGTAGTATCTTAGTGAACTCTAACACAGTGTAGCTAAATATAAACAAGATTAATGACCACCATTCAACAATATTGCACAATATCAATGAAGAGCTATGAATAGTTTTTAATAACTTCAAGCATGTGATATCCGCAGCAACACGTGTTGAGCAGGCACAGCTTCACTTGAATGCCGAATGGGCACATTTGTTCCCACTCTAAATGTTCATGCATTTATTTTTGAAAAAACATTAATAACATATATAAAGTAAATATTTAAAATAGAAGCTATATTTAAAAAAATCGTTTTCTTTAAAAATTATTAATATTCATTCATAAATTTAGCTGTTACATACTCATTAGAACAATACGATTTCGCCATATTTTCAACGTCCTCAAACACGTACTTTCAAACAGCAACTACCAGTACATTTTTTATTTATTTTAATTAATATAGGCTATCTCATGTAGGTAAATCTGTTAAAAACAAGTTAATCTGTTTGAACTTTGAAATCTGCCTTAGTTGTGTTGTAATAACGCTTTTTAAGCTCTGGGAACATATCTTCCCAATCGGCATTAATGGGTTAAGTTGGCCCAATTATCTTGTAATTTCGAACATCTCCTAAGCCCATAATGTCGACGAAACGGCCTGTACCGACAAAAGCACCTGCGGATGGGCCCAAACGGCGGAAGATGCTACCTATCTCAGATAAAGCTAAACTTCTGGATATGCTAAGGGAAGGTAAAAGCTATGCAGCCGTTGCTCGCCATTACGGAATCAATGAATCTTCCGTTCGTTACATAAAGAAGGAGGAGAAAAACATCAGGACGACAGCAGCAGTCAATTTTAATACGAATACAAAAAGGGTTGTAACTGCCCACAACAAGACCATGGTACGGATGGAGACGGCATTAGCTCTGTGGATTAATGACTGCAGGAAAAAAACATAACCTGGATACAAACGTTATCTGCACAAAAGCGAGAATGCTGTATGAAAACTTTGCTGTCAGTGACGGGGAAGAGGATGCCGGGCCCTCAGCAAGTGCTGCTGACAGAGTGCCAAGCGCATTTAATGCAAGCAAGGGCTGGTTTGAAAAGTTTAAGAAACGCTTTGGACTTAAAATGTTTGTCTGCACGGTGAGATGGCGTCTGCGGATACCGCTGAGGCAGAAGCCTTCGTGAACAATAAATTCAAGGCGATCATTGAGGAGGGGGATATAAGCCCGAACGAGTTTTTAACATGGATGAGACTGCCTTATTTTGGAAACGAATGCCCTCCCGCACCTTCATCATGCAGGAAGAAGCCAAAGCCCCAGGATTTAAAGTTCACAAAGACCGTTTGACCCTGGCTATGTGTGGAAATGCCGCAGGTTTCATGATTAAACCAGGGCTGATTTACAGGTCTAAAAATCCCAGGGCGCTGAAAAACAAAAATAAGGATGATTTGCCTGTTTACTGGATGTACAATGCAAAGGCTTGGATGACAAAAGCGCTCAATCTGGATTGGTTCAAAACTGTTCCATCCCGGAGGTCAAGTGTTATTTGAGAGGAAAGGGACTGGACTTTAAAGTGCTTCTGCTCCTTGACAACGCCGGAGGTCACGGTAATGATTTGACATATGATGGTGTGCAAATCGCATTTCTGCCGCCAAACACCACATCCTTGATTCAGCCCATGGACCAAGAAGTCATCCGTGCTTTCAAGGCTCTCTATACGTGCAACACCCTGCGACATCTTGTTGACGTTATGGACTCAGATCAATATTTCTCACTGAAGGACTACTGGTGTGGATACACCATCGCATTGTGTCTCCAAAATATTCAGAGGACCATTCAGGAAATGAAAACGGAAACTCTGAAGACCTGCCGGAAAAAACTATGGCCAGAGGCAGTGCAAAACGCAACCGGAGGCTCGCTTGACGAGGTCCACCACTCTGCCGTAGAAACAACTGTGAATCTGGCTAAACAGATTTGAGGAGACGGCTTTAGTGACATGAGTCCGGATGACATAAACACCCTGATTGATGGAGACGCACAGCCGCTGACCGATGCAGAGCTGGTAGAAATGACAAAGCCACAAAGCGACGATGAAAGAGAAGAGGGAGAAGAGGACACGAGAGATGAGGAGGAAGGACTAACGCTTGGTCACTTAGCAACCATGGTGCGAATGGCCACTGAACTTAAGCGAGTAGCTGAGGAATGGGACCCTTTGATGAGCCGTTCATTACAGTTCTCCAACGTAATGATGGTGGCATGTCGGGGTACAAGGATCCTTATGCAAAGAAGAAAAAAGAGCGACAACAGCTGCCTATCACTATGTTCTTCTCCCGAACAAACACACCTGCACCGCGGGCTTCAGAAGAAGAGAACACTGCAGAGCGCAGTCAGGATGCAGCGGCCCAGTCTGAAGAGCAGTGAAACGGCCTACACGTGAGTCACTGTATTCGTTAATATTATTAATATTACCTGTATACATGTAATAGTTGCTAATTGTAAAAAAAATTATATATACATTTATATGTTAATAATGTATAAGTTTTCTATTTCGTGGATTTCACTTATTTTGGGAACGTAACCCCCGCGATAAACGAGGGATTACTGTTTTTATATAATCCTGTTAGCTTATAATTCACTATTATGTATTCGTATTTCCTAAGAATAATTTAATGCACATAAGTATATTTCCTTGTTAATAGATTATTGTTATTCAACAAATAATTGTTTATATGCGGATAAAAACGATTTTTTAAAGAATGTATTAATTCATAAATTAAAACTAAATTTATAATCTAAATTCACAAATACTACAAACACAGTTACAAAACTAAATAAATCTAAGATCCCTAATTTCTATTAATACCGTTTAAAGGCAATAGATTATAATCTTAAAATAAAATTTAGTAATCAAAGGGTTGTTTGGATATTTTTAAAAGTTCATAAAAAATACATGAAGAGATTGTATAAACCTATTGGAACCGGAGGGTTAAAAACCTACCAAATCTCCCACATACTTCTAAGGAAAGTCGTTGGAACCAGGAACTTTCGTTACGAAAGCTGATTAAAAATGTCTAAATAAAGGAAAACATATTGTAGATTTCCTTTGCTCCACACAAAATGTCTTTGTTAAATAAAAATTAGCTTTTGGACGATAAGTTTGTACATATCAATTATGTATGATATAATGTTTTCATTATTAAACAACAACTAATTCTGGTAGGTCGACATAACAATGAGGTAAAAGTAGATGCCGTCCTTTCTGGGATAATCCTCATAATTAACTTTGTGAGAAACAAGAGTCATTCCGTATCTACACAATTTATTTGAATCCTTAAAAGAAAAGTGTCAATTTTTATGTTCTTTTCAATATAAATATGCTTCTTATTGATATTTTTTCTAAAAGCTTTTTAAGCTTTCTTTTACTTGATTATCAATGCATAAGCCAATCATAAATCAAAGAAAGGATTTTTTTGTTGTAAAAATACTCATATCTGCAGTAGAATAGTTTTTGATGTAGTATTGAAAAATAGTAAGAATATTGGTCCCATTTTCTCATTTTTTGCTTCTGAAAATGCAATTTTGTCTAAGAAATAGAAACTAAAAAAATTATTATATACATATATATGTATGTATATATATATAATTTAAAACTTTTCTTTAAAAACATTCAAATAGATAACTTTCTGGTTCTAAAAATACTGAAATAATCGACAGGAAAAATTTATTTAAATTTGGGCCCTTGAAATGCCTGCCACATGGGCAATTTAGGGCGGCGCCAATGGAAATTGATTTTTATGGTGTTATAGTAGACGAAATAAGATTTAGAGAAAAAATATTATGATACAAAACGGGTATGACAAACAAAACAAATGTTTTCTGATTACATATGTAGAAGCATATGTTGTAAGAGAGCTATGCATGTATGTCGTATTACATATATTAGGTTGTTCCATAAATAAGGAGGTAGGTTAGCTATCTCGAAAAGTTCACACGCTATCTTTAAAATATCAACAGGAGCGTTCTTATCGCATATTTTTGCATGGGAACAGACTGTATGGCACCACTCAGGTTAGTATATAAGGTGAGTAATCGCGTCATTTCTATCATTCATTCTACTCGCCGCTGAAAATGGAGACACCCGACTTTCGCTCCTACTTCTTGATCCGGATCAAGCTCGCCAGGACAGTCTACGAGATCCACGGGGACCTGCTCTCTACCTTCCCTGACTCCTGTCCTGGCCTCTCCACCCTCCAGTGATGGCACACTGAGTTCGATAAGGGTGTTTTTGCCCTGGAGAAGAAGACCCGTCCTGGACGTCCCCGGGAGACGAGGACAGAGGAGAATGTGGCCCGTGTGAAGCGCCTGGTCGAGAATACCCCCCGGATGACCACTCGACAAGTTGCTGCAGAGGTGTCCCTACCATCTACATCTGTTTTCAGGCTTCTGACGGAGGATCTAGGGCTCCGAAAGATTGTCTCCTCATGTGGGACAATGCACGTCCCCACACTGCCACCGATACCAGGGAGTTCCTGACCCGGAGGGACCTGGAACCGGTGAAACAGTCACCCTACTCACCTGACCTGAACCTGTGTGACAGGTTCTTGTTCCGGAAGTTGAAGCACCTGCTCCGGGAGGACGAGTTTGGGGGCCACGAGGAGGTTACACTCGCCGTTCAGGGTCAGTGAAGACGAGCTCTACGACCAACTCAGGAAGCTCCGGGGACACTGCCACGACGTCATTGCAGTCGGAGAGGATTATGTGTACTGATTGATAAGTTTTTTTGTTGATCTTATGAAAGTTTTGAGTTTTAATTGGTTGACCTCATTATTTATGGAACAACCTAATATTTCATATATAACATTGGAAAGGAAGGAAAAATGATTTTTTAAATCTAAATTTTACCTATTTTGTTAAAATTATTATTAATTATATAAAAGACACTTCCACATTTATGATACCAGCCGATATGCGCAGTCTAAATTACTTACTTTTTAGACAAAGGAAAACTAAAGAAACTGATTCAATAGAAGGGATGTATATTTTGTGGTATGTTTATATGTAACGTGCCCTGCAGTAAATATTTTCTGGTTTCTTTCATTACATTATTGGACATATTTTCTTTTTTTTATTTGTATGATGAAAATAAAACTCATTGATAGGCAAATTTAATTCCCAATCTCTACAAAAGTTAAAAATATACACATACGAATTCAATGTAAAAATAATTTCAATGAAGACAATTTTTTTAATGGTCGGATTTTTTATACATACATAAATACCTAGGTCATTGATTCGTTATAGATTTCCTAAGTGTAATATAGTAGCATTTTAGTCGGTACCTTTTATGCTTGACGATGTGTTTATTGTCAGCAACACTTTGTATATTCCTTTTCCTTTTATCAAGACTTGCGTGCTGACCGTACAATAAAAAAGATCTATCTATCTACATACCTACCTACTCTTCTCCACGTTATTTCACTAAGATTGTTGAATTTTTGCCTGTTGTATTCGACAGCTCGTAATAAATGATGTCTCGGCTCTTTATCCGTTGTTATCTTTGTAGCAAAGTCACGAATCAATTTTCACTCCTCATTCAGCTACATCATTTGTCACTTTTTCTGATTTTAAATTTCAATACTTTTAGGTAAGAGGAGTAATGCAATATTTAATGTATGTGTATATATATATAAACTTTTAAAAACATAATCACATATTAACTCTAAACTTTATCCATCTGATCATTGATGATTAGCCATTACATGAGTTTAAAAATTTTTTATAATACAAAATAGAATTTGAATATAATCATTTTTATAAAAATTATTTCAATATATTTTTGGCAAATTATATTTTATGTAATAAATATTAATAAATATATTGGGTAATGCAAATACTTTAATCATTTTAAAAAATTGTGTAAAATCATAACATTTTACTTTAACAAAAATTGTGAAATCATAGAGATAAATCAGTAAAGTCGATAAAAATAAATAAGAATCAGATACCGGATTAATAACTTTAACTCACTTAAAACTTTCTTATCTTAAGCTATGAGGTATCAGTTTTCATTGACTATGCCATAAAAATTCTCTTAAGCCCGAATGCTTGACAACTTTGTGTCCAGTTTTTAGACAAAGGGGGGGGGGGGATGGATATAAAAGTGTTTTTAATAATTTATTTTGGTCGATGGTAATGTTCTGCTGTTGAAGGAGTCTAATTGTTTTGAAAGGAATTCGTTAGTTGTTTTTTGTACATTCATACAACATTTATTCTTGAGTTTTACCAAACATTAAAAAATTAGTTAGTTTATTGCTAGCAATTTTTTCCACAATTACCATTAAACAGAATTTAATTAATTAAAATAAAACAGATACATTTTATCCCATAACTCCTACAGAGCCTCCAAGGGACCAAATCATTGGGTGAGCACAACAATGTAACTAAATTAATTTAATATATTTGTCAAGCTCTTAAAATGTAGAATAAGTGAATTTATGACTTTTATCGATAAATCCTCCAAAAAATTCCCTTTTGATACATCAAAAAAATCGATGGTTATAAAAAGTTGTAAAGGAAAATATACCTCGAGAAAATCAAATGATAACTTATGTTTTCATGAAAGGACACGGTACATATTTAAGACAGCAAAATGTGATTATACTCCATATAATTGTTCTTCAAGAGAAGAAAAATTGACGTTCAAATTTATTTTAGGTAGTAAGTTTTGCTAAAGCGTTTTTCTACAAGTTTTGTTGGTTTATTTTTGAAGCTTTGAAGAGTTTCAATTTTTATTACTAGTGGGCGGATAAAAACGCACTAAGTATTCACGTTTGGGATCTTAATAAGGAAGGTACTTCACGGCCACAGGTATCAAAATGAATATGATGTCATAATTACAGATGAATTGTCGCTTGCTAAACTTTGCATAATATAACCACGGCAACTTACAAGTGGAGGATCCAAAAGTACTTGTATTTACAAGAGCTTTTATATTTTGAGGTCACCCCAAAAACAAGTATTATAGGAAAAATATTGAGACTTATACATCTGACGTTAAGATAAATGGGTTTTTAGTAAAGTAGTGTACCATCCTACATGAGCATATAAAGAAATGATTTGAACGTCACTATTAAAAAATTATGTATATTTGCTGATATTGAGCAATGGAATAAATAAAAATTAAATGATAAAAAATAGATATTTCATTTTCAAAGTTAGTTTGAATTACTTTAGGACAGTACAAGTTCTAGGAATATTTTACAATCGGTTAAAAGGCTCCTTCCCAAGTGCTTTTCAATGCCGTAAGAGCAATGTTGCTCAACAGCTCCTCCATAATCTCTTTAGATGGTATCAATAGTGCCCCCATTCTTCTCAAACGGAGTTGTAGGCAGGGCTGCTCAGTTGCTCCTCTTCTCTTTGTTGCAGCGGTAGATGAGTTGACGAAGACGTTGTCAAGGAAATACTTAGAGTTTGTTGTTTCCTTCAACAATGAGAAGCATTTATTGACTTATACGCCGACGACATTACCTTGATGATTGAGGCAAACTCGGAGTTCCAACTTATTAAGAAGATAAATATAATTTTATCATTTTTTGTTAAGTTTGAGATCAAAACTGGCATTGCAATAAATAAAAGTAAAACTGCTATACATCCATTGGGATCCTGTAATCCGTGCAGCTCTTTTTTAGACCAGAACTGCAGGGTCGTTGAGTCTGTCAATATCCTTTGGCATTGAATGGATGAGAGACGGAGTCTCAAAATTTAACTGGATACAAATGAACACGAAGATATATGGACAAATTAGATTTTGGCAAAATGTATCTCTTTGACCTTATAATTCTTGCGTAGTTCCATTCGTTTTGTATAGGGCCACATCTATTCCATCTCTTGCTGAATTAGCATTTAAAGAAGAAGATTGTTGGCTGGGGACTCTTTTTTACAAAGCATATCTCCCCTCATTGAAGTGTCCCAAAACCTGTGTAGGAGGTGGGCTTAGTCTTCATATTGAAATTTTGCCTTAATAATCTAAGAATTGTGTAGAAAATGGGTGCATTTTATAACAGGGACTGGATAAAATATTGTACGTCTTCCCAATTTAACAATTGGTTATACATGAGTACTCTGAGCACTAATGAGGACTTGGAAAAACTTTTCGCCCTTTTTAACTTCAATTCATATAATTTTATGGAAGTTGGAACCCTCAGTTCAATCGGGCACGACAATAGATATTTTATACCAAAATAAAGAGAAAAAACCTTTTATAAAAAACAAAAGGTGATCCTGCCATTTTAGAGCAACTGCCTTAACACAAGAATTTTTTACTGCCCACGATTTGGTCGTGAAGTCAAGTTTTAACGTGGCAAAGTTCAAATTTCCCTATTAAACGTTCACTTAGTTTTATGTGCGCTTCCAAGCCATAGTTTTTAGAATTTGAATGTGGTAGGAAGAGTTATGATGGAGCGAGGTCTATATCCGAGTCCTACTTAAGTTTGCTGAACCTTCCCTCTTCATTGAATAAAATAATTTTACAATCAACTAATGGGATAGCTGATAGCTCTAAATTTATAGCCTAATTAAAAATTTCAGGGATGCTTATCAAATTTCAGAATCCTTGTATGAATGGTGGATTTTTATTGAATAATACCTTGAATGCATTTGCCAATTGTCCCATTTTTCAAATAATTAAAGATTTATAAAACTAAACGTGAGTCAAAACGGCGATATATCTCCGAATATTTTAAAAGCTCACATTCTCTTTGGAAATAATATTTTTTTAAACTCCCCCTAGTCACAAAGCAATTCAATTTGCATTACAAAATATAAATCTTTGTTAGCTCAAAAAATTACGACAAATGCCTACGTAGTCGAAGAAGACCTTTGGCATATCATGATTGGTGCTTCAGCTCGATACGCTGCTCTTTCCATCAAAATCCTGGAGCTCCAATGTTGAAATGGGCCGGCGATATAATTAAATATGTGCCAGAAAGATCGAAGCTCTACATAAAAACCATCAAAAGGATTTTAAGAAGACATCGTGCATTTATGAACCAATCTAATGATTTGTCCTTTTATATAAGGTTATTCTTCAGGGCAGTAAATATAAACTACAATGTTCATTTATGTATTTTCGCAGCTGCCCTGAATAGTTTTATTCTGTTTCTATATATAATTTTAGTATATTTTATTTTTAAACTGTATCAAGTTTTCACAGGTCACCAAATAAATGTTTTTAAACGAATCAAAATTAGGACAGTACGAGTTCTAGGAATACCCAAAGAGTTTTATTTCATCTTCAACCATATATTTTCTTGTTTCAAACTCAACTTTTGCCATAATGTTTCCGCTTATTTTCCCGTAAAAACTTGGACGTTCATTTCCCCAATCTTACAAAACCATCAAACAAAACGAAGAACTTATTGTAGCATGAGTGTTTACCCCACGAAAAAAACTTTTGATAGAATATTGGTTAAGAAATCAATCATAAGAATTTTTCTGTACAGAACATCGATCTTGCTTCTTCATATCAAAGCTTTCACATGTATTTTTTGTTTGTTTTATAATTGTCATTTACTTTATTCGAATTCCAACTTTTATAAAAGTTAAAATAAATAAAAATTATTGAATCAAACTATTTTATTATAATTCGGCTTTTAAAGTGTATTTGAAGAAAAATCAGCTCATCAAAATTAAATTATGTCCACTAGAGATTTTTAATGTGATTTGGTTCTTACACTAAAATATAATATATACTATTTAAACATCTTTTTATTTAGACTCAGCTACTTTTATCAATTAATTAATAATTTAAAGCATTTAGAATACTTATGATTGTACGTTTTTTTCTTGATTCTATTAGTTTTATCATACCAACTAGGATTATTCAAGTAGAATATCACGTAATATGTAAAACTATTGTTAAGATAATCTATAGTATAACTTGACTTAAATAAATGAGCAAAGACGTTACATGATATGCAAGGGTAGATTTTTAGGCCTCAGGTGATATCCCCGCCTCAAATCCATTCTTTTACTTATAGTATTATCATAAAAGTAATGATCTTTGTAGAGAAATGAGATTTCCTGTTTATTCATCAGTAACTCCCATGGTAATGTATTCTCTTTACATAAACAATTTTCCTTGAATGATGAAACATTGATAAACCAAATAAACATTATTTTACTCCATTGGGCTTATTTTGTTAAATGATAATTCAAAACATTTACTTAAAATCTATTAGTTAAGAGCATATAGATATAAAGACTTAGAGAGCTTACACCCATAGCAAAGAAACATCGTTCATCTGTCGCCTGTGTCCAATATAAACGAATTATTTGTTCTACGTCATCGTAAGTTGATCATACTGATAGGAAGATTTGTTTATATTGGGTCCAATGACGTATTTTTCTGAAGAATCCAATAAGGTCTCTATGTCTTTATATCTCAATGGTTAAGGTTCTTTGTAGCGGACAGCTCTCTATATCTTTCTGTCTCTCTACTCTTATCTGTTCCTCTATTTCCTTCCTTTTCATACATAAATACATTACCAGATGGGGCGACAGACGTTTATTTCTCTCTTCTCAAAGTTTATTTGTATAAAAATTTGTAAATAAGTAATTCCAGTCTGGTGAAATGAAACAAAGATTAGTTACGTGAGCACTCATAAACAGGTTGTTAAATATTTGCTGCTTGACAACTTCTATTTTGTCCAAGAATTCGCTCTGTAGGATATGGAGTTGGACAAAGTATTTTTTTGCCATACTCTTAGATGAATGAAGCCTTTTTTCTCTTTTTTGTAATTTTATTATTGAGAAAAATAATATTTTGATGAACATATGTTCATGTCTTTTCACCTTTTTATTGAAAACCAATACCAATGTTAGGTAGCTTTCTTTCAAGAGAGAGATGTTTAAAAAGCTTTATCTAGAAAACTGTGTCAAGGAGAAAATAAAAAAAGGGGACCATTTAAATAAAGTATATTTGGGAATGTAATAAAAAGTATGGACAACATCAAGCTATAGGGATGTTGTTGTATATTTCGAAAATTAAATGTTAGAAATTAATAGAAGTGCTGCATGCTATATCAGCTCTTGAGTCTTCAACAAATGAATCTTTACTTGTCCTTGTAATTATATCAAAAAAGAACATTTAAATAGATGTTATAGCATTTGAAAATATCTTCAATAAAAAAAGTAGCTTCAATCATTATTTCAAAGTTCATACATTAAAGCTTTAAAAGAAAGAGAATCCTTTTAGGGGGGAACATAAAACAACTTTCCCTTATAATTCCTAACGTGTACTTCAAACTCTTCCGTAATATATTCCAAACCTCTTGTAGAGTGGTGCAGATCATTTTTGTTGAGTAATGTTTGCACTGGGATTCTGTTTGGGTTTTAGCTAAAAAATCGTCAAACCATTTCTCTTGTGCCCAAAGAATTTTATGGAGAAATGTTTCTGTGTTTGAAGGAAACTGCATTACTAATATAATCAAGTGCAATTTGGGCAAAATATTTTTTCAGAAAACCGAGTTGTCCGGAAGTCCTCGAGGAGATGGCCATAAAAAGTAGCATACTATCAATATATGATGTGAATCCTAAGGTCCTTTTCGTGATGGCCGGTTTTTATTTCCTTTAACAAGAGCTGCTCTGGGTTATCAGGTGCTCAGATAAATGATTAATTAATTTTTTACGCATAAAGCATAATTTTATAAAAATTCCCTTTTTTGTACTTGTATATATTTTTATGAACTGTGAAAAAAAGTAATTTTGTTGCTTTAATCTCAGCATTTACAAAATTAAAGTCTTATTTTTAATCAATTAATTCTTCTTATATTTTGTTAACTCATATACAAAATAATTAATGTCCAAATATGAAATTTTATCTTGAATTATAGATAGAAAAGTGTTTTTTATTTGCATTGTCTGTGTTAGTGCTATATAATTTAAGATGTTACTTTTAACATTTTACAGTCCAGATCTAGGTATGGGTCCAATCCATAAAGGCCCACTCCTGACGTTTTGAAAATTTTAAATTCAACGAACAACCGTCCAAACAATTCCAAAAGTCATTATCTCCTCATTATCACTGAACTACAACTCCCTAATAATGATAGAAATAATATATGCTATTTCCAGATTACTGAACTACCTTCCCGTTATAGTCATACTTTCCGATACTCGGTGTTCTTTGGAACAACACTTTTGTTTTCCTGACTGCTACAGTATTTTTACAGCTTTTGATAGCACCCTACTGAACCCAAAAAGAGGGATCACGACTTTATCAAAAAAACATATTAAAACCCCGTAATTGTATATAAAGCTTCAGACGGGAACTTCTTTAAAGTCCAATGTAATTTTAAAATACTACTTCGACATGATAGGTGTTAACGACCCAAAAAGGACGTTTTACATTTTTTTAATAACAAGCTCACTTCTGTTTTATCTTATAACGCTACAATCATAAGCGGCGATTTTAACATAAAACTTGAATACCAAGAGACAGTTCAAGTCAGTCACCCCATTTTCCTCGTGCAACTGCAGCTCTTCGCTCCGTTATTACTGCATACGGTTTTAACGACGCAGCTGATGTAGTTATAAAATACGATCATACGTTTTTCTCAGTTGATAAACTGTCTCGACCCACATCCTCAAGAATAGACTATTCCTTTTCAAAGGCTTCAAACCATCAAGTATAAAGGATCATAGAGTTATCGACACAAAACTCTCCGATTATCACGCGCTATTTACAAAAAGAGGTGCCCTCCTCCCTTCAAAAAGTCAACGCAAGAAATTATGGAAGTTAAACGCCTTGTTATTGGAATACCCTGAAGTAAATAGAAACATAATTGACGTAATTGAGACTGCAAATTCATATATAAAGTCTGCGGAGGATGTTTTTTCTGTTGTTGAGAAAATGTTTAATAAAATAAGATGTATATGCAGGCCAGTAAGCGCTAGAAAGGCTTAAAAAATCTTAACCAACTTGAAAACACGAGCAAGCAAATAATGAACGACTCAGAAAAAGCATTCCGACCGAGACAGATTTACCAATAACATGATGACACTCATTGATTCTAACTCAAAAGGAACTAAATCGAAAATATGTCAAATTCAATGCGTTCTTCACAACAACGAAAAAATGACTAGTATAATAACACAATTAGGAGTGGGTCTAATGAACCCAGTATTATATGTGACGAAATATTACATTTTATAAAAATATTTACAAATGTTTCGACTGCAAGGAATCCACTTTATGCAAAAGATGCAAGGCAGTCAACGCGGACTTTTGCAACGAACTAAGATGCAATATAGATGACGTCCTCACCGTACCTGAAAAATACAACAACAAAATAGAGACTCACTTAACTCTAGATGAAATAATACTAGCTGTTCAAACGAACGCAAAAAATAGAAAGGCCCTGGTCCTTATGGTTTCACCTTTGAGTTATTTAAGAAATACCTCATTAATCTTGCTCCCATTTTACTCAAGATCTATGAAAAGGCTATGAAAGTGGATACTTTCCTAATTTTGCCTCTGACAGAACCATGATACTCATTCGAAAAAATAATAAGGACCAAAAATACCTCCAAAATCACTTACCCTGCAAACGCTTTTTGAATCCAGTGAAAATGTGTCTTTTGTAGCTTTAGACTTTGCTAAAGCCTTCTATAACATCTCTCACGAATTTATATTCCGAACGTTATAAAAGAAAGGTTTCAGTGACTTTATATAAGAATGGTAGCTGTAACGCTATCGTGCTCAAGAACGCTAATTACACATGGCAACCAGTATAGGTTCCTCCCAAACTTAAGAGGGGTCCACCAGGGCGATCCACTCTTCAAAGCTTCTAGAAGTATATGGTAAAATTAATTAAAATAAAATAAATATATATAAAATAACAACATAACTAAATTAGAAAACAAAAATAGTGATCTAACGACAAGACTTAATCCATTATAATATATGATGTCTTGAGAGCCTTGCAAACCTTGTTGCCGCTCGCCTTGCTTCCAGAAAAATGTTTGCTTTTACTCAGGTCTGGAGACAAATTCCATGTTCTTGCCATGTTGACCGCAGCAGTGCAGCCCATAGAATTAGGTCTTCTGAGATCGCTCGTCTCATTTTTTGTCCTGGAGTTCGCGAAGACATCTTTAAAATATTAAGATTGCCTCTTTTAGGGTGTAATTAAAATAATTGAAAAGAACAAACAACAAATCTTACTTCCAAATTGAGATATTGTTTTACATATACCATAAACCATGTAGGAAAAAAAGAAAAAAAAGTCGATTCTTGCTATAAAAAGTATGTAGCAAGGAGAAATGTTGATTATGTAAAGGATGAGTAAAAAACGAAATTAATTTATTGCTGGCATTATCTTTGTGCAGGTATAAGTAGAATGATAAAAACACTGTTAGATAATAGAGAGATTTAGTGTCTTTAGAAAAAACGTTGATACGTTTAAGACTCTCCTTTAAATATGAACAATAATAATTAAGTTTCAAACACAATCGGTTATAACAAAATATATTTTTTTATCATATCAATATACTTTTAATGACATAGTTAAAGCAGCAATGCACAAAATGGAGCTAATAACTCGCACGTAGGTTTGTTCGATTGAGAGATCAACATGTATAGGCGAGAACAAAAGGAAGGTAAAAATTAAAGGTATTAAAACTAAACAAACATGTTACTGATTAAATCGGAAAATTATTGAAAATACAGAAACTAAACCAACATGTTACTGATTAAATCGGGAAATTATTGAAAATACAGCTCTTAAATCGATAAAATATTAGCATATATGTATCTAGTGTGTTCCCATTCGCTAAAAGAATACCATGCTTAATACTATCAAGCTTTCACGAATACATTTATATATTGTATTATTACACCGTAATGTACCAAAAATTTAAAACTATAGCCAACACCGTTTATGTTTGCCTCGTTTTAATTTAAGAGAAGCTTCTATGACAAATCCATTGGAGTTTAAAATATTAAATATTTGTTGCTCTATAAACAATTATTCAAAATGATTAGATATATCAAATTTATAAATATATATATACGTTTATTTTAAACTAAAATTATTTAAATTAAAAGTGAGTTTAATAAGCAAGAGTTAGCAAACAAATATTATAGCAAGAAGTTGTACCTCAAATGAACATATAAGTAACAATAACACATTAGCAAGATATATTTGAAGAAATGGCATTCCTAGTTTATATAAAAATGAATTAATATAATAAATTAACAAATAATTAAAATAACTGTTACCTATTTGTAGATAGTTAATAAAGACTTTTCCACATTTACTCACTGCTAAAAGGGTATTTAGTTTAATATAAACCCAACATTTATTAGAAGTTACCAGTAACCGTGTATTCTTTCAATGTTAAATATTATGTCAAATTTGATAATTCTATTTTGGGGCTTATTTCAACAATATTTAAGTTTATTCAAAACAACAGGAGATACTGAATTGTGCTTAAGATCTTGTGTGTGTTTATTGACAACTGAATTAATGATCAGGCGGAGCTGTAATATACTAGCATTGTAACATCCAATGAGTTTATGAACCTTGTTTTTCTGTTGTTATTGTCCTAAGAGGCCTTTATGCTTCGATATGGAAGACAAAAAAGTGAAAAATCATCATGTACTTCCATACGTAGTTGAAGTGTAGCTATACTATCTCAGTATGTGAAAAATATAAAAAAAACAAAGGAATACAAATTATCACATTATGTAAAGAAAAATGTAGGACTTTTAGAAGGTTAAAATATTAAGTGTGATTTCGGGTAACAATTTTACATTTTAAGTTTCGAACCGTTGCTCCTCATTTCATTCTGTGTGGATGTATGTAAGAACAAGATTTGGTTCTTGTTTGATAGACCTCAATGGAAGGTCCTTGTTTGATAGACAAAGTGATTATTCATATCCATAAAATAAAATGATTCAAAAAGTCGAAAGAAGATATGGGTTGAATAGTTTTTATGTGTGGGGCTATTTAAATGATTGATATTTAACTCACACGACTATTTAAATTTAAATTTTATAGTAAATAATAAGCACTCACAAAACTATTCAATCATATACTTGGATGTAATGCATTAAAAAAACACGAATCAGTAATTTAACTTAAAAGATAGTCAGGTGTATGTTTATGTAACACATGATAAATCATTTGTAGTACATTTTTGTATGCTCTATAGATATTTTAAAGATAGTAATATATAGAAAGAATGGTATTCTAAAGAGATAATTTAATTACCAAGTTTTGTTTGTTTTATTTTGATTTACAATTATTTAAGAATGTAGAAAATTCAATAGCGGTAATGCATTTCAAGGAAATTAAATTGTCTTTTTCTGGTCAGCTCACCATCAAAAAGTTAGATGATATAAAGACATTTATACTATTGTATACATATATTGAGTTTTATAGCTTTACTAGTCTTTCCTTGTTTAAAGATAGAGTAACATTAACTTTTTCATATTTATGAACAAATGCGAACAATATATTATTTTAGCTACTGCATATTAATTTTTTAAAGTTAGATAAGGCTGATAAACAATACACACATTTGTAAGTAGAAATATTTCGATCCATCCTATGAATAATAATAGACAAAGTAATATATATGTGAATGATATGAAGGCCAGTTTAATATGCCATAAATGATAGGTAACATACATGAAATATCACAATATCTTTTGTATTTTACCTAATAAGCTTAATCGTAAATCGACAGCATCTTTGAAAGATAGTAAGACATATTATCAAAGGAATGAAAGTCCTTTGAAAATAATAAGTAGCTACATTTTTAAGAAATATATTTTAAATATCTCAAAGATTTTACTAAAACAAGATTAATATCAATTTTTGGTGAAAAAATATATTATTTTTTATGGGGGTATTAAAGAAGCTTCTTGGATCCGCTTGGGGTAATCATATTCATTCTTCTTAAGGAAGTAACATGACAAGCAGACGTAGAAAAGCTATTATAACAACGTAGTCCAATTATTTTGTCAGGCTAAGATATTGCTTTCTAAGAAATGTATGTTGTGGATTAAGATATAAGGCAATAAAAGTCACTTTTGCTGGAGATGAAGAAAGATAGGTATATTGATAATAGGATAATGAAAAACCACAAGTATGCTCTTGCCGCTGGCAGTGATGCAGAGTGTGATAAAACGAATTATAAACGACTCTTTTGCTGTGGATAAATCCTTTATTTTTATCATATGAATTAAAAAGTTTTGGATCACTCTTTAAAAATTAAAAGATTACTTATGTGAAAAAATTACTTACAATAGTCGTTTTTAAACTAAAAGTAACTATCATATATATAGGTAGCACCTAAGGTGCAATGAGAGTCGTAAGCATCGATACTTTTCTCTGATTGCAGATATCTTCAAGCATTGATATTTTGTATATAGAACCACCTTGCTTAGTCACCAATAGACTTTGTTCATCCCTTCCTCTACCAATCCATTCAAAGAATCTCAATTTGCAAAGACAGTAGGTCCCTGGCCTTTTCCGGCCTCCCTAGAGGA